>OZ023265.1:42681782-43076782 GCA_964006375.1 Tillus elongatus
ATATATATATTTGTGTGTGTGTGTGTGTTTGTAACTCAAAAAATCGTGGACTGCTTTTGATCAAATTTGGTACGTACCTTCCTTTTGCAAGTGGCTTGGATAAGTTCGTTATCCAGGAAAATCGGCCCAGGTTTTCCCGGAAAATTTTGTGTTTTTCTTCGGAAAAAAATATATCTCCGGAAGTAACAAAGTAAGTCGAAACTAATCGAATTTGGTAAGCGTGCTTGTATTATAAAGTGTGAGTCATGTACCAAAATTTAGGCCTGTAACTTTAAAGACAAAAGGTTATAGGCATTTAAAGAAAAAAAAAAGGGATTTTCCTGAAAACGTCAAAGTCGCGATTTTAAACGTTAAAATTGGCAACATTTAGGCAAAGAACCTGAAACAAATACAGATTATGTAAATAAAATGTCTCAAGAAGAGTGTTCTGCAAACCCTTAAGTTTCAGCTTGAACCGTCATTATCCTTCATTTTACTAAAATATTTCCAGAAATTTCATTTCAAATAGACCATTTCTCTAATGCTTTGGCGGTAGTTTTAGTTAAGTTTATGGTTTAAGGGTCTATCATTTTTACCTAATTTTCGTAGAAAAAATTCGTAAATGAGAGACTGCTACTTTTGAATTTTTAAAAGATGTATTCAAATGAGCGCAAATTAGGCCCCCTAGAGGCAATATCCGGGTTTACTTTCAGTTTTTATCTGTTTGCATATATACAAGGTGACGCATTTGTACGGTAAAGCTCAATATAATTGTTATTATAAAAGATACGAGAAAAAATTGTATACGTTAATTATAGGGTTTCTTGAGCTGCATTTTATAAAATTATTTTGACAATGATAGGGTGGCCCATAAGTCGTTGGTGATACCTACAATATTTTTTTCGAACATTCCTTATATTATTGCATTTTTGCATTTTTTTTATCGAAATAAGATGCATGTTTTTAATAAAAAAATCTAGACGCAGCAAGTCCGTTTTGGTAGCGAATTTTCATTAAATGCTTTAAATTTTAGTTTGCTATTGACCTATGGTTCGTTGGATACAAAATCAGTTTTCTCGGAATAATTTTAAGTTTATTTTCGGAAAATTTTTGTACATTTGTAAACAATGAGTTGTTTTGATAAAATATGTATTGTATTAAAAAGACATATTTGCTATTAAAAACATTTTGTGAAAATTCACTTCCATAACGCACTTGCTGCGTCCGGACTTTTTTATTTATGGAGAACTTTAATCATATATTTTTGTCTTAATATTGTGTATTTAAACTTTAGGTTTTACTACTTATAGATTGGTTGAGTTCAATGTTTGTACTTTGATTGCGCGCTGTTGTTCAATTCTATAGTGTGGGCTTTAATTGGTTACCTAGGGGGAATATATATATATATATATATATATATATATATATATATATATATATATATATATATATATATATATATATATATATATATATATATATATATATATAAGTTTTTGATCTTTCTTGTGACGTGTCCTTTGCCATTTTTGGATTTTTTGAATAAAGGGTGTATTATTATTAATAGGGATTAAGTATTTGTAGATAAAATGTAAGCAAGTAAGGATAAAACTAGAGTCGTCTATAGTTTTCGGTTAAGATAATATGCAACCTGCATAATGAACTAAAAGTTGCAAAATTTGGCATTCACCTTTAAAACTGGGCACCTTAACATAAATATGCATTAAAATTACCTGTCTACATAAAAAGCCAATTACACTTTTAATGTTAATACTGTTATTTTTTATTAAGTTACATAATTATCACTTGCCTAATATGATTTTCTCCCACTAGGCCCATACAATATCAGTAAACATGAACTCAATCGATTCTTCTGCCTTTGGTAGCCTTGTATGTTTCACAAGTGCCCTTGAACTTTCGCTTGTGCACAAATGATGAAATCTGTGAAATTATCATAAAGATGATTCTTGAGTCTTGATTCTATGTTATCGCAAATAAAAACTGTCTGGTAATTCTAAATAAATCAATAAATATGTCTAATAATATGAGTATCATCGCGGTCACCAATGATCAAAATCTTGTAAACAAAATAATCTGCACAATGTGCTGATAAAGTTTAGATTCCACTGAATTAAGTTCTAATGCACTATGCTTATTTTCCGATTGTTTGTTGTTGATTATTATGTTGTTGTGTTGGTATATTTTAGCAGTGGCATTGAAAAATAAACCACCGCAAAACAATAAGGAATTGGGTAATAAAATTATCACCGCAGAATTTTAAAATAGTGCTGCAAATTGAATCATAACTTCCACATAGCTGTGATAATTTATTCTCTTCAAAAAGACATCCTCATGAATGAATTTATGGGCCATGACTTGACCACAAAGCAAATACTTGTATTTCTGTACCCATAAACTTTTGAAACGTTATGTTACTGGAGTTTTATCGAAAAAATGTCAATTTCACTAAATCACCCCGTATTTATCCCCTGCCCCCTGAAGCGATCTTACCCAAAAACAATTCGAAGCGTTTCTTTGTCGGCTGCTAACCGGATACCATTTTTTTTCTTCAACGTCGGCCTATTTCCGCGACTATGGCCAATCACCGACGCCAGGGAGCAGTTTCACCTCACTATCCTGAAAATTTGAACGAACCCCTGCCTTTCTGTAAGGATAATAGGGATCTTTAACGTGCCCAACATCGCATGGAGACGGGAGCGACGGCTTTACGCCCCCTCCGAAGGGCGGAACGTGCAGACATTCAACTTTCTCAAATACAATGCCAGAACCTCGGTTAATTTTACAGTTTGTACTGAAAAAGTGAAAGGAGTACCCTGGGATCGAACCCAGTACCCTTCGGTTCAGAGGCACACGTTCTTACCCCTGAACCACCGAGGTTCTGATACCAAATTTGAAGATATCTCAATTCGTTCGAAAGTTATTGCGCCTATTAACAGACAGACGTACGTGCCGGCATACCGACAGCCAAAAAAAAAAAATTGGCGTTCCAGAATCAATCTATATGTTTTGAGACTTTTTACGCCGTTTTAGCAAAAAAAAAATTCGAAATTTTTGTCAACAATATTCCACCTCCACACATTTCACCCCTAATTTAATTTCTGCACAGAATACCAGATCCTAAGCGAGTGGTAAGACACGAAGCAACGTGCCGCCACCTGGTTGCGGAACCAAGTAGTATATTGTCACGCCAGCTCCAAATAACACAAAGTGTTAAAAAATAGAGACTGTATACAACCAACTAACAATTTAGTAAATTGTCAGCCCTGGCCCATTTATACCCTAATATAGGGACAAAATATGTAACGCTAGATGCATTCTCACCACAATTAGAACCGTAGACCAGTTTCGCTCTAATTAGAGCTCGTCAGTACGGCATATAGTCCCTATATTAGGGTAGAAATGGGCCACGGTTGACAATTTACTAAATTGTTAGCTGGTTGTATACAGTCTCTATTTTTTAACACTTTGTGTTATTTGGAGCTGGCGTGACAACATACTACTTGGTTCCGCAACTAGGTGGCGGCACGTTGCTTCGTGTCTTACCACTCACTTAGTGTTGGAAGGCTGGCTACCATAGCGGTATTACTTTATAGGTGTATTTTCGCCACAATTAGTATACCGTACTGACGAGCTCTAATTAGAGCGAAACCGGTCTACTGTTCTAATTGTGGTGAGAATGCATCTAGCCTTACATACTTTATCCCTATATTAGGGTAGAAATGGTCCAGGGCTGACAATTTACTAAATTCTTAGTTGGTTGTATACAGTCTCTATTTTTAACACTGTGCTATTTGGAACTGGCGTGACAACATACTACTTGGTTCCGCAACTAGGTGGCGGCACGTTGCTTCGTGTCTTACCACTCACTTATTGTTGGAAGGCTGGCTACCATAGCCCTATTACTTTATAGGTGTATTTTCGCTACAGTTAGTATGCCATACTGACGAGCTCTAATTAGAGCGAAACCGGTCTACGGTTCTAATTGTGGTGAGAATGCATTTACCCTTACAGAATACCAGACGTTTGATGAAATTAAAAGTTTTCTGATAAATAAACCCTAAAACGTGATATTCAATTTTCGCCAAATGACCCCCATTCATCCCTTAACCGCTAAGGCGATTTTACCCAAAAACAATCCGAACCGTTTGTTTGTCGAGTGCTAACTGTATACCACATTTGAAGACGATATCTCAATTTGTTCTAAAGTTATCGTGGCTACAAACAGAGACATGCAGACTATATTTACCATTAAACCTAAAGCACGTCTTAGCATTGTTAGATTATTTTGTATACAAAGTAATATTTAAGTTTTTAAAAGAATGCAAACTAAAAATTTAAATAATGATTAGTTATAATTAGGTTAGTATTTTAGTATTAAGAAACAAATTGTCGATGTAAGTAGAGCCTTGTATGTCCACCCCTCTTGTGAAGTACCTACCAAACCGCGGTCTAATTCATGTTTTTCTAGTGAGCCATGACGGACCCCTTGGCGCCAAGTGTCCCAGTTTCAATCCCCATGTCTTTTAATTGAAAAAAAAGATTATATATATATATATATATATATATATATATATATATATATATATATATATATATATATATATATATACATATATATAATAATTACTGAAAAAAAGCAAATAATTGAAAAAACAAAAAAAATAAAAAATAATATATATATATATATATATATATATATATATATATATATATATATATATATATATATAATAAAACAATTATTAAAAAAACATTAAATATATATGTGTGT
Source organism: Tillus elongatus (assembly GCA_964006375.1). Lineage (NCBI taxonomy): Eukaryota > Metazoa > Arthropoda > Insecta > Coleoptera > Cleridae > Tillus > Tillus elongatus. The sequence continues at coordinate 42,686,554 of OZ023265.1, forward strand.
ATATATTTATGTAAGAACATAATAGTTATGTATTTAGTTATGTAGTAATTAACTGCTGTACATATTGCTTGATATGGGTGCCGTCGTGTTCGAACAGAAACAAAAATTGGCGGGAATGAAACGTGATTTTAATTTACAATTTGTGGCTAATGAGAAACAGTCTCAATGCCAGACATGCAGACCGACAGAAAAAAAATGTCGTTCCCAAATCATGTTTTCTATATTGTTACAAAGCACTTTAATAGACGTAGGTGCGGTGTTGCCACATCTCCAGAATTTCCCCAACATCTGGGAATTTTTGCACAATCTGGCAACACCGCCTCCCCACCCCCCTTGGGGTGCCTGGGGTGACCCCCCTCAGGCGAAGTCTCAACCCTCTAGGACCAGAAATAACGAAGTTACCAACTTGTACCCCGTCGGAACGGATAACTGAGGTCTGCACATTCCGAACACCCTGTATACGCAGAGAACCCTTACACCCTGTATACGCAGAGAGATCTTATAGTTCGAGAAACACCTCTTGTGTAACATAGGAGTGGTGACCACATTTGGATCACCTGTATATACATCCCCCTGTATACACACAGGACCGATCTGTATTCACAGAACCTTCTAGTAAAAGAAGGTCCTAGAACGTTCTGGAATGGAACGCTCTAGAAAGGAGGGGAAGGTACGGCGAGTATATAAAAGCGAAAGCAAGCCAGCCCGAGTTAGTTCAGTTCAGTAACAGAATGTGGTAGTGACTTGAAGAAGCAGTGTAAAGTGTTAAGAGAGTAGCTACTGTAGTACCAGTGTAGAGACTTGTGTGGAGATTAGTAATTGTAGACAGTAAATTAAGTGTTTTGTGAGAGAGACATTCTAGAAATTTTATTGTATCCATATTTAGAGTGTAAATAAAGTTGTTTTGTTAAAATTAAAAGTCTCACTTATCCAGAACCCGGAGAAAACGTAACAATTTGGTGTCAGAAGTGTGGGATAAGTGAGTGAAGAAGTGAACAAATAATCTAGCTGTAAATGGTAAACACCAGATCGACTGACTACGACGAGATGGCCGAAATCAAAGAGTTGATGGACTTACTGAAAAGACAACGCGAAGAAGACGAACAACGGCGACAAGAAGATGAAAGAAGACGGCGCGAAGAAGATGAGAGAAGACGACAAGAGGAGGAACAGAGGCGCCTTGAAGATAAAGAAGAACTCAAGAAGCAACGCGAAGAAGACAAAGAAGACCTCAAGAAGCAACGCGAAGAAGACAAAGAAGACCTCAAGAAGCAACGCGAAGAAGACGATAGAAGACGGCAAGAGGAGGAACAGAGGCGACAAGAAGATAAAGAAGAGCTCCGAAGTATGTTCCACAATATGAGAGTCGATGTAAAAGAAGAAATTGAACAGATCAACGAACAAATAGAAAATGTGGACAAGAAAGTAGAAAATGTGGATAAGAAAGTAGAAAATGTGGACAAGAAAGTAGAAAATGTAACAGAGGATTTGAATAAACGATGGGAAGAAGTGGAAGGGTTGAAAGAACAAATGAAGATAATGATGAAAGGCACAGAAGTCAGACATAGAGAACTGACAGAACAGGTGATGGGCCAGACTGATAGAACTCCACCAAGAGGAGTTATTGGAATGTCCCCAGTTCAAAATCGTCCGGAAGAAAATATGCCAATCGTGCAGCAGCCTCATGGAACCTTGAAGCCGCCGACTTTTGACGGAGAAACATCGTGGCCCATGTACAGGAGGCAGTTTGAAGCGGCAGCTCTCAGCAATGGGTGGAGCGAACAACAGGCAGCAACTGCTCTAATTCTCTCGCTTCGAGGTAAAGCCCTAGAAATCCTCCAGAACATCCCGGAGTCGAAACAGCAAAACTACTTAACAGTGATACAGGCCCTAGATTTGAGATATGGTAACAAGTACATGAGCCAGGTCTACCAGACAAAACTAAAGTCAAGGGTCCAAAAGCCAAATGAGACGCTGCAAGAATTTAGTGCCGAAGTGGAGAAAATTGTGCGACTGGCATATCCCCAAGCCCCAGAAGAATTTGTCAACCAGATTACCGTCCAGACCTTCATCGATGGGGTACTTGACAATGAAATGCAACAAGCTTTAAGGCTCGGAAGGTTAAAAACACTTACAGACTGCGTCATTTATGGTTTGGAATTTGAAGCAGCCAAGAATGCATCTCAACCTCGCCGCAACAGGCTGCGCGAAGTGAAGGAGATAGAGGACCATGCAGACGCGACAGAGGAACTAAGGCAAGAAATGAAGTTGATGAAGGAAGCCATAAGCAAGCTCACTGCAACGGTTGGAGCACGTAAGACGAAATCAGATTGGTCGCACATAGAATGCTACAAGTGTGGTAGGAAAGGGCACATAAGTAGGCAGTGCTCACAAACCCAACCGGTGGCTCGCAGAGGACAAGAATACACCAACAGGGAGCGCCGTCAGGGAAACGACCTGACGCCAGTGTAAGGGGGCTACAGCTGGCGTGTGAGTCTCAAGGCCCCAAAGTCAAGGTCTCCACTATCCGACGCTACCGCGAGAGCCTCGTTATACCTGGCAGCCTAGGCGGAAGACGATGCAGCTTCACCATCGATACTGGCGCCACTAGATCCGTTGTACGTCCAGACATGTTGCCAAACAGGTCGGCACTCACGACCAACAAACAGCCTGTGTTGGAGACGGCAAAAGGAGATAGGATACCTGTGCATGGAGAGGCCACTGTTTTCATTAGGCTGGGCAGTACTGAGCTACAGGTAAGGGCTGTCGTCGCAGAAATCGTCGACGAATTTATTCTGGGCCTGGATTTAATGGAAGATTTCGATGTCCTGTCAGTAGACTTCCAGAATAAGATCTTGAAAATCGGTAACGAAGAGTTGTATTTATCTCCAACAGCAGGCGAAGCTAATCCCAGGGTGAGACTTATTGTCGACGAGGATACACGGATTCCTGGTAACAGTGAGAAGATTGTCAGAGCCAGACTAGAGAAGAAACTTGATGGTATGTCTGCTCTCATAGCGGAGCCCCTAAAAGATAGACATGATGGTGCCCTCGTCGCACGATGCTTAGTAGACCCGAAGAGGACAATACCCATAAGAGTGGCTAACGTGCAAACTAACAGGGTCACATTGAAGAAAGGTGAGGTTATCGCCACTTGCGAGCCCATTGACCGAGTGACGTTGTCAAGAAAGGTGACACCCACGGCATTAGACAGAAGACTGCCAGTAGAAATGGTAGAGCGGTTCAAGAATTCTTGGGGCCAATTGAACGACATGGAGATGGAAATGGCCCTGAAGTTCGTATTGGAGGAGGCCGATATTTTCGCTCAAGATAAAATCACAGGTCGTACGAGTCTAGTGCAACACAGAATTAATACTGGCGACGCAAGACCAATTAGACAGCCGCCGAGAAGACTGCCTTTTGCCAAGCAATCAGAAATCAAGGCGATGGTTAACGAAATGCTGGAAGATGGTGTGATTGAGGAGTCTAATAGTCCTTGGTCGTCCCCAGTAGTTTTGGTCACCAAGAAAGACGGCACTATGAGATTTTGCGTGGACTATAGGAAGCTGAATGATGTCACCAAGAAAGACAGTTATCCCCTGCCCCGGATCGACGACACTTTGAACACTTTGGCCGGATCAAAGTGGTTCTCTACATTAGACCTGAAAAGTGGCTACTGGCAAGTAGAACTCCATAAAGACGATAAGGAGAAAACTGCTTTTTCAACCGGGAATGGGTTGTACCAATTCAAGGTCATGCCATTCGGCTTATGTAATGCTCCTGCCACCTTCGAGCGACTAATGGAGTTAGTGCTGAGAGGACTTACATGGGAAACATGCCTGGTGTATCTCGACGATGTCATGGTGATTGGAAGGACTTTCGATGAACACCTGTCGAATCTGAAGCAGGTTTTCTCCAGGCTGAGAGGTGCCAATCTGCAACTCAATCCCAAGAAATGCGTCCTCTTCCAGAAGAAAGTGAGTTTCCTCGGACATGTCGTTTCTGAGAAAGGGATAGAAACTGATCCAGAGAAAATAAAGGCAGTAAGAGACTGGCCTGTGCCGAAGAACAAACATGAGGTCAGAAGTTTTCTGGGACTTTGCAGCTACTACCGACGCTTTGTGAAGTACTTCAGCAGCATTGCGAAACCTCTGCATAGCCTGACTGAAAATAAGGTTGAGTTCATCTGGTCACCAGATTGCCAAGAGTCTTTTAGAGAACTCAAACATCGTCTTCTCACTGCTCCTATACTGGCTTATCCTCGGGACGAAGGACTGTTCATACTGGACACCGATGCTTCCCAGTATGGCATTGGGGCAGTACTCTCACAGCTTCAAGCCGGAGAAGAAGTTGTGATAGGCTACTTCAGCAAAACGTTCGGAAAAGCAGAAAGAAATTACTGTGTAACCCGGAAAGAACTGCTGGCGGTTGTAAGATCCATCGAACATTTCCACAGCTTCCTGTACGGAAGAACATTCCGCGTGAGGTCAGATCACTCTGCTCTGCAGTGGCTTCTGAACTTTAGAAATCCCGAAGGACAGATAGCACGATGGATAGAGAAACTGCAGAGCTACGACTTCCGGATTGAACATCGAAGAGGAAGAAGTCACGCCAATGCAGACAGCCTGTCAAGAAGACCATGTTCAGTGCATGAATGTAAATTTTGCGAGCGACAAGAGAACAAAGAGATCGACAAAGTAACTCATCAGATCAAACAACTGGTGGCAGGACAGGAGAATAACACCGATCTAGACGTAAATCTTGAATACATCAGAGACGCACAGAAGACAGATCCAGACTTGAAAAATATTAGAGAATGGCTACAAAAGGGGAAAAGACCTGAGTGGCACGATGTGTCCCGGTTTGGGGCGGAGGTTAAAGGCTACTGGCTACAATGGGACTCATTGTGTCTAAAGAATGACATGATCACTCGAAAATGGGAAACTGCCGACGGTAGAGACTGTATATACCAGACCGTTGTGCCAAGTAAGTGCATAAGCAGTGTTCTTCAAGAGTTACACAATAGTAGAAGTGGAGGCCACTTTGGGGTCAACAGGACTCTTGCCAGAGTGAGAGACCGCTTCTATTGGATAAACTGCCGAAGAAGCGTGGAAGAATGGTGCAAAAGGTGTGACCAATGTGCTTCAAAGAAAGGACCAAAGACCCGATCCAGAGGAAAAATGATGCAGTACATCTCAGGTACACCGTGGGAGAGAGTTGCCGTAGACATCGCAGGACCTTTTCCCATCACAGAGTCTGGGAACAGGTACATAATGGTGGCGATGGACTACTTCTCGAAATGGCCTGAAGTTGCGCCGATCCCCAACCAAGAGGCAACGACCGTAGCAGAAGCCCTGATGGAAAATGTCATATCACGGCATGGCGTACCCTTGGAGATTCACACCGACCAGGGCCGGAATTTCGAATCAGAGGTCTGGAAGAGCCTAATGGACTTGCTAGGCATAAAGAAAACGAGAACAACGCCACTCCACCCTCAATCAGACGGCATGGTAGAACGGCATAACAGGACCATCAATCAGTATCTTGCTATGTTTGTCGACGAGAATCAGAGAACCTGGGACAAGCTGATACCTCTGTTCCTCCTAGCTTACAGAAGCTCTCAGCATGAATCTACCGGCTACACTCCATCCATGATGTTGACCGGCAGAGAGATGCGGTTACCAATCGACATCACGAGACCACCACCGAACGAGGACATAGCGGACCTAGCTACGTTACCTGAGTATGTCGCCGACCTAGAAGGAAAACTGCGCACTATACACAGATGTGTCAGAGACAGGCTCCTCTTAAGCAGTGACCGGATGAAGATGCGCTTGGACCGCAGAGCAACACCCCATACATTCAAGGAAGGTGATGCAGTGTGGCTGTACCAACCAACAAGGAGAAAGGGCCTCAGTCCCAAACTTCAGAAACCATGGGAAGGGCCATACTTGGTGACTAAGAAAATTAACGACCTAGTCTACAGAATCCAGCTGTCTCCAAGAACTAAACCCAAAGTTGTTCACATAGAGAGGTTGAGTCCCTATCGGGGCAACGAACCCCCAAGTTGGCGGCCGGTAAATACTGTTCGGGACGAACAGTCTTAAGGAGGGGGGCAGTGTTACAAAGCACTTTAATAGACGTAGGTGCGGTGTTGCCACATCTCCAGAATTTCCCCAACATCTGGGAATTTTTGCACAATCTGGCAACACCGCCTCCCCACCCCCCTTGGGGTGCCTGGGGTGACCCCCCTCAGGCGAAGTCTCAACCCTCTAGGACCAGAAATAACGAAGTTACCAACTTGTACCCCGTCGGAACGGATAACTGAGGTCTGCACATTCCGAACACCCTGTATACGCAGAGAACCCTTACACCCTGTATACGCAGAGAGATCTTATAGTTCGAGAAACACCTCTTGTGTAACATAGGAGTGGTGACCACATTTGGATCACCTGTATATACATCCCCCTGTATACACACAGGACCGATCTGTATTCACAGAACCTTCTAGTAAAAGAAGGTCCTAGAACGTTCTGGAATGGAACGCTCTAGAAAGGAGGGGAAGGTACGGCGAGTATATAAAAGCGAAAGCAAGCCAGCCCGAGTTAGTTCAGTTCAGTAACAGAATGTGGTAGTGACTTGAAGAAGCAGTGTAAAGTGTTAAGAGAGTAGCTACTGTAGTACCAGTGTAGAGACTTGTGTGGAGATTAGTAATTGTAGACAGTAAATTAAGTGTTTTGTGAGAGAGACATTCTAGAAATTTTATTGTATCCATATTTAGAGTGTAAATAAAGTTGTTTTGTTAAAATTAAAAGTCTCACTTATCCAGAACCCGGAGAAAACGTAACAATATGTTTTGATACTTTTTACGACGTTTAAGCGAAAACAAATTTTTGTCGCCGATGTGATGCTTCCACACGTGACGATGTGGCAGTAAAATCGCCAAGATAGCGCCAATGACATATTCTATTTAAACTTTAATATTTTTACTAATATTAACCTATTAACGCCCTATTTATTTATTTCTTTTTCAATTCTTTAAAATGTTAATATATTGTTGCTGAGTTGTTCCTAAAGCCTGTAGTAATGACCAAAATGATTAAAATATCTAGTTTAAAAAAAAACGCTCTCCTAAAAATAGGACGCTGGGAGGATATGAATAGTTGTTTGGACTGAAATTAAAATTTTAAGTGTAACAAAAACATTCATTGCTCAAAAACTAAATCAACATAAGGCAATTATTTAAGTAGCAAAAAAAGATAGCATAATATAAACAATAAAATAAAAGTAAATAAGATGTATAAAATAAATTACTCACTGTTTGCGGTGACTATTTAGGAAAACAATGGGTGCATAAAGTAACTTTGCACTTACTGCAGAATGTAATTGGTTTACTGGACCAATTTGCAAACTGAGAGCGGCGTTGTTTTTCGCGCTTTTCTAGAAAATGTCCCCTTTCATCGTACTTAACACCATCAGGAACCTTTGACCTGGAAGTGGAAGGTAAACTTAGCGGTCTACCTTTTAGAACTCGTTTACCATGTCCGATTTTTAGGTATTCGACTGCAATGTATTTCCTAAATTCCTTTATAGAAATTGGTTTCTTGCCATGATGTTTCGATACAAAATAAATGCATTCACTACAGTGATATCAATAATGCGTGTCACTGGGGACCAATACCACTTTTTTCCCCTCTCCGAAATATTGTGTTTTTCCAAAAACCAATCATGTTTATCTACACCGCCCATATAATGGTTATAATTGTAAATTAGCCTCGACTGAGAAGGAGCAACTCGTTCTTTTTTCTCTTTGCTCCATCTAAGAGCAAACGATATTGGTTCAATTGTATCAAAATTGGTGGTAAGTGTTACACATTTATTATCATTCCACTTCACGGCAAAGATTTTATTTTTTGGTCAGACTGGAAACCATATGAACCACGACTGCTTTTTTTGAGTTCTTTGGTCGGCTTTAGTGGACATTTTAGTATCCGATTTTCCCTGGTGGTGCCCGTTGGTCGGAAACCTATGTCTTTGAGTTTACACAATAATGTGTAGCTAGTGAAAAATATACACAATAACTTTTAGGGTCTTCAACAACAGATTCTGGCAACTACTCTAGTTCCAAGCGAGCCTGTCGATATGTCCGTCTGGTCTTTCCCGCAGTATAGAGAAAAATTGAAACAGTACCCATCATTTCCACACATGGCCCATAATTTATAGCCATATCTAATAGGTTTGGCTCTAATAAATTGCTACAGTGGATGATGTCCATAATACCGAACAATCGTTTCATCAATGGATAGATTTGACTGAAACACTCCCCATTTAGAAAAATTTGAGTTTACCATTTGAAAAAGAGGGCCAATTTTTAAAGATTTATCATGTTTATTTTGATCAGCTTTGGTATTGCCTTGAAAGTGAATCAGGGACTTGATTTCTAAATATGCATTGCGACTCATAGCATTACGAACTAAAGGTATTCCTAAATCTTCTCTCTTCTGAATGGAGTCCAGGATAACGAGTGTAGAAGCGGCAGCGGCACCCCAGATGTGGGAGCAGTATTCGAGATTTGGCCTTATTTGTGAAGTATATAAGGTGTAGAGATTAGCTGGTGAAAAGTATTGAATTGTACAAGATTTCTACTTTCCCAGTCTAATATTTTTTGGAGATCCGCGGAGACAGAACCCTCCATGAGTCTGCGATCCTCACCTAATTGGGCTAAAGAGACAGGCTTAGAATATTGTATATTTGAGTGGAGGGTGCTGTCGTCCGCGTAACTGTGAACTGGGTTGGATGTGTTAGAGAGGAGGCCATTGATGTGGAGAAGAAACAAAGTAGGGGCTAAAGCTGAACCTTGAGGAACTCCTGCATTAATTGGATACAGTTTAGATGAATGGCCATCCACGACAGCAGAAATGCTCCGGTTGGAGAGGAAATTTGCTGTCCAGGTACAGAGTTCTGGTGGTACGCCATAGGCCGGAAGTTTATTAAGCAGCGCTGCGTGTCAGACCTGGTCACCGAGTAATTCCATAGACTTGTTCCAAGAATGGGTGACAAAGGAAAGGAGGTCGACAATTAATCTGCGCTGACGAAATCCATACTGCCTGTCGTGGAATAGACTGTGTTTTTCAAGAAATTTTAGTCATTTGGTGTTTATATACTTTTGCATGACTTTAGAAACGACTGAAAGGAGAGAAATAGACCTGTAGTTGCTAGGAAGCGCTTTGGATCCTTTCTCGGGGACGGGTTGTACTCGAGTAGTTTTCCAGTTACTAGGGAATATGCCTCTATTGTAAGATGTCCGAAACAGACGAGTCAGGACAGGAGCATGTTACTAAATGTAAAAGTGTGGGGCGCTTAAAATACTTAGAAAAAGACATAATTTTACAAACTAAATATTTTAACAAATATATGCACAAAATGTAAGTTCACGAATATATATATATATATATATATATATATATATATATATATATATATATATATATATATATATATATATATATATATATATATATACATTACATAAAAACTAAAAATGTCCGTGTCCCTCAAAAAAAATTAGAGTATTGCGCTTAAAATGGTCCATGGAAAATAAAATATATTAGGTTAATTCAAAAAACATTTTCATTTGGGGTACCAGAAAACACATAATAGAACATTTTGTAGGATTTTTTCATTTTTACCTTTTGTTCAAACGTCATATTTTCATGCAATTTTTTGTATGTAAACATCTATAACAAAATACTATTTAGAGCCGTAAACAGTTTGAATAGGGATAAGTTAATCCAATCTGATACCAGTAGTGTTCAACATTGGTGGCTAAAATCGATTTGTAATTTTCAAATCCATTTTGTCAGAATTACATGTTATATACCTAAAGACTTTTTCTTACCTAAATAAAGCAATCTAAACCAATAAGTGAACCTAATCATTGATAGTTAACAAACAAATAATGAAAACTGTAATGAGTATTTAACCGTTGGCTAAGAGTGAAAGTAAATGTAGTCACTGGTTTCTACAACACATGTTTGATAAGTAACACATTTCGAATCGATCAGAGGTGTCGACTTCATGAACTTAAAGGGTTTTGGTATTAAAAAACATTTGACGAAAGTAATTTGTAATTCTGGTAATACAAAAAAATAATAATAGTATAACAAAAATAGTTTATTTCCTTGCGAAATTTTACAGGTGTTAGTTACATTGTCTAAATCTTAATAAATTGCACTTACTTTACAAACTGAACACAGCATGTCAGAAGGTTTATCAAATGATTAAGGTAGCATTAGCATTCATCAAAAATACAATGAAATATATTATATTGCAATTATTTCAAGGTAAGCAAGCAGGATTGGAGAGACAGCAACACAAAGGCATACAAACTACAAAATATAAAATAAAAATAAATAAAAATAATATACACTTTAAATGCACAAATATTTACAGAATGTACAACATCTCACAAATATAATACTTCAAATGAAAATATAATATAATATAATATAAAGCGCTTCCTAGCAACTACATGCCTATTTCTCTCCTTTCAGTCATCTCTAAAGTGATGGAAAAGTATATAAACACCGAATTACTATAATGTCTTGAAAAACACAGTCTAATCCACGACAGGCAGTATGGATTCCGTCAGCGCAGATCAACTGCCGATCTCCTTTCCTTTGTCACCCATTCATGGAACAAGTCCATGGAACTACACGGTGAATCCCAGATTGTCGTTCTAGACATATCCAAAGCATTCGACCAGGTCTGGCACGCAGCGCTGCTTAATAAACTACCGGCCTATGGTCTACTACCAAAACTCTGTACGTGGACAGCAAATTTCCTCTCTAGCATTTCTGTTGTCGTGGATGGCCATTCCTCTAAACTGTATCCAATTAATGCAGGAGTTCCTCAAGGTTCAGCTTTAGCCTCTACTTTGTTTTTTCTCCACATCAATGACCTTCTCTCTAGCACATCCAACCCAGTTCACAGTTACGCGGACGACAGCACCCTCCACTCCAATACACAATATCCTAAGCCTGTCTCTTTAGCCCAACTAGATGAGGATCGCAGACTCATGGAGGGTTCTATCTCCGTGGATCTCCAAAAAATATTAGACTGGGGAAGTAGAAATCTTGTACAATCCAACCCCACCAAATCACAGTCTTGCTTTCTTTCTCATAAGATACACATTAGCCCTAGACCCATCACAATAAACAACCAAGTTATTCAAAGTAATGAGTCCTTTTCACTTGTTGGCATCTCTGTGAATCGAAATCTCAATTGGCATCAACATGTCACATCAATTGCAGAAGCGGCTGATAAGAAATTAGGTTTCCTCTTCCGGGCTCGCAAATACTTTTCACCAGCTAATCTCTATACTTTATATACTTCACAAATAAGACCATACCTCGAATACTGCTCCCACATCTGGGGTGCTGCTGCCGCTTCTACACTCGCTATCCTGGAATCCATTCAGAAGAGAGCTATACGTCTCATCGGTGACCCTACCCTCACCGAAAGGCTGCCATCCCTTCCCCACCGACGTGCCGTTGGTGACCCCCCCCCCCCTCTCTCTCTCTCTCTCTCTCTCTCTCTCTCTCTCTTATAGATATCTGCACGGCCACTGCTCAGAGAAGCTTTCCTTCATAGTTCCTCCACCTGCTGCCCCCAACAGATCTACCAGGGGAACAGAGCTATTGCACCCTTTTACTGTCCAGGTCACCAGACATAGAACATCTTGTTATGCCCGCTCTTTCGTCCCGAGGACTTCCAAGTTGTGGAACTCCTTGCCGGCACATGTTTTTCATTCTCCCCCGAACCTCCAAACCTTCAAGTCCAGAATTAACAAGTTGCCTCTTTCCACCTTGTCGACATCCACGGTACCACATTACAATATATAATATGGATCCTTCAAAGGTAATAAACATCACCACCACAGTGGTAACCCTTATTCTGATATTGGCAGTTATCTACACGATTCTTGCCTTCGTAGAGAGATAAATAAAAAGACAGCACATTCAAGAAAAAGAAGACAAACTCAAAAAGAGCCGCATCCAACCACCGAACGAATAGAACTGGCGGGATTATTTGAATTAAACGAAGACAGCAGTGCAGGATGGTCCACTTCTCGGAAAGATGGTCAGGGAACAATATAAGATTACGGTATGTCAGAAAGGTGAACACAATGATTAAGCAGCATCCATCAAAAATATATGCTGAGAAATACTATATTGTAATTATTTGATGTTATCCTAGTTATTATGATAAAATAAATTAAAGAAATATTTACTTAATTTTGAAGGTTGGCATTCCAATATATGTTTTCAAAACATGCAGAATTGCAGGAGAGCAACATTGGAATAAGTAGTTTTATTAGTTTAGAGTATATATGTGTTGTTTTTTTTAAATATAACTATATTTAACCTAAGCTTTGTTCCTTTAACACAAATGTTTAAATTAAATCTGAGAAATAACAGATCCGGGTTACATTTAACTTTGCAAAATGCTGAATACCAATTTGACGTCTTTAAACAATCATAATAAATCATGTCCATTTTGACAAAATCTGTATGTTGTGATTGGCTTGACTCTAAACAGAGCATATTTTATATGGCAATATGAGAACAGTCACCAAGATACATTTTTGTTACAAATCCGATCATAAAACGTTGCGAAACGCATTTATGTGAAAAAATGCGATTAAAAAAAAATGTCTTCGTCAAATAGGTATGATTATAAATACATAGAATTTTTTATAGCTGATTTATTTTTACGAAATTAAATGTTATCGGGTAGAAAGCATAAGTTTTTAAAAGTCCACAAGTAAATTCTAAATATCTACGCCACTGGTTGACTAACCAATATTTTGGCGATAACGAAGTAAGGTGAAGGTGAATTGTTAGATTCTGCGGTCTACCTTTTACTGCTAATTTCAATTATAAAAAAGAGACCATATAGCTTCTAGGTTGCATCATACTAGGCGGCATTTCAACCATTGTATTCTAACGATACTTTTACCTTATGTAGCAAACGACCCGATATAGCTTAATACAATTACTATAATTATGCGAGATTTCAAGATTTATTCGTGCAATAGAATTTGATATAAATTTTCAGCTGCTTATTTACCTATTATTCTGCTACACTTTGTATTACGAAAACATACTTTATTAAACTTTGTGCTATTAGTTAAACTAAACGTTTCTTTCGCATACGTAAAGTCAGCGATCGTAAATATTTCAAAAATGATTATTCTTACGGACACTACATTACATGATATTTGGATTTTGAAAAACCTCTTAGCATTGATTTATACTATTGAAGCAATGGCTATTAAAAATGCATTAAAATGCGCAGAAGTCACCATACTCAAATCCAAAGCCATTTGTAATAGAAGTGAAAACATAAAATGTCTTCAACAACAGAAAACAGTTATTATGTTATCGGTTAAAGGCCACACACAACTTACCGGACATGAGGGCGCCGATTTTTATGCAAAAATTGCTTTGAGAGATTGCCAGGGCTTTTATTATGGCAGTAGAAATGATCTACTTCCACTGATAAAAACACTTTTTGAAACCAAATGGCAACATTATTGGTTATTGGTACAAATCGACGAAAGCTGCTAACAATCACTTTAGCTGTATCATAACCAACTTAAGAGAAAACAACATTTATTAAAATAGTTTCCGCTTCCCAAATATTTATCCTCGACACTTAATCGAATAACTATAGGTCACGGCAGCTTTCGGTACCATCTGCACAAGATAAAGAACAAAGCTGCCCTTGCTGCACTTGTGATATTCCTAGCATAGGTGACCTGAGCCATATTATATACAGGTTGGCGCATTGAAAACGAAACAGACCGATTTGCGTCCAGAGAATTTTTTTTAAGAAACGCTGAAACACGTCAATTTTAATATTGAGGGGGGCATGTTTTGACATAAAACTCAACTTTGTCACATAAACCCCTTAAGGGTGGTGATAACAACCATTATATTTGAAATAGGGAACATGGGTCGAGTGTGATATCATTTGAAAGCTCTTTCTTTTCTGAATTCAGAACACTAATTTTTTTGGAAGTTTTATCAACTCGTTTAAAAATTATTCACAGTTGGAGTTGCAAGAACGTATTTCATTCATTGTGATATGAAATGCACAGTTAAGTAAGTGTTCAAATTGTTGACCACCAGCTTCCATACAAAAGTACAAATTTTGTTCAAAACGAGCTCTGACATTCTGGAGCATTTGTGGAGTTATTGGACAAAAACTTTTAACAGGTGTACACTTTTTTAATTTGTTAAATCAAAAAAGTGTCTCATAGGACTCAGTGTGTCAGTAGTATTACAGTGTTGGTCCAGGTGGTCTCAAGACAAATCCATAACCGTCGTCAGGGGTTCGGGTTCGTACTTTTATCAAAAAAAGTTCCATTTAAAAATTACATGGAAAATTAATCTATTCCTTACTTTTCAAACGCACTGTATAGTCCCATAGGTTGCGAAAATAACTGACGTCAACACTTTAATGGCAGAGATGTTATGAGAATCTCATCAGACCACTTACTGTAAGTAATGCAGTAGAATATAAATAATAAAGACTTAACAAAACCACCAATAATATTATAATAAGGTTAGATTAGGTAGGATATAAAAAACTTGAGAAAAAATGAGAAGTGTTAAATTCGAGGATATGTGTTGGCATTATATTTATTTCTTATTTCCAAAATGTTTTAAATGCGTAATTTCTTTACCAAATCGAAGTACTATTACAAAAATTACTTTACATGCTTAAAAGGACATTAAACGGGAAATCAATAAAAGGTGCATGTTCTGTAATAAGTTGTCTATTGAATTATCGAACATTGACTGTAAATGACGAAACGGATGTTATAGGCAATTTTACAATTTTAAAATCTTATTTACGTTAGCACTCTAGCCTGATTTCACAAGATCAAAAATTGGAGATACAGGATATATATATATATATATATATATATATATATATATATATATATATATATATATATATATATATATATACAGGCTGGCGCATTGAAAACGAAACAGACCGATTTGCGTCCAGAGAAAAATTTTTTAAGAAACGCTGAAACAAGTCAATTTTAATATTGAGGGGGACATGTTTTGACATAAAACTCAACTTTGTCACATCAACCCCTTAAGGGTGGTGATAACAAACCTTATATTTTATCTTTTCTGAATTCAGCACACTAATTTTTTTGGAAGTTTTAACAACTCAATCAATGATTCACAGTTGAAGATGCAAAAACGCATTTCACTCATTCGGATAAAAAATGTGCTGATAGTCAATATTAAAATTGACGTGTTTCAGCGTTTCTTAAAAAAAAAATCTGGTCCGGTCTGTTTCGTTTTCAATACGCCAGCCTATATATATATATATATATATATATATATATATATATATATATATATATATATATATATATATATATATATATATATATATATATATATATATATATATATATATATATATATATATATATACATATATATTGAAACTGTTCTCGGTAATCCTACAGTCTAGCTGTCCTGCCGGCTAGATTCTTGCCCGCACTAATTTATGTATATTCCAGTCTATGCGGTGTTTCCACTTCATTTCTCTTTACGACTCAATAGGGTAAGTCGCGATCTGCCCAGGAAATTTTTTCCACGAAAATTCGCTTATAATAGCAGACTATTAAATCAAGAACTCTATAAATTACACTATTGCCAAAGCATAAGAGAAATGGTCTGTTTGAAATACATTTTCTGCAAGTATTTGAGTAAAATGAAGAACAACGGCGGTTAAAGCAGAAATATAAGTCTTTAAAGCAGAAACATAAGTCTTTAAAGCATAAACATAAGCCTTTGTAAAACACACTTTTTACCACATTCCTTCTACATAACCCGCAGAAACTTTGTTTAAAAATCGCCAATTTAACGTTTCAATTAAGACTTTTAAGAAAAAACTATAAAATTTTGAAAGTAAGTTTTTTGGGACTTCTTGCGTTTTTGCGCCAAGAAATCATAATAATGGGTTGTAACATGCAATAGATATTGTTAACCACACAGAATATTTTGGTTTTATGCGTTTCTCTGACCACCAGTGGCACCCTTTTTTTTTTTTCTTTAACAGCTTATAATTTTTTTTCTTAATACATGGTTTACTTTTTATAATGTAAACCTACGTACCAAATGGACCAACTTTCGAAAAGAAAATCCAAAATCTTCTCTAAAGAACTATTTTGATTTTTCTGGCTAACAAACCAATTTACTTACAAAAGGAAGTCACCTGCCAAATTTAATTAAAATCGGCCCATTATTTTAGTGAATTTTTTAAAAAAAAAATTCGCTAATAGAGTGGTATCGATGGTAAGACTTTGCAAAATTTTTTTCAAATGAGCGCGAGCTAGGACCCCTAGAATCCATATCCGGGGTCAGTTTCAATTTTTATGTGTATATATATATATATATATATATATATATATATATATATATATATATATATATATATATATACGTCTGATAACTCAAAAAATAATTAACCGATTTCAATGAAACTCGGCAAGTGTCTTTCTTTTATTAATGGCTTGGATGAGTTCGTTATCCAGGAAAATCGGACGGAGCTTTCCGGGAAAATTTTTGGTTAAAAAAATATATATTTTTCCGAAACTAACAAAGCTGTTTTAATGTAATTTACTATATGTGTTTCTTTGGGAGAGACCTTACTAAGTACCAAAATTCAACAATCTAAGTTTATAGAAAATTGAGTTATTCAAATTTTAAATTTTCTTTCGAAATTTTCCTCCAAAAATTACAAAGTTATTTTCCTCCAAAAATTACAAAGTTATTTTAATGAAATTAGGTGGATATCTTGCCCTAGGAAAGACCTTAAGTACGTACCAAAATTAAACTTTCTAAGTTTATAGAAAACTGAGTTATTCAAATTTGAAGCATTTAATAAAAATTCACTACCATAACGCACTTGCTGCGTCCAGAGTTTTTTTTTGAGTTATCGCTGTGAGGAGAGGTTAAGGAAATGAGCTATAACGCCTCAATCTGCCTACTCCTCAACGCAGTGGACAAGGACGGCTTGGGTTGTCGTAGCTCGATTGCGGAGCCTCACTTTAGGCACGCACTGTGTGTAAGTATATTAAATGTCACAATTGATTTGCATAAAACACTTGATATCTAAGTGAATGTCTCAGCTTGTGAAATAGATATTTTTGTGGGTGAATTAAATTTGTCGGCAAGATAAACCTTTACACCTGATTTTGGAAAATAGCACTATTAATTGCATAAACAATTTAATGATCCATGACAAGGTGGATTTACCAGAACGCAGATTCTGTGGAAACTTAGACGTTCTTCACCTACTTCAAGCCGATCTTGTAAAACGTGTTTATTTAGTTTAAGTCAATTAATATGAAATGCGAAAAGTGATACACTTACTAAATTATTACACAGCGATTTCCGTTAACAGTGAATTCATAAAAAGCGACAGCTCTTATGTTTTAATTATATAAGTTGTGAAAGTATCATATATTCAAGTATAATAATTATTTGTGTTTCTTATACGGACAATTTTCGAGTTATTGTTAATGCTGTGGCAACGTAATTTTGTTCCAATTATCTTCACTTTCTAAATGCGTTACCAAAATTTAATTGTTATAATCCATCAAATGATGTACTTGTTTTTTATATGCAATTAATTCACATGTTGAAATAGTATTAGGTTATAGTGATTAAGGTACTTAAACTTGTACGGGGCTAATTATGTGTTTCATTAAAAAAAATCACGGCTGTTAAAAAGATATATATATATATATATATATATATATATATATATATATATATATATATATATATATATATATATATATATATATAGCTATTAAAAATATTTTAAAGCAAATTCGCTACCATAACGCACTTGCTGCGTCCAGAGATTTTTATTTATTAAGGCTGCAACCGATTGATTGCCTAGAACATAACATATATATATATATATATATATATATATATATATATATATATATATATATATATATATATATATATATATATATATATATATATGTTATGTTATGTTCTAGGCAATCAATCGGTTGCAGCCTTAATAAATAAAAATCTCAGCAAGTGCGTTATGGTAGCCAATTTGCTTTAAAATATTTTTAATAGCAAATGTCTTTCTTTGATGAAAGCAGGCATCAAACTTGGTTGCCTATATAGTAGAAACAATGTACCATATTTCATTGAAATAAATTTATTGTTTGAAAATATATAAACATTTTTTAAAAGTCTAGATGCAGCAAATGTGTTATGGAAGTGAATTTCCATAAAAATGTTTTTAATAGCAAATGCGAGCAGGCATCAATCTGATTAACGGTATAGCCTATATGGTAGAAACAATGTACTATATTTTATCAAAATTACTTATGGTTTGAAAATATACAAAAATTTTCCGAAAATAAACTTAAATGTTGGTTTTCTATCCAACAAAGCTTACGTTAATAACAAATTGAGTTATTGAAATTTGAAGGATTTAATGAAAATTCGGTAAATTTGCAGATTAGCTCCCGAACGCTTTTCAACAAATTGTTTTCAGAAACATTACTAGGACCCCACCTGGATGCACAAACCACAAGAAAAATTTCTTGTTCACACCCCCAAAGGAAGTTATGGGACTGGGAGTGAATAGGGGTGGTGTGCGGGGTAGGCACGGTTTAAGCGGGAAATGGCTTCAAGATGTGAAAAAGACAGCCTTCAAGCGCGTTTTATTCGCATTTTCATATTTCCTTTTTACTACCTACCCCGCTCAGCACCCCTACTTACTCCTGGTCCCGTAACTTCCTTGGGGGGGGGTGTGACCAAGACATTTTTCTTGGGGTTTGTGGATCCATGGAAGGAGGGGGATGGGGGCAAGTTTCTAAAAACAGTTTTTTGAAAAACGTTCAGGAGCTAAACTGCAAATTTACCGAAAATTCGCTACCAAAACGCACTTACTGCGTCCAGATTTTTTTTCTTACAAGCGCATCATATTTCGATAAAAAATGCAAAAATGCATTAACGAATTTGTTCTACGAAAATTAGCTGAAAAAATTATAAACCCCTACTCACTCCTGGTCCCGTAACTTCCTTGGGGAGTGTAAACAAGAAATTTTCCTTGGGGTTTGTGGATCCAGGGGGGTGTGGGCCTAGGCAGGTTTCTGAAAACAGTTTTAGTGAATTTTCTTAGAAAAAATTCACTATTGAGGAGATCTCGACTTTTGAATTTTGGAAAAATTTCTTCAAATGAGCGCGATCTAGGACCCCTAGAACCCATATCCGGGGTCAGTTTCAATTTTTATATGTTTATATATATATATATATATATATATATATATATATATATATATATATATATATATATGTATCACACCGATAACTCAAAAAATAATGGGCCGATTTTGATAAAATTTGGCATGTACTTTTCTTTTGTAAATAGCTTGGATAACTTCGTTAGTCAGGAAAATCGGACGAGGTTTTCCGGAAAAATTTTGAGTTTTCATTCGAAAAAAATTATTATCTCAAAAAGTAATTAGCCGATTTTAATAAAATTTGGCATGTACCTTTCTTTTGTAAATAGCTTTGACAAGTTTGTTAGTCAGGAAAATCAGACGAGGTTTTCCGGAAAAATTTTGAGTTTTCATTCGAAAAAAATTTTTTTCTCAAAGAATAATACGCCGATTTTGATAAAATTTGGCACGTACCTTCCTTTTGTAAAAGGCTTTGACGAGTTCGTTAATCAAAAAAATCGGACGAGGTTTTCCGGAAAAATTTTGAGTTTTCATTTTAAAAAAAAATTTATCTTAAAAAATAAAAAATCTATGATAACCAAATTTGGTAGGTAGGTTAACGATATAAAAAGCAAACTATATACCAAAATTTAGATTTCTATGTTACAAGAAAAAAAAGTTATAAAATATTTTGTGCCAGATCATTTCTATGAAAATTCACTACCATAACGCACTTGCTGCGTCCAGGCTTTTTTGAAAAGCGTTCGGGAGCTAAACTGTAAATTTACCGAAAATTCGCTACCAAAACGCACTTACTGCGTCCAGATGTTTTTCTTACAAACGCATCATATTTCGACAAAAAATGCAAAAAATGCATTAACGGATTTGTTCTACGAAAATTAGCTAAAAAAATTATACACCCCTACTCACTCCTGGTCCCGTAACTTCCTTGGGGAGTGTAAACAAGAAATGTTCTGGGTTAATAGGGGTGCTGTGCGGGGCAGGCAGGGTTCAAGGGGGATATGGATTCAAGCTGTGAAAAATACAACTTTCAAGCCCGTTTTATTTGCATTTTCTGCTCATATTTCCCTTTTACTACCCACCCCGCCCAGCACCCCTACTCACTCCTGGTCCCGTAACTTCCTTGGGGAGTGTGAATAAGAAATTTTTCTTGAGGTTTGTGGATCCAGGGGGGGGGGCTAGGTAGGTTTCTGAAAACAGTGTTTTGAAAAGCGTTCGGGAGCTAAACTGCAAATTTACCGAAAACTCGCTACCAAAACGCACTTACTGCGTCCAGATTTTTTTCTTATAAACGCATCATATTTTGATAAAAAGTGCAAAAATGTATTAACAAATTTGTTCCTCGATAATTAGCTAAAAAAATTATAGACCGTTAAACCATAAACTCCACTAAACCTGCAAATAAATATCCAAAAAGCCACCAAACTTAACTAAACTGACAGCCAAAGCATCAGAAAAAGGGTCTATTTGAAATTGATATTCTGTAAATATTTTAGTAAAATGAAGGGCAATGACGGTTCATTTGAAACTTAAGGGTTTGCAGAACACTCTTCTTGCAACATTTTCTTTTCACAAACGGTATTTGTGAATGTAAACATTGCCAATTTTGACGTTTAAAATTGCGAGTTTAACGTTTTGAGGAAAACTCCAAAATTTGTTGCTTTAACTGCCCATAACTTCTTTGTCTTTAAAGTTAGAGACCGAAATTTTGGTACAGAGTTCATTTATAATACAAATACGCGTACCAAATTTGGTTGCCCTTACGTTGTTATTTCCGGAGATATGAATTTTTTTATAAAGAAAACACAAAATTTTCCGGGAAAACCTGGCTAACCTATTTTCCTGGCTAACGAACTTATCCAAGCCACTTGCAAAAGGAAGGTACTCTGCAAATTTTATCAAGATCGGTCCATTATTTTTGGAGTTATCGGTCGGATATATATATATATATATATATATATATATATATATATATATATATATATATATATATATATATATATATATATATATATATATATATATATATATATATATATATATATATATATATATATATATATATAAACACAGATATCCCCTTAAGCAAATTTAAAAAAAAATCGCTAAAATATTTGAATACAAACCAAGGCAACAGCAAATAGTTCTGACGTAGCAAGCACGTCACGGTAGTGAATTTGTCTTAAAAATTGATGTTTCTAAAAGCTATATTCACCCGGCTAATATTTTTATTGGGGAGGGGGTCACAAAAAAAACGAGTCCAATTAAAATATAAAATATAGAAAACCTAACACATCGTCCTATTGTCCAGTCACTACGTCACTCATATTGTGTAATTGTTAACTTCCCTCCAAATCAGAAGTGAAGGGTACAATTTGGAGAACTTAATTCATCACAACACAGTTTTCAGACCTGACGATCATTTCGCTAGTTTGCTAGTTTCGCAGTTTGTTCGGTTAATTCATCCATCTGATGTGATGAATTGGCTGCTCCAAATTGTACTCATGAGTGCTTATCACAGGTTCCAATCTTCACTCATTAAGAAGTGATTAACTGAATACGATTCGTCTGTTTTACTTGATCGCCAATCTGATGGCGCTATTAGCTTTTAAAAAAATGATAAAAATATAAATACAATAAGGTATCTGGTTAGCCTCAAATTTTCCAGTAGCAAAATTCAATTTAGTTGCTATGATATCAACTATGATATTTTATAAATTGGCTTTCAAAATTTGACATGCAAAAGTTGAATAGTTATAAAACTGTGAATTTTTGATGACGGTATGTCTGAGAAAGCACCGTTTTGATAAAAAAGAATTTCGGTTACTTAATGAGGATTTATTTTTGAAAGAGTTATCGGGCACAGAAATCTGTGTTTTCTACGTTGAACCTTAGGTGATCAATGCCCTTCGTATGCTACTATTAAAAATTTAGTTGATGAATTTAAAAGAGGGCGATAAAAATGGCAGTAATGAGCACCGCTCTAGAGAACCAAATTCTGTGTGTCTGTTCTGACTATGATGTGTTTTGCGGTTTTGTGTTGACTGTATTTTGGTGTCATTTGCAGTTTAATATTTTGAGTTGACAGCCTCACACAGCAGATCTTGTGAAGATGTGTATGTCGTCGGTTATGTGGTGCTTTTGCGCTTGGACATTTTGTATATTCTGTGTTTGTTCTATGAGTTTTGGGCTTTTATTTTGTAATTGAGATATTAGTGAATTTTCGTAGAAAAAATTCACTAATGGAGAGATCCAGATTGAAATTTGTTTTTCAAATGAGCTAGAGAATGAACTAGAACCCCTAGAACCCATATCCCGGGTCAGTTTCAATTTTTATATGCTTATATATATATATATATATATATATATATATATATATATATATATATATATATATATTTTTCATATTAAGTTCATGATGCTGAGATAGACGGTGTTACAGTTGATACGCTTAAAGCGATTTTCCTTAGTTATTTTTAAAACGGCTAAAGATAAGATTTTCAAAAATTGTACACGAGTAAATATTAATAGCATATAAAGAAAAAAGCAAAATGCGATTTATTATGTGAAGCAGTGGCGCGCGTGAGGTCACTCTGAGGGTTATAATTTAGAAAAAAATATGTTAAAAATCGAAATTTCTGAAATTTTCCAGCGGCTTTAAAAAATTCAAAGACTAATACAAAAATAAGGTATACTGGTATAAATTCCACAGGATGAACAGTTTTTGAGAAAAATTTAATTAAAATTGTTTCTTCACTAAAGAAGCACAAGTATTAATTTACATTTTTAAACTCAAAGTTTACATTACTATGGATACAGCAAAAGTCGTCAACAGAAGTTTAAATTGTCAAACAATGAAATGCAGATAGTTTTATTAAATAAGAAATAAAAAGGAACATTTTTACTTAAGTTTGTAGATACAATGTATTAAGATAAAATATTGAACGGAAATGGAAAATAACATTTATTTAATTCAGAAATTATTAAAAACTATAGCAGATGCTCAAATTGTGCTCCATTTACTTCTATACACAAAGCTGTATTCATACAATTTGTGCCCATAATTCTTGACGAGTTTGTACTGGTGTCACATAAACTGTACTTTTCGTAAATCCCTAAAAAAAATGTAAAATATTTAAGTCGGGTGATCTGACATGCCAATTTACAGGTGCATCTTGTCCACGACCAATCCAGCGGTCACAAACTGGTTATGAAGAAATTTCCGCACAGGTTG
This sequence comes from Tillus elongatus, assembly GCA_964006375.1. Classification (NCBI taxonomy): domain Eukaryota; kingdom Metazoa; phylum Arthropoda; class Insecta; order Coleoptera; family Cleridae; genus Tillus; species Tillus elongatus. Next base: position 42,710,109 of record OZ023265.1, read on the forward strand.
AACATAATGTGGTGGTGCACGTCCTGCATAGTTCTCGTAACATTCAAAGGCAAATCTTCTAATAGACCAGGCACTCAAGAAAACATTGATTTCCTCCATGAGAGAATAATTTCGGTGACGTTTTGTGAGATATCAGAGGGGTCAGGCTGAGAGAAGCAGACAGACGCCCATGGAAATGAGGAAAAGTAATCTCGCATTTCGTCCCAGTTCGCGGAGTTGTAGTGCCAAACGATACGTGGGTGTGATGACTGTGTGACCTCGGGTTGCATTGCGCAGGAAGCAGTGAACATTCGGAGGTGGGTTGAGAGTAGAATTGCTGACGAACAACGAGGCAAAAAGTTCAGCTTTGCCCAGGGCGGTAGAAACAATTTCATCCCCTGAGACAAGAGGTGGAAACGTGCTCTTGCAGAAATTATTCCCAATAGATTTAGCAAGACTCCAGAAGAGTTTCCTGTCGCTGGAGCTTAAGAGGAGTTTGTTTTTGATGTGGTTATTAAACGAGTTTTTTGCAAAGAATCCGGACATAGCGGTTTCTTGCGTCGTTAAATGCTTGACGGTGTTCTTGACTGGGATTGTGTAGAAGCGTTTTGTGAGCTTTGACCTTTTCAAGTCGGCCTTGTCACGGGATTTAGAGAACCAGGACTTTTGAGTGGCTGTGGCGGTTTTCTGTGTACGTGGAATAAATAATTCCATGCCAGCTTGGATAATTTCGGTGACGTTTTGTGAGATATCAGAGGGGTCAGGATGAGAGAAGCAGACAGACGCCCATGGAAATGAAGAAAAGTAATTTCGCATTTGGTCTCAGTTCGCGGAATTGTAGTGCCAAACGATACGTGGGTGTGATGACTGTGTGACCTCGGGTTGCATTACGCAGGAAGCAGTGACAATGCCGTGGTCTGAGCGACTGAGTGACTGATATCTTATAGCAGTCAGGATTTGTAGTAAGAAGGAGATCCAAGGGATTTGAGCTGTGTGTTGGGATGCGAGGAAAGTAAGTAGGTTGCTGAACCATATTGGCTAAAGAATTGCTGACTGCAAAGGCCTCCGCTGCTCTTCCTGTGGATCGGTTTTTGAAGATCGTAGCCATTCCTTATTATGGACATTGAAGTCACCAAGAATAGTGACCTCGGAGGAAGGATATTCAGAAATCAGATGGTCGGTTTTTTCAGAAAGGTAGTCAAACAGCTGGACAAAGTTGTTGTCAGAAGGTGACCGGTAAACGCAACAGATGAATTTAGTTGCAGCCCTGAGAGAGAGTTTTATCCATAGTATGTATTTTCTTCCAGCTTCTAAATTGGGGAGTCTGGTGCAGGGTAGATTGCTACGGACGTACGCGCACACGCCTCCATGCAATCTAAAAGAAGTAAGGAGCTCATACCCCGGGAAATTAAGGTGATTAGTGGCTGTTTTGGCACTGATTTGACTTTCGGTGAGGAAGAGTAGTTGGGGCCTATTAGCCTGGAGGAAATGGTGGACGGAGTTCAGGTTCAGAGAGTCTTAGAAAATCGACGATATGGCCAGCAACGTGAGGCATACACAATGCGTATTTCCCATGAAAGTGTTTCACATTGTTCGCCAGGACTCGATAATAAAAAAGCTCTGGCCAAAATGGATTCTAAAATACTTAAACGCTTATCAGAGGCGTGTTCGTTCTAGAATTGTAAGCAAGGCCTAAACCTTGCTTGATTTTTTAAATTTTATTACCATGCTTTAACTCTCTGACAATTAATGGCTAGTAAATTTAATAGTGAGTTTAATAAATGCGTCATTTCTTGTGGTCAGCAGGTTGCAATTTGTAGAAATTATGACGGAAAGAACTGGAGCTGATTAAAATCTTAGAAAACACATAGTTTTTCAGACAAATTCACATTTACGTTCAATTGTTCTATAAACAGGCATAACTGTGGATGCTCTCACACCCCCGCCATGTCAACTTGAAAATTCACGTGCAATTTCCAGAAAAACTTAATGTTTGGTGTGGAATATTGGACGCTAACGTCAGCGAGCCGTTCTTTACATTAACACCTGTGGCTTATTTGAAACTATTACAAAATCAGATTGTACGAAAAATAAAAGATATTAAACCAAATCTAATAATTTCGCAAGCCTTACACCAAGATGTCTGGTATCAACAAGATGGTGCTGCTCCACCCCCCTTTCGGTCAGCAAGTTCGTGTATGCTTAAATCACAATTTCCAAGGGCCATGGATTGGACGGAGGGGACTAATTGAACGGCCTCCTAGGTCTTCAGACATGACTCCCATGGACTTTTTCTTTCGGAGATATTACATTAAATTAAACGAGTTAGAAGCTCGAATTAGAATTGCGACCTCAAACATTGCTCCGGCATATTTACCGAATGCATTGGGCCCCTTTGTTAGAGTTATATATTGTCAAAACGTAAAGGAATAACAATTTGAATAGTTATTGTGATTTTCTTTATTATATAACTGAGTTTTTAAAATTTGTTCTATTCACTTGAAGTATTGATTTATTTTTTCAAGTTCTCCGCCATTTTAGAATAAACAAGCTTATGATATGCCGTATTGTATTTATAAATCAATTACCTGCCAAATTGCATCAAATTAGATCTAGGTTGCCATTTAAAAAATTCAAGAAGGCGGCCCCTGACAAACCCCTGTCGCACAAAACAAAAGGTACTCATACAGACTTGGAGACTACTTCTCTGGCTTCACTGTTGGGTTTCGTTTCTGTATGTGAAGGGCGTAACCAGCGCGTAAGCTAACTGGAGCAAGTGGCCCTTATCAATTCTAGATGTTCTAGGATGTTCTTCAACGTTTCTGTGACTAGTTTCGCTGCTTGACATCTAGACTTCATAAGGGCCTCTTGCTCCAGTTAGCTTACGCGCTGGCTACGCCCTTCACCTACAGAAACGAAACCCAACAGTGCAGCCAGAGAAGTAGTCTCCAAGTAAGGGCAACAACAACAATCAATGAAAAGTAACTCATATCAAAATATGGGTACCTATGTAAGATTTAACCCCACCAAATGTCAAACCGTTTTCGCATAATGCCATTTGATGCAATACTATTTACGCACCCGGTATAGGCGAGGGTCGGAGCATAAGGATACGCCCTCGTAGATTAAAAATAACTATATGATCCTTTATGAATTATTATTGCATTGCATTTATTGTCAGTGGCTAATATCTGCGTGTGCTCTAGATATGCCAAATAATAATCGTGGCCACATTGGATACCTTCTTTACTTAATATGCAAATAAAACGCCTTTATAATATTCCTTTCAAGCAGAGAAAGAGAAAGTAAATACCGAAGTGTCTGCTAATAAAGAGGTCACTTTTTGATGGTGCAATGTTTACAAATACTATTGGTTTCAAACGTATTGAGACCTTTAATGGATTCAGAAGGAAGAAGCCCGCCTAGTAACTGATGTCGACTCCTACGTAGCGGTATAAGAAGAACATAAGCAAACACTAGCAAACAATCTCGTTATGTCATCAAACAGGTAGGCGTATTATGTTTACATGCCGTATATAGCGTGGTGCCATACTAAATTAAAAAATATTCAATTTGATCATTTATTTTGAAACGTATGTATATGTTAAAGTTAACAGTTGCACTGTGATTTTTAACAATTTTTCTCAATTAGACGAATCAACCTCACACTTCTGTTTGCTGGGAAGATTTCAACACCAACTTTTCTCCCATTTGAGCAAAACTATTTTTCTCAATTAGACGAATAAGCCTCACACTTCTCTTTGCTGGGAAGATTTCAACACCAACTTTTCTCCCATTTGAGCAAAACTGATTAGTGAATATGTCTTATAAATTTTTTGGCGGGACGATTGCCGTAAATAGGAAAAATGATTTAGGAAGTTTTCAACTATTTGCAAAGATTTAAAATAAATTGTAGTGAGTTACGTCAACGCGCAAGTTTTGATGTTCTTTAACTCAAGGCACGCTGCAAATGAGACACTCAGTATTTTCTTGTTTTTTTTTTTAATTTCAACAACACACCACGAGGGTTTACAGACTAAATACTGTCGTACCGTGGGTGTCGACAAGGAGGAAAGGGGCAACTTGTTAATTCTGGACTTAAAGGTTTGGAGGTTCAGGGGAGAAGGAAAAACATGTGCCGGCAAGGAATTCCACAACTTAGAAGTCCTCGGAACAAAAGAGCGGGCATAACAAGATGTTCTATGTCTGGTGACCTGGACAGTAAAAGGGTTCATTCGCTCTGTTCCCCTGGTAGATCTGTTGGGGGCAGCAGGTGGAGGAACTATGGAAGAAAGCTCCTTTGAGCAGTGCCCGTGCAGATGTCTATAAAAGAGAGAGAGGTCACCAACGGCACGTCGGTGGGCAAGGGATGGCAGCCTATGGGTAAGGCTAAGGTCACCGATGAGACGTATAGCTCTCTTCTGAATGGAATCCAGGATAGCGAGTGTAGAAGCGGCAGCACCACCCCAGAAGTGGGAGCAGTTATGGAGGTTTGGCCTTATTTGTGAAGTATATAAGGTATAGAGATTAGCTGGTGAAAAGTATTTGCGAGCCCGGAAGAGAAAACCTAATTTCTTAGCAGCCGCTTCTGCAATTGCTGTGACATGTTGGTGCCAATTGAGATTCCGATCCATAGAAATGCCAACAAGTGAAAAGGACTCATTACTTTGAATAACTTGGTTGTTTATTGTGATGGGTCTAGGGCTGGTGTATCTCTTATAAGAAAGAAAGCAAGAATGTGATTTGGTGGAGTTGAATTGTACTAGATTTCTACTTCCCCAGTCTAATATTTTTTGGAGATTCACGGAGACAGAACCGTCCATGAGTCGGCAATCCTCATCTAATTGGGCTAAAGAGACAGGCTTAGAATATTGTATATTTGAGTGGAGGGTGCTGTCGTCCGCGTAACTGTAAACTGGGTTTGATGTGCTAGAGAGGAGGTCATTGATGTGGAGAAGAAACAAAGTAGGGGCTAAAGCTGAACCTTGAGTAACTCCTGCATTAATTGAATACAGTTTAGCGGAATGGGCATCCACGACAACAGAAATGCTCCGGTTGGAGAGGAAATTTGCTGTCCAGGTACAGAGTTTTGGTGGTAGGCCATAGGCCGGTAGTTTATTAAGCAGCGCTGCGTGCCAGACCTGGTCGAATGCTTTGGATATGTCTAGAGCGACAAATTGTGGTATTACCCTAACGTAATTTAACCTCCCATGGCGTAGACGCTGTACATTCAGTGTGAAATATTGCAACCAACTCACCTTATCGTATACACTGACCACCCTTTCTAAAACTCACACCAGATTTATAAATTAGCTCGAAAGACTGGGTGGTGCATTAGAAAAAAGTCTGGACGCAACAAGTACATTATGGTAGCGGATTTTCGTAACCATGTTTTTAATAGCAAATACGTCTTGTTTTTAAAAGGAAATTTAATTGGCAGTATAACCTGTATAGTACTAACTATGTACCATATTTAATTAAAATAGCTTTGTTGTTTCAAAAAGTACAAACATTTTCCAAAAATCAACTTAAAAAGTTCCAGACAAAACTGGTCCGATTTTCCTGGCGAACACACCTCTTCAAGCTATTTAGGCACCTGCCAAGATATAATTATTCACAAACAGCTTTAGTAGCAAAATGTAAAAAGAATTATGAAAATTTCTTTTATGAAAATGCACCATTTTTTTTTACAGAAATTGCCTTCAGTAATGTTACTCTAAATTATATTTCTCGCAAAAATTCGAGAAAACGTTTATTATTAATTACCAACATATCAACAAAAAAAAGTCTTAGAAATAATTATTTCTACGGAAACACTAAAAACATTCCTGCGAAAACTTTTCAAATTCAGCAACTATGTGAGAGCGCCCTGTATACGGCACCTAAAATTTTTCGAGCAGTAAAACAAACAAAAACTCTCTGAATGTGTCATTTTCATGGGGCTCCGCTATCTATTAGTACAAACGCCCTATTACAATTTGTGATATGTGTTTGTGATATGAACCAAAAACGTGAAAAGTTGCCAAACAATTGAACGATGAACGATATCACTTTTTTACCTTACAAACATTAATTATAATTCGATGGAAACTACAAAAATGCAATAACACAAGGTGTGTTCTATTAAAAAAAAAAAAAGTGTGTATCACCAACGACTTATGGGCCACCCTGTGATTGTCAAATTAGGTTTATAAGATGCAGCTCGAAACACCCTATAATTAACGTATATAACTTTTTCTCATATCTTGTATATTAACGGATATATTGAGCTTTACCGTAGCAATGCGTCACCCTGTATATGTGTAAACAGGAAAAAATTGAAACTGACCCCGAATATGGGTTTTAGGGGTTCTAGTTCGCGCTTATTTGAAGAAACCTTTTTAAAATTCATAACTCACGGTGTTCTCAATAACGAATTTTTTCTACGAAAATTTGCTAAAATATAGACTATTAAACCATACTTTCTAGCTGAAACTACTGCCAAAGTATCAGAAAGAGGGTATAGATCAAATGGATTTTCCGAAAATATTTTAGTAAAATGAAGGACAATGATCGTTGAAGCTGAAACTTATGGCTTTGTAAAACACACTTATTACGACATATTTTATACATAATTCATATTTGTTTCAGATTCGTTGTCTGAAAATCGCAAATTCTGACGTTGCAAATCGCGGCTTTGGCGTTTTAAAAAGAAAAATTAATTATAAAATTTTCAAAATATTTTTTCTGATACTTCTTGACGTTTTTGCGCGAAACATAACTGTTGTATGTAATATGCCAGCCAAAATGTTTTTCTTTAAATGTCTATAACTTCTTTTTCTTTTAACTTATATATCTGAATTTTGGCACGTAGAGTAAGTTTGATTGTAGAAACGAACAAATTTGGTTGTCATAGCTCCGTTATTTTCTGAGATACAAAAATTTTCTTAAAGAAAACCCAAAATTTTTTCGGAAAAACTCGTCCGATTTTCCTGGCTAACGAACTTGTCCAAGCCAGCCACTTACAAAAGGAAGCTACGCGCCAAATTTTATCAAAATGGGACAAAATTTGTTGTCAAATATTATATTTGTACTTTTTGGCTAACAAAATTTTAAATGGAGAAGTTTTATATATGTAAAATAGAGAGTGAATAATGTGGATATGGCAGAAGTATTGGTGGAAAGGATAACTGTGTCTTTCTAATTAATTTCCTTAAGAAAATTTTAACGTGACGGTTTCAAATACTATTGGCGTTATTACCTATTGGACATTTATATTGAAATTGTATTAATCACATGCACAAGCAAAGCTTCTATGTATAATGTATAATACATTGTATGATTCATTTGCCAAATAAAATTACTATATATATATATATATATATATATATATATATATATATATATATATATATATATATATATATATATATATATATATATGTATATATATAAACACAGATCTCCTCATTAATGAATTTTTCGTTTTACGATAAATTCGCTAAAACTTGCTTCACTTTAAAATATATCTTAATATGGAGAACACAATAAAACTAAACTTATTTAAATACTTCGGCGACAAGAATTCCAAAATTTTTTTTCGCTTAAACGTCGTAAAAAATATCAAAACATGTAGAAAACATGATTTCGTAACGACAATTTTTATGTCTGTCGGTCTGTATCAGTGGCGTCTCCTGACCAAAAAGTTCGGGTGTGCGGTAACGAGTTGCTGTTAGTAGTGGTTTTAAAAATTATTAACACTAAATGTATATATATATATATATATATATATATATATATATATATATATATATATATATATATATATATATATATATATATATATATAAGTATTGTACCTATATGGGAATAATAGGTAGATAAATAAATTAATCTCCCACCGCAACACTAACAAATTAATACCTCTCTATTAGTGAATGTTTTTAAATAAAAATTTACTAAAAAGTCACTTAAAACTTTAAAAGACGAAAAGAACATGGAATTATTATATAACCTCTTCTCTTCACACCAATTTTTGTTAGCGTTAGCACTGTCCGGAACGGGGTGAGAACTGAAAACATTAAAAGTAGTTCGATGTTATTATGGTACTAAATAATAAAATGTGTAAAAAGCCTGGATGCAGCAATATGGTAGTGAATTTTCATAGAAATTATCTGGCACAACATATTTTTTTTTTTGTAACATAGAAATCTAAACTTTGGTGTATAGTTTACTTTTTATATCGTAAACCTACCTACCAAATTTGGTTATCATGTCTTTTTTATTTTTTGAGATACAAATTTTTTTCGAAATAAAACTCAAAATTTTCCCAGAAAACCTCGTGCGATTTTCCTGACTAACGAACTTATCCAAGCCATTTATAAAAGGAAGGTTCATGCCAAATTTTATCAAAATCGGCCGATTATATTTTGAGTTATTGGTGTGATACCTATATATATATATATATATATATATATATATATATATATATATATATATATATATATATATATATATATATATATATATATATATATATATAATATATATAGAGTGATTCATAAGTGGTGACCAAAAATGAAACCCCATGTTCTTTGAACAATTTTAGAGAGGGTATGTCCTACAAACATTTTTCCTATAATGCTTCATTAAAAAGATACAGGGTGTTTAAGTTGAATTTCAAAAAATAAAATTTCCCAGTTTTTTAAAAAGTAGCACATATATTTTGCTGAAACTTCGCATGTGTAGACTGCTATGTAAGGCGCGTATTCTACCATAATCCAGCAATAGCGCGCGTACCCACATGTCATTGGTTATCCCTCAAGAAAAAAAAACGGGTAAGCCAATGATTTTTTTTATATTTTTTATTATTTGAATCTTACTTTCATTTGTGAACAAAATGACTCTCTTGATAATTTTCTGTACGACGCTTATTTTACGAGTAAACAATGAAGTGTTTTAGTGTTCATGATTTTTAACCATCGTTGTTTGGTAGAAAATCGCAATGATACACTTTTATCAGGCTTATAATAATTTATGTATTACAATAAATGTTAAAAAATGCCTCCATTGGCCTGAATACACGCACGACATCTTTTTAATATGGAAAATTTAATGTCTTTAGGATTCATTGTTGCTTGAATATGACGAAAAGCATTACTTATCAGTTGTTGTAGCTGCTCTGTGTATTTATTTGTTCACTGTAGACCAGTCGCTTAAAATCACCCCAAAGATAGAAGTCAAGTGGGTTTAAGTCCGGTGATCTTGCAGGCCAATGTATTGGTTCAGTTCTGCCAATCCATCTTTCATTATAATGTTCATGTAGCCATGTAACAACGTTTCGACTATGATGCGCTGGTCCACCGTCATGCTGGTACCACATTATACCTCTTGTTGCTAGTGGAATGTCATCTAGAATGTTTTCTACACGGTTTTCTAGGAGCGCCAAGTACGAAGATCCATTTAAACGTTGTGGCAGGACTTCCATGAACAGTGAGCCGTTAAAAATACCACACCATAAATTAATGGAAAATCTGTGTTGAAATGTGCGAGTCCTTGTTGCATGTGGATTTTCCAATGACCGGACATGCTGATTATGAGAATTAAAAATACCATTTCTTGTAAATGTTGATTCGTCAGACCAGAAGATTATATTAGGGAATAAGATATTTTGATTGTTCATTTCCAACATCAATTCACAAAAGACTCGTCGATGCACATTATCTCCAGGTAGAAGGCAATGAACATTCTGTCGATGATATGGATGTAAGGCTTCTCGATGTAAAGTTCTCCAAACAAAGCTTTGAGAATATTGTAACTGCGTGGCAATCCTCCTAGTACTTGTAGAAGGTTGATCCATCACTGCATCCACCACTCTCTCTTCGTCTTCAAGTTGATGTTGTCTTCTACCATTAGCTCTAGCGTCAGGACGTTGTCCAATACCGCACTGCCGAAGTCTTGAAAACGATCGAGAAAAAACCCTTGGTGTAGGTTGACGGCGAGTGGGAAACCTACGTTGATATTCCTGACAAGCAGATAGAGCATTTCCATCAGCATATCCGTAGATAAAAATTATATCTGCATACTCTTCTGAGCTGTACTCCATTATAAGAAGTAAAAGAGTAGAAGATTTTTCAATTTTATAAAGTTTACCACTTACACCTATTCAAAATAATAACTTGTTAACCTAAACGTCAAGTGACACTTAATGACAACTTTGGCAAACCAGACTACTACTTACTAAAATACAACAAAGATAATCGTCGTACAAAAAATTATCAAGACATTAAATTTTCCATATTAAAAAGATGTCGTGCCAATGGAGGCATTTTTGAACACTTATTGTAATAAATAAATTACTATAAGCCTGATAAAAGTGTATCATTGCGATTTTGTACCAAACAACGACTGGTTAAAAATCATGAACTGTGCTCTAAAACACTTACTTGATTCATTGCTTACTCGTAAATAAGCGTCGTACAGAAAATTTTTAAGAGTCATTTTGTTCACGAATGAAAGTAAGATTCAAAAAATAAAATAAAATCATTGGCTTACCCATTTTTTTCTTGAGGGATAACCAATGACATGTGGGTACGCGCGCCACTGCTGGCTTAGCCGATTCAATTGTTACGGTAGAATACGCGCCTTATATAGCAGCCTACAGCCTTCTAAAAAATTGGGAAATTTTATTTTTTGAAATTCAACTTCAACACCCTGTATCTTTTTAATGAAGCATTATAGAATTTTTTTATGGGACATACCCTCTCTAAAATTGTTCAAAGAAAATGGGGTTTCATTTTTGGTCACAACTTATGAATCACCCTGTATATAAACATATAAAAATTGAAACTGACCCCGGATATGGGTTCTAGGGGTCCTAGTTCGCGCTCATTTGCAAAAATTTTTTCAAAATTCAAAAGTCGGGATCTCCCCATTAGTGAATTTTTTTCTACGAAAATTCACTGAAATGTATTATAGTCTTTGATTCTAGAATAGTGTGGTCTTTGCAAGCGCAGTCATAATGTTTGTAAATAATGCTATCACAACGTTGGTTAGACCGGGGTTCCTTTCATTTGTCTTGAGCTATATTTTTACAGCTCACTCCAGTGTTAAAATCAATGGTATTTTCCTCACTATTTTAAACATGTGGATGGGGGACTGCATTGTATACCAATACCACTCCATCGACTGAAGTTGTTCGGAAATATTAACGCACACCTAACCTGAATTCATTACCCGTTGCTATTGACCTACTCATATTCTCTGAATATTATGTTAGAAGACGTGGTACGTACTTAATTCCAAGTCACTATTAACCGACTATTTATGAAATCAAATAAATAAATTAAATCGATTGTCATAAAATATGTAGTGTATTAAGACTAAGGGAAAAAGAAATAAAACATATTTAACTGTGCACATTTTGATTATGTTTTAGGGTGTGCAGCGCACACCTAGCTCACTAGGAGAAATCGCCATAGGTCTGTATGTCTGTCTGTAGCCACGATAACTTTACAATTAATTGAGATATGGTCTTCAAATTTGGTACACAGTTAACACCCGACAAGCTTACGGTGTGGATTCGTTTTAGGTAAAATCTCTCCAGGGGATAGGAGATAAATGGGGGTTGATTTGGTGAAAATTGACATTTTTTCGTTAAAACTCGATAACATAACGCTTGAGTGTTGTTAAAAAACTTTCAATTTCATCAAACATCTGGTGTTCTGCGCTGAAATTAAATTAATGGTTGAATGTGTGGGGGTGGAATGTCAGTGAAATAGATTTCATTTTATTTGCCAAAACGGCGTAAAAAGTCACAGAAACTTACAAATATAACCTACCAATTAGCTGCTGGATGTCCGTATATACCTATTTATCTTTTGTTTAAATATGTGGTACACAAAAGCTAGGCTAAGTGCCACATGTAAGCCATTATTGTTGAAAAAAATTGCAACACAAATAAATTATTTTACTTTTTATCCGAAAACGATTTAAAAGTATAACTGAAGTCAATGACAGAAGATTATTAAATTTTTTAAATATGTTTGCTTAAGCCATATTAGTTTCCTTATTTTTCCAGTTCATACCAGACTTTTATTATAACATCTATAAATGACTAAATTTGTATAAGCACAGCTTCTTATCTTCTACTGTATTTAAATATCTCGTTAGGTCATTGACGGTACAAACAAGGTTTTCCGTACGACAGTGCAAAATCAAATAGAAGCGATAAGAAATCTAAATTCGAACATTTGCGCAATATACCTATGACATTTCTAAAGGTAAGAGTTTAATTGTGGAGAAAAAATGTAGCTCTAAGTTTTGCATATTACAAGACAGTGATTCTTGCATACTAATCCAAGGACACATTGCGGACACGGCGTATGATTATAATGCTTTATTAATATTTCATTATGCGATTGTTGTTGTCAAGGTCTGGTAAAAAGTGTGAGCGTGTACGTACATGTTGTCATCATTGGAATTTTGGGAGTTGGTTGAGTTGCTATGGACGGAAGCTGTGTTTCGTTTGCGTTAGATATATTGTATGAGGTCAGTTAAAAGACGAATTAATCCTAAACTCGTATTTTCACTGCGTCATCAGTAAACTTTTATATCATAAAATGTTTAATATACTACTTGTTTATTTAAAAAAAATCTCTGGACGCAGCAAGTGCGTTATGGTGGCGAATTTTCTTTAAAATATTTTTAATAGCAAATGTCTTTCTTTGATGAAAGCAGGCATCAAACTTGGTTGTCTATATAGTAGAAACAATGTACCATATTTCATCGAAATAAATTTATTGTTTGAAAATATATAAACATTTTTCAAAAGTCTAGATGCAGCAAATGTGTTATGGAAGTGAATTTGCATTAAAATGTTTTTAATAGCAAATGTGAGCAGGGATCAATCTGATTACCGGTATAGCCTATGTGGTAGAAACAATGTACTATATTTTATCAAAATTACTTATGGTTTGAAAATATACAAAAATTTTCCGAAAATAAACTTAAATGTTGAATTACTAACCAACAAAGCTTACGTTAATAGCAAATTGAGTTATTTAAATTTGAAGGATTTAATGAAAATTCGGTAAATTTGCAGATTAGCTCCCGAACGCTTTTCAACAAATTGTTTTCAGAAACATTACTAGGACCCCACCTGGATGCACAAACCACAAGAAAAATTTCTTGTTCACACCCCCCAGAGAAGCTATGGGGCTGGGAGTGAATAGGCGTGCTGTTAGGGGGGGGGGTCTTAGGCAGGCTTCTGAAAACAGTTTTCTGAAAAGCGTGCGGGAGCGAATCTGCAAATTTACCGACAATTCGCTACTAAAACGCACTTACTGCGTCCAGGTTTTTTTCTTATAAACGCATCATATTTCGACAAAAAATGCAAAAATGCATTAACGAATTTGTTATACGAAATTTAGCTTAAAAAAATTATGCACCCCTATCACTCCTGGTCCCGTAACTTCCTTGGGGGGTGTGAACAAGAAATTTTTCTTGGGGTTTGTGGATTCAGGAGGGCCCTAGGCAGGTTTCTGAAAACAATTTTTTGAAAAGCGTTCGGGAGCTAAACTGCAAATTTACCGAAAATTCACTACCAAAACGCACTTACTGCGTCTAGATCTTTTTCTTACAAAAGCATCATATTTCGATAAAAAAGTCAAAAATGCATTAACGAATTTGTTCTACGAAAATTAGCTAAAAAAAATATAGACGTTAAACCATAAACTTCACTAAAGCTACAAATAAGTATCCAAAAAGTCACCATCTAAACTGACAGCCAAAGCATCAAAGAAAGGGTCTATTTGAAATGGATATTTTGTAAATATTTTAGTAAAATGAAGGGCAATGACGGTTGAATCTGAAACCTAAGGGTTCGCAGAACACTCTTCTTGCAACATTTTCTTTTCACAATCGGATTTGTTTCACATTCTTTGCCTAAAGATTGCCAATTTTGACGTTTAAAATTGCGAGTTTGACGTTTTAAGGAAAACACCAAAGTTTGTTTCTTTAACTGCCCAGAACTTCGTTGTCTTTAAAGCTAGGGACCTAAATTTTGGTACAGAGTTTACTCTTTATAATACAAACATGCGTACCAAATTTGGTTGCCCTTACTTTGTTATTTCCGGAGATATGAATTTTTTTAGAAAGAAAACATAACATCTTCCAGGAAAAACTGGTCCGATTTTCTTGGCTAACGAACTTCTCCAAGCCACTTGCAAAGGGAAGGTACTCACCAAATTTTATCAAGATCGGTCCATTATTTTTTGAGTTATCGGTCGGATATATATATATATATATATATATATATATATATATATATATATATATATATATATATATATATATATATAAACAGATCTCCTCATTAGCCAATTTAAAAAAAAATCGCTAAAATTAAATAAACTTGTTAGAATACAAACTAAATAAGGCATTAAAAATAAATACTATGACTGACTTTGGACCGCCCAACTCTGAACTCTAGGAAAACCTAGAAACAGAAAATTCAGCGTACTATTCCTTTTATAATCTTATCACCCACCAAATAGAAGAAGATGTTTTTTGAAAAATCAACTTTCAAGTGTGCGAAATGGGTAAAACATGAGCTTAGACGACTCAGTGGGAGAAGCTTTAATTGGCATGGCTATTTAACAATTTGTTAATTAGTGAATCGTTTAATTATTTCATTTTTCTTATAAATCTTTAAGACAGGGTTCGGAAACTGGTATGACCTATTTTGATTAGGCTGCCATAAACAATTGAAAATTGTGAAGCATGCCAGTTTGACATTAATCTTGTTGAATCGTGGGGTTTAAATTGCAATGAAAAAATGCCTAAATGCAGATGTAGATAACTCTTCTCTGGCTTTACATAAATCTAGTGCCATGTTAAAGACATTTCATGCAACCTGAGCGGCAAATACTCATAAAGCGCATTAGTTCCAGAATCTTTGTTTCAAAAGCACCAATTTGGACGTTTCAGATCCCCACTGTGACAGTTAAGAAAAATTATAAAAATTTTAAATTAATTTTTCTTGTATTTGTTGCCAAAACAGTGAATCTTTGTCTTTAATGTTTAATAGATTTTGTTTAACACACAAATATTTCGGCCTTGTACCCTCCTCTAACAGCGCCAGGGTCCAAAGCAAAACGCGAATTTCCTGAAAACTGGCCCAGTTGGGCCGGGTAACAAATTCATCCAAGGGACTAATAAAAGGGAGATCACTACCAAACTTCATTCATTGAGCAGTCTTCTCAAACCTTTGTTGCCTCACAGGCTGCTGGATCAGATTAAATTTAAGAGACAACTTTGGAAGCGGTTTCAGCGTACCCGTGATGCGCAGGATTTTCGGCGACATCGCAATTTCTCTAATCTGCAAAGCGCCAATATGATTTTGGTCTCATTGACAATCTCAAACGATTTTATTCATTCGCAAACATGTTTCTTCCAGAGTTTCAGTGCCCCTATTATGCAACCCAGATTCACATTTTTGAGCCTGTTGCTCTTATTTCGGAAATTGATAAAAACACATTTCTTGTCGGACGGGAATTGCGATCCCTTTCATCCAGATCAGCACCTGGACCTGACAATATCTTATCTAAAATATCGAAACACTCTTATCGTCAGCTTTGCTACCCCGTTTATCTGATCCCTGAAAAAGTCATTCGCTAGTAGTTATATTCCTGAGGTTTGGTCTACGGAGGATGTTACAGCGATTTAAAAAAGGGAAATAAACTTTCTCCAGACAAGTATCGACTCCTGAGTTTCACCACCATAATTTGCAAGATTATGGATGGGATTACTGTTAAGCAGTTGATGCCTCTTCTTATAGAGTGTGGTATCATAGACCCTTCACAGCATGAGTGTGTTCCCGGCAGATCCGTCGTAATCATCCTCACGTGTTCCATTAATGACTGGTCTAGATTACAGGACAAGGGACAGTCTGTGGATGTAATCTATCTCGACTTTAGCAAAGCATTTGATAAGATTCCTCACGATCTGGTAGTCCATTAATTGGAACATTTTGGAATACGTGGCCTTTTGCTGTGCTGGATTTTTATCCAATAGATCCTTTTCTGTCAGGGTGGGTTCATGCAATCCGCAAATTAGATCTGTATCTAGTGGTGTGCCTCAGGGAACGGTCCTCGGTCCGATTATCCTCTTAATTTACACATCAGACCTACGCAGATTACTGAAGGCCAGTAGCACAACATATTCTGACGATACAAAAATATATGGCGATCCAGTTATTGACGGCGACACATTGCAGGAAGGCCTGAATGTTTGTAGTAAATAGAGTGCCGTAAGGACAATCCCTCTGAGTTTGGAAAAGTGTGGTGTGTTTTACATGGGGGACGAAAAATCCCAACCGGTGCTATTATGTCGGCAGTCAGCATGTAAACAGCTTGATCTTGGCATCATCATCTCGCGCAAAGCCTCCAAAAAAGCCAACAGCGTGCTCTACCTCTCGAGAAAAATGTTCCCGCATCATCACTCTCAGTTCGCCGTGAAGCTCTATTTGACGTATGTAAGACCCCATCTGGAATTCGGAGTTCGGGCCTGGGCACCGATACTGATTGGAGAGCAGAGTCCAACATAATGCTTCACGATGACCTAGTGAATTCAGCGCTTTGTCTTATGAGCAACGCCTTTGTCTGAATATTCAGCCCCTGGAATGTAGGCGGAGGAGAGCCGATTTGATACAGATGTATCGACACACGACCTGCTTCTATCCGATGCGGCACTATTTGTGACTTTTGACAGAAGTTCCAGGCTCTGGGGCACAACCTTAAGCTGAAGAATGAACAATTTAGAACATCTCATCGTCTCAATGTCTTCGCTAACTGGAACTGACTGCCGGATGATGTGGTCAGTGCTGCGAATATGTTCAAGAGACGCCTCAATTCGTTAAACTTTTTTAGCTAAATCCACAACAGACTTGTTCTCATATTTATTTGATTTTATTGTTTGTTTCTTCTTCTTAATCCATTCAATCACAATAATAATTTCGCAATCTGTATCAAAATTTTAATTCTTGTATATGTACAGTATAGTCCCTGACCTCTATATTATGTCTGCAATAATAATTATTATTATTATTATTTCTGGCTATATACATACATATATATATATATATATATATATATATATATATATATATATATATATATATATATATATATATGTACACTTGGAGAACACCCAAATCACCACAACACATATTTCAGAGACCTTACGATCGTTTCGTTGACAACGTCAACATCTTCATAGGAAGAAACTTCTGATATATATATATATATATATATATATATATATATATATATATATATATATATATATATATATGAAGAAAAAGTAACGTGTACGTAACGCCGTTTTACCTCACTTCACTCTAAACCGAGCTGCAGAGCACTCATAGTGTGCTTATTTGTACCTTTTAATGTTGTAAATAGAAAGTTTTTTAAACATTAGAGAGATATTAAACATTTGTGATAAAAGCAGAAAATGTTTAGGCATTCAGTGGTCGTGTAAGTCAGATAATTTATCGTTTCAAATAACTGATCCAATTATTGTTTCACATTGCACAAAAAGACACATCCTGTCAGAGATTTCTAAGATGTACGACCCACTTGGGTTTCTTTCAGGGTTAGTAATTTATCACCTTGTTCAAAAACCGGCCTTGATGATAAAGGCCCTTTTCCAATTAAAGACCGAAAGTCAAAGGGTTGCTAAAGGTTATGTATTGTTATTTATTTGTTTGAGTGTTAAGGCTGTACACCTTGAGCTCGTCTCTCATTTAACATCCGAAGCCTTTATTGCATGTTTAAGAAGATTCTCGGCTCGAAGAGATTTTCCTCTTGAGCTGTATTCAGAAAACGGTTCCAATTTTGTCGGAGCCAAAAGAAGTTTAACCGCGTTGAGTATGTTCCTCAAAAACTATAAAGAAGACATTATAGACTTTACGGAAAAAAGTCAGATACAGTGGAATTTTATTCCACCAAATGCACCTCACTTTGGAGGGATTTGGGAGGCAAACATTAAAAGTTTTAAGCGTCATTTGTTTCAGGTTATAGGGGAAACAATTTTAACTTTTTCTACCGAGCTGACTCAGATTGAGGCAGTTTTAAATTCCAGACCACTCTATCCTTTATCTGATAACCCAAACGATTTAAATTCCCTCACACCTTCTCATTTCCTGATTGGCAAACAAATGACAACCCCACCAGATCCAGATTTACTGCAGTTACCTACTAACAAACTGCAGATATATCAGCTTATCCAGCAGTTGCATCAGAGTTTCTGGAAGCGTTGGTCCAGAGATTATTTAAACTCTCTTCAGCAGAGGCGAAAATGGACACGCGATTCAGACAATGTTCTAATTGGGAGCTTGGTGATTATTAATGCTGACAATCTACCTCCAGTCAAATGGATTTTAGGCAGAGTTTTGCAGCTACATCCAGGACCTGATGGCAAAGCTCGCGTGGTCAGTGTAAAACAAATACAGGTGTTTATAAACGTCATGTGGTGAAAATGTGTCCGTTGCCAATTGACTACAGTAAATCAGACAAATGACAGTTTTTTTTGTTGTTATTATTTTTAATATTTTGCTAATCTTAATAAGTTTAAGTGTGTTTATTGTTTTTACTTTTACTTGTAGATTAGGTTCACTTATAATGTTTTTTTATATACATTTTAAATTGTTGGTTAAGGCAATTATTATGTTGAAGACTTGTAATCTGTCAAGGCGGGCGGCATGGAGAAAAAGTAACGTGTAGTTTCTAGTGTGCATACAGCTTTAGCATGTCCTCTTAGGGTTCTGGTTTTGTGAAGCCGTTTTACCTCACTTCACTCTAAACCGAGCTGCAGAGCACTCATATTGTGCTTCTTTGTACATTTTATGTTGTAAATAGAAAGTTTTTTAAAGATAAATAAAATTACGATTTAACCAGTCCAGATTAGCTTAAAAATACAGTCTGCTATATCAGTGTTAACAATATATATATATATATATATATATATATATATATATATATATATATATATATATATATATATATATATATATATATATATATATATATATATATATATATATATATATATATATATATATATATATATATATATATAAATATATATATATATATATATATATATACAGGGAGTTGAATTTTTTTTTTTTTTAATTTTTTATAAATAATTTCAAAACCACTGGATTGATTTTAATGAAACTTGGAACTTGAAAGTGTATTATGAAAGTGCATATTTTCAAGTGAAAATCTACTTACAACTGCGTCAGTGGTGTGCGTACGGGGTAACTGTAAAAATTCATTTGGGGAAAAATATGTGCGCCACTGTCTTTTTCCAATTTTGATACATCAGTTATGAAGCTTATTACATAAGCCACAAAAGTTAGCTCTTGGTATTTTTTTGTTCAGGGTATCCCTTAGGAGATATGATTAATTTTATAAAAAGGGGCAAAGTACCGATTCGTTGGAGTAATGAAAACAGTAATCGTAAAGTGCCATGAAACTATAATTTTTGACAGTTCTCTAAATTCTACAATTTTGAAGTGCTTTGTAGGCGTCAAAAGAGTTTTCGTGCTATTCTGTAAATTTTGATACGGTGCAGTATTTTCGTTTTTAGTTATTTGTTGATACTGAGCTGCTCATTAATACTATGTTCTCCTCTCAAGATGCTTTTCATTAAGTACACTTCAGCGGATTTGACTGATATGTTGTTAATTTATGGACAAACAAATCAAAATGCTAGACAAGCTGTGCGAGTTTATCAGGAAACTTATCCGCAAAGAAGAATTCCTGACCAAAAATATTTTCCCATGTATTGTAAGACATTTGAGAGAAACTGGTTCTTTAAAACCTTTAAAAGCTGACTCTGGACGCAGAAGATACCGCCGAACTGTACGAGTTGAAGAGGCAATATTAAATAGAGTTGAACGTGATCCTAGTACAAGTACGAGAATTATTGCCACCGAACTGGGTAATATTTCGGCATCATCAGTTCACAGAACTCTGAAGGATCAAAGTTTATATCCCTATCATTTTACACGTGTCCAGGAACTTCTACCTAGAGACTTTCAACCAAGGGTAATGTTGTGTCAGTGGTTCTTAAACAAACTTAGACACGTACAACATTTTTCTAAACGTGTACTATTTACTGATGAGGCGTCATTTACGCGAAAAGGTATCGTAAATTTTCACAATTTACATACATGGGCCGATGAAAACCCACACTCTCTAAGAGTTGCAAATTTGCAGTATTAATTTTCCATCAATATTTGGGCTGCTATTATTGAAAATCACATAATTGGTCCTGTTGTTCTACCGAATCGTCTTGACCATGAATCATATTTAAACTTTTTACAAAATGATTTGCCGTTGTTACTACCGCTTTTTATGAGAAATGGTACAATGTGGTTCCAGCATGATGGTGCGCCCGCACATTTTGCAGGAGTTGTAAGAACATATTTAGCCAACACATACGGTCACCGATGGATTGGTCGTGGAGGTCCATGGCCACCTCGATCTCCGGACCTGAATCCTCTCGATTTTTATTTGTGGTGTCATTTAAAAGAAATAGTGTATAAAACACCAGTAAATACACGAGAAGAATTGTTGGGAAGAATAGAATATGCATTTGACAGCATTAGAGAAGATCAAAATATTTGCAGAAGAGTAAGAAGATCTTTGCGCAGAAGGTTAAATAATTGTAACGACGCTAATGGTGGTCACTTTCAACATTTTCTTTAGCTTTGTTATTAAAGTCAATTGAGTAATGTACAAAAAACAAGAGTTTGGAAAAATAATGGTGTCTTTACGATTACTTTTACATTTTTTATTTTTATTTTTTATTTATCATTGTTTATCAATGTTTGTAATATTCATTTCAATGTTTATCACCAATAAGTTTTACGTAGGTTAGTTATTTGCACGTTTATTGCTATAATGTTTACTGTATGTTTTGTTTTTCATATTCTTATGGTTGCAGTAAACATATATTATTATTATTATTATTATTATTATTATTATTATTATTATTATTATTATTATTATTACGCCGACTAATCGGTACTTTGCCCCTTTTTATAAAATTAATCATATCTCCTAGGGGATACCCTGAACGAAAAAATACCAAGAGGTAGCTTTTGTGGCTTATGTAATAAGCTTCATAACTGATGTATCAAAATTGGAAAAAGACAGTGGCGCACATATTTTTCCCCAAATGAATTTTTACAGTTACCCCGTACGCACGCCACTGACGCAGTTGTAAGTAGATCTTCACTTGAAAATATGCACTTTCATAATACACTTTGAAGTTCCAAGTTTCATTAAAATCAATCCAGTGGTTTTGAAATTATTTATAAAAAATTTTAAAAAAATTAAAATTCAACTCCCTGTATATTGGAAACTATGCGTTTCCGGGCCCATGTGCACAGGAACTCTTTTTCTTATTTTTTAGTAAGGAATTGCCCCACGAGCGATGGTGCATGTTTTTTTAAACAGCCTGTATATACGCTCATTTGTAAAATCTTTTCGAAAGTTCGAAATCGAAAGTCGTTACCGATGAAAAAGCAAATGTTTTACACAATTATGTTGCCATAACAGATGAAATGTTAGATATCCTATTAGGTATTCCTACATTATGTCTGACAATAATTCTGAAGAAAATTCACGTTTCAATTACAATCGTTCGATTAAAATGGACAAAACACAACTAGAGAGTGTTCCAGTCGTAAATTTGATGCTTCACATTAAATCACTTTTACTTTTGTCAGAAGTATAATTAAATGAAAATCTATTAATTGATGATGAAACACATTTTGAAACGTGCATTCCACTATGCTCCAATAAATCCACAAGGAGAAAGTTTCGCCGCGTCTTTGCCGACAAATTCCGCATTCCAAATGTCCTATACCTAAATTCTCTGGAAAGACATTATATTCAACAATAATCTGTTATTTCTTATTCTAGAGTAAACCCTCTTATGTACGACTGTACATACAAAAATTAACCTTTTCCACGTCTAATCGGTGCTTACGTTAGAATAATAATTATATTTGTACAGTGAAATGCTAGGAACATTTTTTTAATGTCTGTGGCATCTTAGACCATTAACGCAGTCTTTACCAACAATTTTTTTCCAATTTTCCAGCCAGAGTCAACTTCTAGCTTGCCCAACCAGACAACGAACCCGAAACCTGTCGCTTTACAGGCACCTAGCAACCTGTGCTGCAAGCGCGTCGATTAGTTTTTGTTTTTTTTTTTCATTATACGCTGCTTTAACTCTAACATACATTTTCCTACAATGCTCTCACATTTTTTACAGCTCTAACAAAATGTTCTCAAGACTTCTTTAAACCACTTATTTACAGCCACTTCCACTTCATTTTCTGTAGAAAATCTTCCCCACTCCCCCTCCGCCATAATTTTCTGTGAATTTGAAAGTTTATAGTTGCTTGATACCAGATCTGGTAAATAAAGTGGATGCTCTAGTAATTAGAACCCAGCGCTGTTGATGGCAAACATTTGATGAAAGAGTGTTCCCCCTTTTTTTCAACTTTCTGAGTCGTTTTCCTTTAATGGCTTTACGCAACTTAATTATTAACTCAGCTGGTATTGGTGATTTATTGTGACGTCCTTTTTTAAATAATCAGCCAAATAACACCTTGAGCATTCAAAAAAAAAATTAGCATAACTTGTGTCTCCATTCCATTGTCTGGATTCTTTTTCTGGATCATAGCGATGAACCTTAGAATTATTAACAGTTACAAAACGGCCAATACACTTATTCTCGTCTACTCTGTGCCTGTCTAATAACCGCCGACAAATCAAAACGCTTCCCTTTTTGTCGCTTACTAATATTTGTGAACCCATCTGGACTTGAAGATTTGGAGGTTCGGAGGAGAAGGAAAAACATGTGCCGGCAAGGAATTCCACAACTTGGAAGTCCTCGGGACAAAAGAGCGGGCATAACAAGATGTTCTATGTCTGGTGACCTGGACAGTAAAAGGGTGCATTCGCTCTGTTCCCCTGGTAGATCTGTTGGGGGCAGCCGGTGAAGGAACTATGTAATAAAGCTCCTCTGAGCAGTGCCCGTGCAGATATCTATAAAAGAGGGAGAGAGAGAGAGAGAGAGAGAGAGAAAGAGAGAGAGGGAGGGAGAGAGAGAGAGAGAGAGAGAGAGAGAGGTCACCAACGGCACGTCGGTGGCAAGGGATGGCAGCCTTTGGGTGAGGGTAGCGTCACCGATGAGACGTATAGCTCTCTTCTGAATGGAGTCCAGGATAGCGAGTGTAGAAGCGGCAGCAGCAGCGGCTCCCAAATGTAGGAGCAGTATTCGAGGTTTGGCCTTATTTGTGAAGTATATAAGGTATAGAGATTAGCTGGTGAAAAGTATTTGCGAGCCCGGAAGGCACTTTTTAATTCTAGTTGTTTTAATAGAGTATCGTACACTGTACAGTAAGATAAGCCTATTTCTTCTGTTATCTGTCTGATCATGCAGTACAATATGATGGACTTTTCAAGATTTTCCTGAGTACTGCTATTATGGGACAGCCACCGGCATGTTTATCTTCGCAAGAAGCCCTACCACATCTGGATTCTCGGTCCCCGCTTCAAATCTTCGTAAATTTTAACTGGACTCACCGACCTGTTTTTGTAGGTACCGCTTTCTGCTCAATTGTTAACATGTAATCACTTCACGTAAGCGCGCGCAGATTACATACTTACTATGTGGCCTAGCAATGTTATACTTTAGCAGGTATGTCAATACATTACTAGCATTTAAATGTAAAAATGTTACAACTATAGAAGGAGTAACCAAGCTTGTATCATCACGGCAAAAACATAGGAAGAGCTAGAATGGACAGGAAATAAAGCAGTACTGCAGATCCACAAGTGACTGAACAACAACGAATTAGAGTTAGCGCCTTAGAAAACAGAGGCAGTTATATTCTGAGGAGGAAGAGTAAAGAAGAAAGTCAGGTTTATGTGTGGTGGAGTAGAGATAGCACCCAAAAAAATTATGCATTTTTGGGTATAACTATAGGGGGAAATCTTAGCTTTGGACGACACATAAAAACAGCAATACAAGAAGCAGAAGAAGCGGTGGCCGCATTGTTCAAAATAACACCAAATATAAAAGGCCCCGGATCCAAAAAGAGGGAGATGCTGTATAACGTGGTATAATCAATTCTTCTTTATGGATCACCTATCTGGTCGGAACATATGAAAAAAGAGACATATTTGAGACAAGCTACAAAAGTCCACCGTAGAATGTTGCTAAGAGTTGCCACCGCACACCGCACTGTGTCGGCAAGGGCAGTACAGGGCGCCGCAGGAATTGTACCAATAGAGCTTACGGTAGACGAAAGATCAAGCTTATATCACAGAATAGACGAAAACACACCGAAAGCAAAAGCAGGGGAAAGGGCCAGCACTCTGTAAAAATAGGAGGAGTTGCGGGGTAACAAAACCAATGTTGCTCAATGGATCAAGCAGCTTATTCCAGATCTGAAGAAATGAGTTGAATGCAAGCACAGAAGAACTGATTCTTTCCTGATACAAATGCTCACAGGGCATCGCTCCTTCAGAGAATATCCAAGCGGGACAGGAAGAGCACAAGCCGATGCTTGTTTGTGTTTGTGATTTCTCTGTGATGGCAGAAACGGTAACACACACCATATTTGACTGCGCAAGATGAGAGAACGAGAGAGAAACCCTAAGGCAGGGTATGAAGACTGACCTGACCATGTATAACATTCTTGACATCATGATGGAAGATTCTGAAAAATGGGAAAAAATCTACAGCTGCATCCGAAGTGTCCTGAGAACTAAGGAAGTAGAGGAGAGATAACGAGCGGATTAAAAAGAGACAGACGAACTGTAAAGACAGTCTTCTTACTAAAGATTTCCGAAAAGTTGTTCCGGTAGGTATGGTGAAGAAATGAGATGCGGTTTGGTGGGTAGACAGAGACTTGCACCTATAGTACTCTGAGTACCATACTCTCTCTCTCTCTCTCTCTCTCGCAATGGAATCCGAGCGCAGAGGTAAAAACATGAGTTTCCCCTCACGGCAAAAAAAGTCTCCTGATAAATGTTTGTCTGATAGAGGAAGAAAGGAATTTAGGTATATGGGAAAACTACTGAAACGACGGAATAATAGATAATAAGATACAAAGTAGGATATATGCAGGTGAAAATTCGCTGGGTGCTATGGCGACTGTAACTGGAAAGAAATGTATACATCAAGAGGTCAAAGTCGCTGATGACAGCCTACTAGTCCCAGGGTATAAAAGTTGGGTGTGTCAGGCAAAGCATGTAAGAAGATTGAATGCGTTATAAGCAAATGTAATGTAGAAACGACAATTGAAAGTGGATATGAAAGGACTGTGCAGATGTTTTTTTAATCATTATTATGTAACTTATAACGTAATTAACGTTTGTTGCTACAAAAACATACATATACAAAAGGTCGGAGATTTCTGCTGTATATTAACATAATTTAGGTACCTTACAACCCAAAACTGTTTTCTTTACCTTCCTGTCCTCCAGCTGCTACTTTATCCACTATCTTCATTGCCACTACATCTAGAACTCTTTATTATAAATTTGGGCACATAGAACGAATGAATAATAATAGAATGGCAAGGATAATTTATGGATGTGAATGGTAAGAGACGTCGTGGAAGTCGAGAAAAGCTTGGTTGGATGTTGTGGAAGATATATCAAAGAATAAAGACGCCAGAAGCGTGTATGAGAAGATGCATGGGTGTAGCAGAAACGAACGTAGCAAGGCAGTACAGAGGTTCAGGAAAAATATTGTTAGGAAAACGCATGCGCGTTGTTGTTTGCATGTCCCTTTATGAGAATGGCGTGAGAAGTAGTAGTAGGGTACCTAGTAGTAATATTAGTACTGGGGTACCTATAAGTAGGTCAACGGCGGAACAGAAGCATCTACCCTCGTATGTGTCAGCTAAGTTTTTCTTGACGTGTCGCCGCCACCGGTCGGTGCCGGCCGGTGTTATTTAGGTAAGTAGATTTACTCATGCAAATCAAATAAAGGAAACTGACAAACTTTCCTTACATTCTGGGCCATTCTCTTTATTACTTAACGCGCGCGGTTAGAATGTGTTTAGAAGAGTGAGACAGGAAGAAGCAAAAGAGTGAGATGAAAGGATGACGGACAGGTGTCCCGTTACCGACAAGCTTGTAAAAGAGCATACAAAGTCGTAATAACTGTGAGATTGCGAAATTAGCCATCGAATATCAATAAGTTTAGACAGGTCCGTAAAGTTAGGTACTCACCTGGTAAATTTTCAAAAAAATCAAGCTTATGAGATATAGTTCTATGAAATAGATTTTCAATTACACTCGTGAACTGTGTTGTAACAACATATTACAGATAAGTATGCTTGAAGAACCCAAATTACCACAACCCATTTAAAAAAAACCTGACGATCGTTTCACTAACCAAGTTAACGTCATCAGAGGATGAAAAATTGTGAATTTTCCAGCGTCTGGCGACGCTAACTTGGTCAGTGAAACGAGGATTAGGTTTTTTGGACGTGTTGTGGTAATTTGAGTCGCCCAAGTGTACTAATCAGTGCTCATCACAAGTTCGAATCTTCACTTAGTGAATATTTAACAGAAAACATTTTGTGCATGATTATTATCAACGAAGGCTACAGGGCATGTCGCCTTGCTGACACAATCCTGCCCCTTTGCCTCCAGCAGTTATTACAATTTTATTGTAGCTTCCACACTTCATCAATAGAGCCAGGCTTTCCCAAAGTCTCTCTTTTGTTCTGCATCTTTTCTTTTTTTCCTGGGTAGGTGGTCTTTAAAGCTACCAAGTGAATGTGTGTGAGGAAATGTTGTCTTTGAGACAGCTCCCCAGACATGAGAACAATAATTTAACTGTCGACGTATAGGTATGTGCTTTACAAAGCGTAAGGAACTATTGTCGTGAAACCCAGCTTTCAACTTCAAACCCAAGCATCTTTGCTTCTGACTTTGCAATATTGGAAACATGTCCAATAATTATATCCAACGTAGAGTGTGGATTTTTTTGGAAATTTTTTCCAGCCATCAGAACGTCTCTGCCTTTAAGCAGGTCACATTTTCTAGATAACATGCATTTATGTGTTTTAAGGCACCTAACATAACCAGATTTGCAGAGCCCCAGCTAGTCATCAATTAGGTAGTTGGTTACTTCGACTCGCATTAATAAGAATCTAAAAGCAGATATTGGGCTAGTCGATGAGAACCTACTGTGAAGAGTGGTATCATCAGCGAAGCTATGGATCGGATTGTTACTTGTTAACAGAATGCCATTAGTGTGCAAAAAAATGTGGAAGTCATGTAGAACATCCGCATTAATTTCTAATTTATCTGATTAAACTTAATTGCAAGGATCGCTCCACAAAAAATATATACCCTTAGGCATAGTTTCAATGCACAATAAACCAAAGGTTGCAGTGATATCGGGGCGGCAAGGCCGCGGACGAGCCCTGAGGGGGAAAAATAGTTTCAAAAGCAATCCGTATGCTGGAAGTTCAGTGAGGAGTGCTGCCTTCAAGTTCATGTTTTTCGTTGGCGTATGTTAGATTTTTGATTCTTTACATGGAGATATTTTTTATTATCGCAATATTGTCCCACATGATATGTTCCATTCATGAACTTTAAAGAAAATTAAAGGAATATAGTTTCTTCGGAGAGCACCTTGGAAACAATTGAATTATTTTTCTTAAATTCTGTATTGGTCGCAGAACGTGTCTTTTTTTTACGTTGGTTCTCGAAGTGTTTCTTCGTCGATATCAGCAGATACAGTTTTTTAAATGTAATTTTTTATAGTCCCCCACTGAAAAAATCTAAAGGAGAAAGATCGGGTGACCACTCTGGCCAACGTACATCTCCACTGGTTGGAAATGACTTTTAGAGGAAACACTTTTGACAGATGTGGCGGCGCGCCGTCTTGCTGGAACCAGATGTTATTCAAACGGTTGAGACTAATATTGTTATTGATGTAATCGTTAAGGAAGGTCTTAAGGAAATTCAAATATGCATCAGCAATGGGCCAACGATCGTGCTATCCAGCTAATCGACCAATACATTTGTTCTGAATGCTTTAGAAATATTCAATTAAATGACCTTCTCAAAATTTTTAGAGTGCAAAACTCCGAAGATGAGTGACGTATGTCAAAATATCGTCAGTGGATCGGTTTTGACAAAAGCCATATTTCTAGATATTTTAGAAGCTCTATATTAATAGATTTTTGCAAGAAATTGAGAATAGGAAGACTGGACATAGTCTGAGATATAACAACTTTTTAACAACATTATTTAGGGATACATACTTGGAAACAAGGGAGGCGGTAGACCAGGAGATAAACTTCTGGAAAACGTTGAAGTGCGGAAGCAAAAATGAAAAGAGCTGATGGAGACCCATGATTGCGACGAGAAGCCGATCGCCTAAAGACTGATGATGAAATTATGATGATGATCTTTGTAAATGTCTGACTTTACAGTTTGTTATCTAAATAATGTTAGCTTCATAAGTACATTTTTTTATTTAGTCTATTCATCCCATTGGTGACGCTAACTTGGGTGGCGAAACGATCGTCAGGTCTGAAAAATGTGTTGTGTTGAATTGGGAATGTTTGTACTTATCAGTGCTCCTCACAGTTCTAATCTTCACTCAATAAATATTAAGTTCAGTTGGAAAACACCTATCCAGAGCATGGTATCTGATAATCGTCGCAATCGTAATACTGAGTCATTGCGTTTATTGATTTGGTTAATCCCCAATCCCACTATTCTGGAGTAAATAATGAAACTGTCGTTAAAAATTTACACTCAAGGTCAACTTTGTATACACACTATACATCAATGTGAACTACTACAATACATGAAATATTATGTACAGTTTAACGTGGAAATATTTTTTATATTTTTATAATACTAATAAAATAACAGGAATTAAACACTAGTTATTGATTATCAATATTTCCCAAAAATTTGACAAAAAATTATTGCTACGAAATCGCCAAAAAAAAATTTAAGATACAAATCCAAGCAAAACTAGTCTGATTTTCCTAACTAACGAATTTATCTAAGCCAATTACAAAAGGCAAGTACTTCCAAAATTCCATAAAAATCGACGCCGTATTTTTTGAGTCATCGATGTGATAGATATATTTATATATGTATGTGTAAAACTGAAACTGACCGCGTTGTGTCTTCTAAGGGAACTCGTTCGCGCTCATTTCAATAAACTTTTTCATAATTCGCGATCTCCTCAATATAGACATTGTTTCTACAAAAATTCGCTTAAAATTACAGATTATTAAATCAGAAACTCTATAACTTAAACCACTGCAAAGCATCAGAGAAGGGGAACCGAATTTTCTGCCAATATTTTACTAAAACAAAGGAAAAATTTAAGGCTTCGTAAAACAATATTCTCACCACATTTCGTCTACACAACCTGCATTGGTTTCAGATTATTTGTTTCGCCAATGTTAACATTTCAAATCGTAGACGTTTTAAGAGTAAGAACTATAAAATTTTCAAAGTTATTTTGCTGGTACTTGTTGACCTTTTTGTGTCAAGTAAACCTAATCTTTGTGTGTAATATGCAACAGATTTTGTTAACCACGCAAAATATTTTGGTCTTGTCCGTTTTTCGGATCACCCGTGGCACCCAATATTTTTTTCTTTAAATGCTTATGCTAATTTTTTTTGTAACTTAGACATCTTAATCTTGATATGTAGGATGAGTTTTATAGTAGAAACTAGCTTCGGAGATACAAAAATTTTCCGAAAGAAAACCCAACATTTTCTGGGAAAGATTGGTCGGATTTGCCTAGCTAACGAACTTATCCAAGCCAATTACAAATGAAGGTACTTTCTAAATTTCATCAAAATCGGCACATTCTTTTTTGAGCTATCGGTACCATATATATATATATATATATATATATATATATATATATATATATATATATATATATATATATATATATATATATATATATATATATATATTGTGTGTGTGTGTGTGTGTGTATATATATATATATATATATATATATATATATATATATATATATATATATATATATATATATATATATATATATATATATATATATATATATATATAGATCTCCTCAATGGGGAATTTTGTCTACGAAAATTCGCTAAAACTGAAACCTACACGGGTACGTCCCGACGAAATTTCATTACAAGGATATTAGAAACCAATAAAAGTTGCAGTTTGAAATTTTATAGATCGCAGTTTTAGCCAAGATCCACCGATCTAAATTATTTTCATATAAGATCCATCGATCTAAAACATTTTCAAATATCCGATACTTTCAGCTTTCAGCTATACCAGATTGTGTTGTATTGTATTTTATTTAATTACCCTCGGTATGGTTTCGTGACTATGGCCTATCACAGACGCCAGATAATAGTTTCACCTCACTGTTTTGATAATTTTGCCAAACTCCTTCCTTTCTGTAGAAAAGGTAGCGATTTTCCACGTTTTCAACATCGTATGATACGCGGGACCAATGGGGTTACACCCCTGCCGAAGAGCAGGACGCGCTAACATTTAACCTGGTTAAACAGAATGCCACAGCCTCGGTTGATGTTAATTTACATGCACTGAAAAAAATATAATGCTTTACTGGGCATTAAGCCCACAGCCGTTTTTAAGACTGGACTACCGAGACTGCTGCTAAATCGGATGTTTTCGTCAACTTCTTCACTGCAAACATATGTGTGTGTGTGTTGGGTTAAGTTGGAACTTTACGTTCATTGGCCACAGAAATATATATTAATTTCAGGCAGATCACCCCTGATTTTTATGACTGAAGTGTAGCCAAAACGAGTTTTAAGGCTAGTTTGTCAAATAAAGATTTCTTCTAAAATAGAACAATTTTGAGCTGTGTGGAGATACAGACTTCCAGTTAAATACACTTATTTTAAAAAGTCCGCAATATAAAATGCTGTATTATTTACGTTTAACATTGTGTTTTTGAGAAAATGACAAATAAAGGACCTTTAGTAAATAACAGTCGATATATATGTTTAAATTTCATAGCGTTCTACATTTACAACAAGGGGTAGATTGTATTTACTTTTTTATAGTTGATAATCAACATCGCCAATACGGGGAATTGCCGCCTTCAGAGCCCTCAGAGGGAGGGGGGGGGGGGGTGCAGTTTTCCTAATGCCGGTCGCAAGCCCGGGAAAGAACGAGAATCTTTTTTTTCTAAGCACATCACAGGGCATGCTCGTTTTAATCTTTTCTCGCTGTTTTTTTTACCACTCTTGTACTATCGGCCGTTTCCTTCAGGCCAAAGACCTGTCTTTGTGCTTTCAAAAAACCTAAGTCAAGATGTAATATAATGAGCCGAGAGTTACATTATCTCGGGGGTACCAGCAGCTGCAAACGTTTCACTGGGGGCACCTGGTGCTCCCTTGTATCAGCGCTTTACTTAAACATGCAGAAGTCTGTTTGGGTGAACCTACATATTATGTTTCACTGCAAAATGCTAAACCCATAATCCAGAAGGCCTGAAGCAATGGGGCCGGAGTGAGATATTAAAATCACTGGTCCAGAGATGTTAAAATCACTGGTAGTGCAATTCGGGAAAGCAAGTCACGGGCAACAGACATTAAGCACTGGAACGCAGAAAGTGAAAAGAATGACATATTGGTAATCGAATACAAAATCGAAGGGACAAATGTCCTCAGCAATATCTGCTTCTCAGAGCTAAGTAGGACAAGTCCAATTAGTCGCACATAGCGAAAGACCAGATAGCTTTTAAGAAGGTTGGGCGTCACCGAGAGGGGAAGTAGATGTTCTCCTTAATAATCGGAGGTATCCTCTAACCGAATCTTCATCATGGTAAAGCTGCTTCGGCTATACTGTGTCGTATATTCGAAAAAGAAAGCATCAATGTGGCCCTACTGCAGTATATTTCTGCCCAGAAGAAGACGAAATCTCAGTCAATATACTGTGCCTATGCGAAAGTCTAGCGAGGTTGCGTTTCCAGTCACTTGGGGTAGCTAAACCAAGGGCTTAAAGCTACACGAAAGAGCCGCTGCAGACACTAATAAAGGAGAATACAGGAGATGATAAAAAAAATATAAGTGACATTTTGGCAGTTCACGGTTGGGACATCTAGTTAGTTTTATCTATGTATAGTCGAAATTGCTTGGCTGCGGCTAATTTAGCCATTCGCACATTTTCAAAGCATTTACCTGTAGTTATCTAGTTTAGTTAATTTTGTTCTTATACATGTAGAATGTACAGTAATGAGCTTGTACGACAAACTGTGTAATTATATATATATATATATATATATATATATATATATATATATATATATATATATATATATATATATATATATATAGGCTGTTTCAAAAAACATGCACCATCGCTCGTGGGGCAATTCCTTACTAAAAAATAAGAAAAAAAGTTCCTGTGCACATGGGCCCGGAAACGCATAGTTTCCAATATACAGGGAGTTGAATTTTATTATTTTTTTAAATTTTTTATAAATAATTTCAAAACCACTGGATTGATTTTAATGAAACTTGGAACTTGAAAGTGTATTATGAAAGTGCTTACAACTGCGTCAGTGGCGTGCGTACGGGGTAACTGTAAAAATTCATTTGGGGAAAAAATATGTGCGCCACTGTCTTTTTCCAATTTTGATACATCAGTTATGAAGCTTATTACATAAGCCACAAAAGCTACCTCTTGGTATTTTTTCGTTCAGGGTATCCTCTAGGAGATATCGGTAGGTGTAATATTGTGCTCTGTTAAAAGTGTACCGGTAAAAAGTTGTATAGTAAAGTTAAATTATTCGAAAGAAAGCAGGTAAAGTAAACTGTGGTTGAAATATTCATCAATCAGTCTGCAAATGAAGATATCCAGAGAGCGTATTTACATAACACGACTTGCTTGACAATGTCCTAGTCTAAAGTCACGCTCGGGGTCAGGCCTACTCCCACAACATGCTCAGAGATGTCCAGACATAAATATTGTTTATACAAGTATCGTCAGGTTAGCTATCAGACCAACATCTTATGAAAATCAGGTCCGTTAAGCTAGATTCTAGTATTAAAATACTTAACAAACAAAACAAAAAAACGACGGGACGCAGCTAGTGCGTTATGGTAGCGAATTTTCGTAAAAATGCTTTTAATGGCAATTATGTCTGGTTTTTAAAATAAGGACATTTGGCTGGCAGTATAACCTATATATTAGTAACAATATACGGTATTTCATTAAAATCACTTTGTTGTTTCAAAAAGTACAAACATTTTCCGAAAATAAACCTTAAAAGTTCCAGAAAAAACTGGTACTATTGGGACATCCTATATATATATATGTTAACTGACCATGGAAATGGGTTCCAGAGACCCTAGTTCGCGCTCATTTGAAGAAATTTTCCAAAAATCTCACCATCGATACCTCTCTAATAGTGAATTTTCTTAAGGAAAATTCACTAAAAAGAGATGAGAGTTTGATTTGAATTTGATGTAGCTGTTGAACTGCACAAAGTGCTATTTTATGGAGAAACACGTTATAATTGTTACTCCCGATAGTTATAAAAAATAAATTTATATGCAGTAGTGCACTAACTTTTTGGATTCATCATAAAAAACTGGGAAAAAGGTTTTTGACAAAAATTACCTTTGAACTTTTGGTTAGTTTTTGGTAGTGCTTTAATTCTTGGAGAAATATATTTTGACACTGTACCAAGTTTATTCAAAACCTAGCATACCATATGGTCAAAAACCCAAGCTTCTTAAAGTGCAGAATGGCTCACCAAAATGTACACCTCTTGCATTTCTTCTATTATTGAAGTCCATGGTTAAGACGGGATATCGAACTTCTGGAGAACGTGCAACGTGATATTCCATCCGACTTGTTGTTTGAGCCTGCATATTTGTTGGCTCCTTTCTGACCACGGCTGACTCAGCGGTTCTTACGGTGGGAAGGCGACATTGTAGCATAATGGGCCATTGTTTGGGCTTCATTTATCTCGCGCAATCTGTCATATCAGAATCGTTTGCGAAGACTCAAACTGCCCCCTCTGGCAGGTGATTGATCTTGTGACTTGCTTTAAGGATTTTAAAGAGAGCAACTCAGTGTCTTCTGGGAATATACTCGAACTGAGCGATAACCAACAGTTACGTGGCCACCCACATAAGCTGATAAGGAAACTAATTCACCATTGATGCCGAAAATTGGTTTTTCCAACGGGTGTTTCACAGCTGCAACTCGTTGGATGATTATGTAGTGCTGGCTCCTTCTGTGAGAACTTTAAAGAAGCAACTAAACTGTTTTTAATGGATTGGTTGTGGTCATAAAAGATTTTTTTCTAGTATTTTTGCAATACTATTAAT
This sequence comes from Tillus elongatus, assembly GCA_964006375.1. Lineage (NCBI taxonomy): Eukaryota > Metazoa > Arthropoda > Insecta > Coleoptera > Cleridae > Tillus > Tillus elongatus. Next base: position 42,744,530 of record OZ023265.1, read on the forward strand.
TAGTGAAATTCCTCTAAGGGAGCTGGTATATAATCCAGACGTGTGGCCAAAATGAGCCCTTATTAGGAGGTATTTTTTCAAAAATTTTACGAAGACAGAAGTGACGATGCTGAATGCGTAGTGGAAGGAAAGGAAGAAACTGATTTATTTGCAGCGACTGACTTAAACAAGTATGGGGTTGTAAATACAGGTGACTATATTGTCTAGTAACAGGTCTAATAATTATGCCCGTTTAAATCTGGCCCATGTTAACATGCAGTGTCTGCACAATAAGTTAGATTTAGTTGATTTGTTAATCTTTAACTATAATATAGACATTCTCTGTGTCGGTGAACACTGGGTGACTGATTATAGCCAGCTTACGGGCTTTAAACTTGTGTCTCAGTATTGCAGGAGCAACGGCAGTCACGGTGGGGTAGCGATTTTTGTGCGGATTTCCTTGGGTATTTTAGAGGTAGAAGATATTTCGTATGTTAGCCGATTTGTGTCTGAGGGCAGTGTGGAGCTGTGTGCTATCACGTTACGGACGGAAGGACTGAGGCTGGCTATCCTAACGGTTTACAGACCCCCCAGCAATGACCTGGATGAGTTTTTCTTGAATTTCTCCTCATGTCTGACTTACTTACATAACAAGCATAGCTATATAATCTGATGTGGTGATATGAATATCAATAAAATGTCGAACAGTATTCAGAAACCTATTTTGTTTGACATCTTTGATTATTTTAATTTCTCTGTGCCACTTCAGGGCCCAACTAGAGTATTTACCGACAAAAATGGTAAAACCAGTATATCCTATCTTGATTATCTCATGGTACACTATGGTACACCACCTGATCGATGCACCCTGGGTCAGACTTGTATTATATCTATATTCGTGGAGCCGATAACTGCCGAATAAGTTTTGCAGTGCGTTGGAGAACTAAAAAATTCCAATTCACGTGGCACTGATGACATTTAAACATATATTATAAAAACAGTAGCGTCTCACATTGTTGTTCCCTTGGTGCATGTAATAAATCTGTCTATAGATAGTGGCTGCTTTCCCACTCTTCTTAAGATTGCGCTTGTTATGTTACTGTACAAGAAGGGTGATATGCAGTCAATAGATAGTTATAGGCCCATTGCTATTCTTAGTGTTTTCGCTAAGATATTCTAAAAACTTGTATTTAAGAGAATAGTTGCCTTTTATACGGCTAATGGTTTACTGTCGGATTGCCAACATGGCTTTTGTCAGGGATTTTCCACTGAAACTGCTGTTTATCAGCTCTTGCAGAATATAAATCGGCACCTGGATAGCGGTAAGTGGGTAATAGGAATGTTTTTCGATATGAGTCGTGCCTTTGATACAATTAGCCACGATTTTCTGTTAAGGAAACTTGAAACAATGGGTGTGAGGGGTCAAATTTTGGAGTGGTGTAGGTCCTACCTATCACGTAGGCTCATTAGGGTGAAGATCGGTTAGATTTTATCATCTGGATATCCTCTGGAGCGTGGAGTTCCGCAGGGGTCAGTCCTGAGGCCGTTATTGTTTCTGACGTACGTTAATGACCTTCCGTCCCATATGGCCGACTGCGACGTGACAATGTACGCCGACGATGTTGCATTGGTGGTATCAGCGACTTCCCCTGGTAGGCTTTTTGAGGCGACTAATAAAGTTGTTACTGGCTTTAGAGACTGGTGTCATAAGAATCTCCTTCTGATTAACATGAACAAAACGGTTCTTGTCTACTTTGCTCGGATTCAATTGGGACCATGGGTCTTTGCTTTTCTGAGTCTGTGACTTACTTGGGCTCCGTTATACAGAATAACCTTTCGTGGAACCTTCAGGTAGACTCGGTTAGTGGCAGGCTCAATTCATCTTTTTTGCATTGGGAAGATTGAGGGATATGCTGGATCATCATGTGTTGATGTCTGTGTACTATGCACTTGTTTATTCCGCACTATCTTACAACACTGTTGCTTGGGATTGTGCTACTAAAATTGAGCGGCTATTTGTTGCACAGAAAAGAATCGTCAGACTTATGTTTGGTATTCAGCCGAAGGGTAGCTGTCGGCCTTATTTTCGACAACACTCCATCTTGACTGTTCCTTGCGTCTACATCTACAAGGCTATTATGTTTGTGAGACTATATCCTCACTGTTTTAAATTTAATGTGGACGTATGTGCTTATGATACGAGAAATAGACTCACCATTGACGTAAGTAGCCACCACACAGCTGGCTATGAGCGGTAACCTTACTATGCTGCTGCCCGTTTATATAATCACTTGCCTATCATCATTAGGCAGATAGTTAATGTTACCCGTTTCAAACGCCAACTTAGGGAATTTTTATTAAAAAATTGTTTTTTTTCGGCTAAAGATTATTTGACTTTTAAGTGGTAGTGCCGTTTGCAATTATGTCTCAAGATTTGGAAGGTGCATCTGCTGTATTTTGACACTAGTGACTTATGTTTTAACTTATTAAGATGTGTGTTATTACCCTGCTTTTTATAACTTGTGTTTTCCTACTTTGTGCGTGCTTTGTTTTTGTATGTATTGTTTTGGTCATTTCTGTATATGTTTTATATTTTTATTGACAAGTACATCTGTTTTTGTGGCAGCTTTGGTACAATAAAATATCTATCTATCTATAATTCGTAAGAGTATGTCTATTTCCAGATTTGTAATTTGAAACCACTTCTGCATTCTTCAGCGTGCTAGGCCGACACGATTGTTTAATACTTAAATAAAATGTATGTACTAATGGTAAAGCTACAACCTCAGATAGGGTTTAGTGATGTAACATTAATATTATCCACACCTCCAGACTTGCTCTTCGCGTTGTGATGAGCCTAGATATTTTTTGAGACCACCATGACAATCAGAATGGCATAATATGACGCTGTGTGGAATTTCAAACTTCTAGATTTTCTGGGTTTTCAAATATTGAGCACTTTTTATTTTTTATCTATATCTAGTAACCTGTGAAAAAAATTCAAATCCGAAAGGACCTGTGAGATGCCCTTGTATTGGATAACTTTTGGCTGATTTAACCAACTTTGTATCTCTTGCAGTTTTCGAAATCCCAACCTGTGTCGACATCCAAAATCATCAATCATGTATAGTATCTGAGTGACAGTTTCATCATTATTAAAAAACATTTAAATTCGTTTAAAAAATGTAGGTATTACTTAAGTGATTTACCAAAATCAACAACGCTGATCCCTAATGACACTGGTGGTATAATACAACCGTATAAACAAGCTGCAATTTAAACAAAATAAACTATCACGGACAACACCGAGTTGCTAAAGTAAAACAATGAAAGCGCAAAAAATATGTCACTCCAGACAATGTCATATTTAATTAAAATAATCGTGTTGCGAAGGTTAGTTCTCTGCATAACAAATATTCTCCAGACTGATAACATCCGTTTTGCTAATTGTACAACTAGAGAGCATCCATGTGTAATGCAAAATTTGTTTTTATTGCATTTAAAACATTCATTTACGAGATAAACTCGACAAATAATGAAACGTAAGTCTTCACTACATACGTATCTCCTTTATAGATAAAAACTCTGGACGCAGCAAGTGCGTTATGGAAGTGAATTTTGATTAAAATGTTTTTAATTACAAATATATCGCTCTAAGGCGAGCAGGCATCAATTTGGTTACCGGTATAACCTATATAGTAGGAACAATGTACCATATTTTATCAAAATAGTTATTTGAAAATGTACAAAAATTTTCCGAAAATAAACTTTAAATGTTTCTAAGAAAACTGGTCTCCTAGCCAATGAACCTTAGGTTAATAGCAAATTGAGTTATTGAAATTTGAAACAATTAATGAAAATTCGCAACCAAAACGCCCTTGCTGCGTTCATACAAAAATTTTCCGAAAATAAAGTTAAATGTTGGTTTCCTAACCAACAAAACTTACGTTAATAGCAAATTGAGTTATTGAAATTTGGAGGATTTAATGAATTTGCCACCAAAACGCACTTACTACGTCCATATTTTTTTCTTACAAGCATCATATTTCGATAAAAAATGCTAAAATGCAATAACGAATTTGTTCTGCGAAAATTCGCTAAAAATTATAGACCGTTAAACCATAAACTTCACTAAACCTACAGCGAAAGCATCAACTTAACTAAACCGACAGCCAAAGCATCAGAGAAAGGGTCTATTTGAAATGAATTTTTTGTAAACATTTTAGTAAAATGAAGGTCAATGACGGTTGAATCTGAAACTTAAGGGTTCGCAGCACACTCTTCTTGCAACATTTTCTTTTCACAATCCGTATTTGTTTCACGTTCTTTGCCTAAACATTGCCAATGTTGACATTTTAAATTGCTAATTTGACGTTTTAAATTGCGAGTTTGACGTTTTAAGGATAACTCCAAAATTTGTTGCTTTAGGTACCCGTAACTTTTTTGTCCTTAAACTTAGAGACCTAAATTTTAGTAGGTTGTTCACTCTTTATAATACAAATACGCGTACCAAATTTGGTTGCCATCACTTTGTTATTTCCGAAAATATGAATTTTTTTTTAGAAAGAAAACACAAAATTATCCGGGAAAACCTGGTCCGATGTTCCTGGCTAACGAACTTGTCCAAGCCACTTTCAAAAGGAAGGTACTCACGAAACTTGATCAAGATCGGTCTATTATTTTTTAAGTTATCGGTACGATATATATATATATATATATATATATATATATATATATATATATATATATATATATATATATATATATATATATATATATATATATATATATATTAATAAACACGGATCTACCCATTAGTTAATTTTTTAAAGAAAATTCACTAAAAAAGAAAATTTTATTCACCAACGACTTATGGGCCAGCCTGTAATTGTAGAAATATTTTTTAAGATGTAGCTCAAAACACCCTATAATTAATGTATACAATTTTTTTCATATCTTGCATAATGACGAATATATTGAGCTTTAAAGATTTTTTACGAAAATTCGACAAAAATGATATACCATTAACCGATAAACTCTATAGCCAACACTACTGCCAAAGCATCAGAGAAAGGGGCTATTTGAAATTAATTTTCTGGGAATATTTTAGTAAAATGAAGGACAATGATGATTGAAACTAAGACTTCAGGCTTTGTAAAACATTATTCTTGAGACATTTTCCTTCCATAGCTCATATTAGTTTCAGGTTCACTGCCTAAATATTACCAATTTGGACGTTTAAAATCGCGACTTTTGACGTTTTGAGGAAAACCCAAATTTAAATTTCTTTAAATGCCTGTAACTTTTTTGTTCTTTCACCTACAGAGCTAAATTTTGGTGGGTAACTTACATATAATGATGTAAACCCGCGTATGAAATTGCCCTTACTTTGTTAATTCCGGAAATATATTATTTTTTTCGATTTTTTTCGAAAGAAAACCCAAAATTTTCCGGGAAAACCTCGGCGGATTTTCCTGGCTAACGAACTTATCCAAGCCACTTGCGAAAGGAATGTACTCATCAAGTTTTACAAAATCGGTCCATTATTTTTTTAGTTATAGGTGTGACACAAATATTATTATTATTATTATTATTATTGTTTATTGGCAAAAATCATACAATATGTTAGTACAATAAGTCTTAGACTTGTGCTGTATTATAACATAATTTGGAAGGTTATATCCTAAATAGTTTGACAGTTCTATACCAAATTCAGTAAACTTCAAATTTTGACGTTCCGAATGTAATTTCTTTTGCCCTTATATTTCTCACCTTCTAACACTTCAACCATCACCTTCATTTACCATTAATCTCTGCTATTCCATAATCTCTTTCTGACTGCTATTCTTTCCAAACAATCCATATTTTTGCTAAAATGTTTAAATTTGTAGGAGACAAAAATGACTTTAGTTAGACAAACAAAAATATAACATAACCTATATATATATATAAATCCAAGGTCGGTTGCAGACTTTATATGTATATATATATATATATATATATATATATATATATATATATATATATATATATATATATATATATATATATATATATATACATATAAAGTCTGCAACCGACCTTGGATTTGGGTCCAGGGGTCCTAAATAGCGCTGATTTGCAAAAAAATTTCAAAATTCTAAAGTCGGGATCTCGCCATTAGTGATTTTTTTAAGAAAATTCACTAATAAAGAATATATTATTGTGAAACACGAAAATACAAGGCAGATCATATTAGTTTTGCAACCAGGTGTGAAAAAAAAACGGGTACAATAACTTTAATTACCAATATGCCTACTCCCAAAATCTCGCTGGAGATCGTCTCTAAGGTCTCAGTGTGTTCAACCCTTTCAAGATCTTTCTCAGGTCTGGAGTTGAACACACTGAGACCTTAGAGACAATATCCAGTAATACTCTGGGAGTAGGAAGATTGAGGCCCCGTAATCGACCTACAACAACTCACCTATCCTTATCGACCGCTCTAATGACTAGGCAGATTAGGGCTTTAGAGTTTATTTCCTTTCATATTCCCTTAACCTCTTGAGAGAACCCGAGAACCCGAGAACCAAGTATATATATATATATATATATATATATATATATATATATATATATATATATATATATATATATATATATATATATATAGAGAGAGAGAGAGAGAGAGTCTCATTAAAGGCTATCGACGTCAAGATTATTAGGCAGTGAATAATGTAAGTTTTTTTGCTAAAACGTGCTCAGGTGCCTAAAAAGAATTACAGCTGTGGTACACAATCCATAACCATCTTAGAGATACTCACCGAAAGCTGAGCAACGACTTATTGGCCAGCCTCTGATTGCCAAAATAATTTTATAAGATGCATTTCAGGATACTCTATCATTAACATATACAATTTTGTCTTGTATCTGACATAATAGCAATTATATCGAGCTTAACCGTAGAAATGTGTGACCCTGTATATATATATATATATATATATATATATATATATATATATATATATATATATAAACAGCTAAAAACTGAAACTAAACCCGGATGTGGTTTCTAGGGGGGCTAGTTTGCACTCATTTGAAGAAATCTTTTTAAAATTCAAAAGTCGCGGTCTGCTCATTATCGAATTTTTTCTAAGAAATTTTGCTAAAAGTTATAGACCGTTAAACCCTAAACTTAACTAAAACTACTGCCGAAGTATCAGAGAAAGGGTCTATTTGAAATGAATTTTCTGTAAATATTTTAGTAAAATGAAGGTCAATGAAGCGGAAACTTGAGGGTTTGTAGAACCCTCTTCTTGCGACATTTCCTTTACATAACCTGTATTTGTTTCAGGTGCTTTGCCCAAGTGTTGCCAATTTTGACGTTTCAAATCGTCACTTTGACGTTGTGAGGAAAACCAATATTTTTTTCTTTAAATGCCTGTAACTTTTTGTCTTTTAACTTACAGACATAAATTTTGGTACTTGGTTCACGTTTTATAATACAAACACGCGTACCAAACTTGATTGCCCTTATTAGTGAATTTTCGTAGAAAAAATTCACTAATGGGGAGATCCCGACTTTTGAATTTTGAAAAAAATTTTGCAAATGAGCGCGAACTAGGACCCCTAGAACCCATATCCGGGGTTAGTTTCAATTTTTATATGTTTATATATATATATATATATATATATATATATATATATATATATATATATATATATATATATATATATATATATATATATATATATATATATATATATGTATCACACCGATAACTCAAAAAATAATGGGCCGATTTTGATAAAATTTGGCATGTACGTTTCTTTTGTAAATAGCTTGGATAAGTTCGTTAGTCAGGAAAATCGGACGAGGTTTTCCGGGAAAATTTTGAGTTTTCATTCGAAAAAAATTCTAATCTCAAAAAGTAATAAGCCGATTTAAATAAAATTTGGCATGTACCTTCCTTTTGTAAATGGCCTTGATAAGTTTATTAGCCAGGAAAATCTGACGAGGTTTTCCGGGAAAATTTTGAGTTTTCATTCGAAAAAAATTCTTATCTCAAAAAGTAATAAGCCGATTTTAATAAAATTTGGCATGTACCTTCCCTTTGTAAATGGCCTTGATAGGTTTGTTATCCAGGAAAATCGGACAAGTTTTTCCGGAAAATTTTTGAGTTTTCATTCGAAAAAAAAATTTATCTCAAAAAGTAATAAGCCGATTTTAATAAAATTTGGCATGTACCTTCCTTTTGTAAATGGCTTTGATAAGTTTGTTAGCCAGGAAAATCGGACGAGGTTTTCCGGGAAAATTTTGAGTTTTCATTCAAAAAAAAATTTTTTTTCAAAGAATAATGGGCTGATTTTGATAAAATTTGGCACGTACCTTCCTTTTGTAAATGTCTTTGATAAGTTTGTTAATCAGAAAAATTGGACGAGGTTTTCCGGAAAAATTTTGAGTTTTCATTTGAAAAAAATTTTTATCTTAAAAAATAAAAATTCTATGATAACCAAATTTGGTAGGTAGGTTTATGATATAAAATGTAAACTATACACCAAAATTTAGATTTCTATGTTACAAGAAAAAAAAGTTATAATAAAATATTTTGTGCCAGATCATTTTTATGAAAATTCACTACCATAACGCACTTGCTGCGTCTTCGACTTTTTTTGTTATTTCCGGAGATATAAAAATTTTCCGAAAGAAAACGCTCATTTGAAGAAAATTTTCAAAGTCGCGATCTCCTCATTAGTGATTTTTTAAAGAAAATTCACTAAAAGGGGAAACTGGTAGACCAAGAGGAAAATTTCTTGAAAATCTGAAGCAATTCAGGAAGTGCGAAAGCTATAATGAAATAAAGCAAGAGGCTGGAGACAAGAGTATAATAATAACAACGCGATATCACCTCAGGCTGTGATCATGATGACAATAGTAATTTATTGGATACTTCTACAAAAAATTTTACAATACTTTAATTGCTAAGCATTGGCCAAATATAAATATAAATTATATAAATATATAAAAGTCTGGACGCAGCAAGTGCGTTATGGCAGTGAATTTTTATAAAAATGCTTTGAATATCAAACATGTCTTTTTAATGCAAGCAGTCATCAATTTGGTTACCGGTATAACCTATATAGTAGAAACAAAGTGCTATATTTTATCACAATAACTTATTTTTTCTAAATGTACAAAAAAAAATCCGACAATAAACTTTAAATGTTGGTTTCCTAGCCAACAAACCTTAGGTTATTAGCAAATTGAGTTATTGAAATTTGAAGCATTTAATGAAAATTTGCCACCAAAAACGCACTTACTGCGACTTGATTTTTTTTTCTTACAAACATATTTGGATAAAAAATTCAATAAAATAAGGCTGTTCGAAAAAAATTGTAGGGATCACCAACGACTTATGAGCCAGCCAGTGATTGTCAAAATAATTTTATAAGATGCAGCTCAAGACACCCTATAATTAACTTATACAATTTTTTCTAGTCTCTTGTATAATAATAATTATATTGCGCTTTACCGTAGAAATGCGTCACTCTGTATATATGTAAACACATAAAAACTGAACGTAAACCCGGATATGGATTCCAGGGTGCCTAGTTGACGCTCATTTGAAGAAATCTTTTTAAAATTCTAAAGTCGCGGTCTCCTCATTGACGAATTTTTTGTACGAAAATTAGCTGAAAATTAAGGACCGTTAAACCATAAACTTAACTAAAACTAGCGCCAAAGAGTCAGAAAAAAAATAATTAAACTGTTGCATATCAGTCCTTTTTGTACAACTCCGATCCTTTATATGTGTTGATAAAACATAACAAACACTGTTTAGTCCACCCACTAACATTAATAAAGGAATAATTTGCACTTGTATATAAACATTTCCTAAATAAAACAAATAATTTGCCAACTCAAACAGATAAACATATAAACAATCTACGCAATAATATCAAATGTTTTGTTGTCAGGCAACGACATACTAGATCTCATATAAACCAGGTTTGCCATTGTCAATGAAACACGGTGATATTAAAAATAAATGTTTCAGATTTGAATAGCTCAATTTTCTGTAAACCCAGGAAGCTGAATTTTGGCACATAGGCCTTTCCCAAACCAATATGTACACCAAATTTCATCGCAAAATCTTTGTATTTTTCGGAGAAAAATTTTTTTTTCGAAAGAAAACTCAAAATTTTCCCGGAAAACCTTGTCCGATTTTCCTGGCTAACGAACTCATCCAAGCTATTAATAAAATAAAGGCACTTGGCGAGTTACATCAAAATCGGTTAATTATTTTTTGAGTTATCGGTTGGATATATATATATATATATATATATATATATATATATATATATATATATATATATATATATATATATATATATATATATATATATATATATACATATAAAAATCGAAACTGACCCCGGATATGGGTTCTAGGGGCCCAAATTCGCGCTCATTTGAAAATTTTTTTGCAAAGTCTCACCATCCATACCTCTCTATTAGTGCTAAAAATATATAAATAATTATACAGGGTGAAAACCATGAACCCATTAAAAATACATCCTATTATATTGGAATAGTGTGCAACCTTGAATTACCTAACGCACATGCCAAGGCAGGTTATCTTATTAGAGTTAAAAACGTGTTAATTTTTGCAATTATTTTTGTAAGAAGCACCAGTGCATGCAATTATTGATAATATCCAAGATAATAAACGTTTCTGCATAAATATCACGTGCAACAATATATAAATGCATTCATAATTACATTAAGATTAGCTTTACGGACGAATGATAAAGAAAACTTATGTGCGTCAAGTATGTGTTAATAATTCAACTGAGACGTGTATAATCTTAAATGTTTTAAGTTTTAAATCAAAAAGTTTGTAATACCTCTTTAATTCAGAGTTCATTTCCGCATAGATATTTGTTGTTCTCGTTTTCTGTTTATTCAAATATGTGATATTATGCACCATTTGCTGCCAACGAACTTGAAAATATTCGTCATTAAGTCAACGGAACAATATGAATATTGACAAAGCGAGACACATTTAAAATCAGTATTTACTAGAAAATGCTGTTAGACTACTTTTTAATAAACTGGCTGTTATTTACTGATTAAACTAATTGGGCACAAGACTTTGAATCAGTGCTTTATGTACAGTTGCCCAATATGTATGCAATAATGGTTTTACCTTTCGAGAAACAGCCTGTCTAAAAAACTTATTAGTCAAAAGTTTTTTAACATACTTTTAGTGAATTTTCTTTAAAAAAATTCACTAATGAGGAGATCTCGACTTTTGAATTTTGAAAAAATTTCTTCAAATGAGCGCTAATTAGGCCCCCCAGAAAACATATCCGGGGTCAGTTTCAATTTTTATATGTTTATATATATATATATATATATATATATATATATATATATATATATATATATATATATATATATATATATATATATATATATATATATATATATATATATATATATATATATATATATATATATATATATATATATATATATATATATATATAATAATATATATATATATATATATATATATATATATATATATATATATATATATATATATGTATCACACCGATAACTCAAAAAATAATGGGCCGATTTTGATTAAATTAGGTGAAAAAATTTTGCAAATGGCTTGAATAAGTTCGTTAGCCAGGAAAATCTGCCTAGGTTTTCCCGGAAAATTTTGTATTTTCTTTCGAAAAAAATTTATATCTCCGGAATTAACAAAGTAAGGGCAACCAAATTTGGTACACAGGTTTATATCCTTATGAGTAAGTTACCTACCAAAATTTAGCTATGTAGCTCAAAAGACAAAAAAGCTATAAGCATTTAAAGAAAAATAAATTGGGGTTTTCCTCAAAACGTCAAAGTGGCGATTTAAAATGTCAAAATTGGCAACATTTAGGCAAGTAACTTGAATCTAATACGGGCTATAGAAATAAAATGTCTCAAGAAGGATGTTTTACAAACCCTAAAGTCTTAGTTTCAACCGCCATTGTCCTTCATTTTACTAAAATATTTGCAGAAAATTCATTTCAAATAGACCCTTTCTCTGATGCTTGGCAGTAGCCTTAGCTATAGAGTTTATCGTTTAATGGCATATAATTTTTGTTGAATTTTCGTAGAAAATCAATAAAGCTCAATATATCCGTTATTATATAAGATATGAAAAAAAAAACGTATATATTAATTATAGGGTGTCTTGAGCTACATCATAAAATAATATTTGTACAATCACAGGGTGGCCCATAAGTCGTTGGTGATACAAATTTCCTTTTTTTTTAATCAAACACGCCTTATGTTATTGCATTTTTGCATTTTCCATCGAAATATAATGCATGTTTGTAAGAACAAAAATTCTGGTCGCAGTAAGTGCGTTATGGTAGCCAATTTTGATCAAATGCTTAATATTTGAATTGCTCAATTTGCTATTAACCTATAAGGTTGATCAAAAAACGAGTTTTTTCGGGAACACTTTAGGTTTACTTTCGGAATTTTTTTTACATTTTCAAACAATAAAGTTATTTTGATGAAACATGGCACATTGTTTTTACTATATAGATTATACTGGTAACCAAATTTGATGCCTGCTTTCTTAAAAATAATCTCGGGACGCAGCAAGTGCGTTATGGTAGTGAATTTTCATAAAACTATTTTTTAATAGCAATAATGTGTGTTTTTTTAAGAAAGCAGGCATCAAATTTGGTTACCAGTATAATCTATATAGTAAAAACAATGTGCCATGTTTCATCAAAATAACTTTATTGTTTGAAAATGTAAAAAAAATTCCGAAAGTAAACTTAAAGTGTTCCCAAAAAAACTCGTTTTTTGATCAACCTTATAGGTTAATAGCAAATTGAGCAATTTAAATATTAAGCATTTGATCAAAATTGGCTACCATAACGCACTTACTGCGACCAGAATTTTTGTTCTTACAAACATGCATTATATTTCGATGGAGAATACAAAAATGCAATAACATAAGGCGTGTTTGATTAAAAAAAATTTCATTAAAATGTTTTTAATAACAAATATGTGTGTTTTTTTTAAGAAAGCAGGCATCAAATTTGGTTACCAGTATAACCTATATAGTAAAAACAATGTGGCATGTTTCATCAAAATAACTTTATTGTGTGAAAATGTACAAACATTTCCAAAAGTAAACTTAAAGTGTTCCTGAAAAAACACGTTTCTTGGTCAACCTTATAGGTTAATAGCAAATTGAGCTGTTCAAATATGAAACATTTGATAAAAATTCGCTACCATAACGCACTTGCTGCGTCCAGAATTTCTTTTCTTACAAACATGCATTATATTTCGATGGAAAATGCAAAAATGCAATAACATAAGGCATGTTTGATTAAAAAAAAAAGGAAATTTGTATCACCAACGACTTATGGGCCACCCTGTGATTGTACAAATATTATTTTAAGATGTAGCTCAAGACACCCTATAATTAATATATACAATTTTATTTTCATATCTTATATAATAACAGATATATTGAGCTTTATTGATTTTCTACGAAAATTCGACAAAAATTATATGCCATTAAACGATAAACTCTATAGCTAAGGCTACTGCCAAGCATCAGAGAAAGGGTCTATTTGAAATGAATTTTCTGCAAATATTTTAGTAAAATGAAGGACAATGGCGGTTGAAACTAAGACTTTAGGGTTTGTAAAACATCCTTCTTGAGACATTTTATTTCTATAGCCCGTATTAGATTCAAGTTACTTGCCTAAATGTTGCCAATTTTGACATTTTAAATCGCCACTTTGACGTTTTGAGGAAAACCCCAATTTATTTTTCTTTAAATGCTTATAACTTTTTTGTCTTTTGAGCTACCTAGCTAAATTTTGGTAGGTAACTTACTCATAAGGATATAAACCTGTGTACCAAATTTGGTTGTCCTTACTTTGTTAATTCCGGAGATATAAATTTTTTTCGAAAGAAATACAAAATCGGCCCATTATTTTTTTAGTTATCGGTGTGATACATATATATATATATATATATATATATATATATATATATATATATATATATATATATATATATATATATATATATATATATATATATATATATATATATATATATATATATATATATATATATATATATATATATATATATATATATATATATATATATATATATATATATATATATACATATATATATATATATATAAACATATAAAAATTGAAACTGACCCCGGATATGTTTTCTGGGGGGCCTAATTAGCGCTCATTTGAAGAAATTTTTTAAAATTCAAAAGTCGAGATCTCCTCATTAGTGAATTTTTTTAAGAAAATTCACTAAAACACACATTATTGCTATTAAAAAATAGTTTTATGAAAATTCACTACCATAACGCACTTGCTGCGTCCCGAGATTTTTTCTACATCTTCTGGAAGGTGTGATTTTTTCTGAAGCCAGTAATTTTGTCGCCATGGTAACTAACTTTTTTTCCAAAGGCTAAGATATTATTTTCTGCTCTTATTTGGAACCAACCCTTTATTTGCCGTACAAAAATTTTTGAATTGTTGACAAAGTATAGAGGGTTTATGAGGAACTATTTGAAAGTAGGTTATATGTCTCCTGTCAAGTCGGCTTCAAAGGACAATTCATTTTATATACCTCATCACTGTGTTATAAAAAATGATAGCTCTACGACAAAAGTAAGCGTTGTCTTTGACGCCTCTATAAAGTCGACAAACAATGTTTCTTTAAACGATACCTTGTAGGTACGTTGGACCTAAATTGCATTAGGATATTGTTACAATACTTTTAAAATTTCGTTTATACAAATTCGTCTTTACAATTGATATAAAGAAAATGTTTTTAAGAATACTTCTTCGTCCAGAAGATAGGGATTACAAAAGGATTCTGTGGAGATTCAATAGACATGCACCTATCGAAGGATACAGATTGAACACGGTCACTTTCGGACTTAGCTGTTCTCCAGCTTCAAAAATACTGACTGAGGATGTCTACGTAGACGATATACTGACAGACGCTGATTCTTTGGAGGAAGCTTTGAATATTAGGCGTGAACTCACATCGATAATAGCAAAAGGTGGATTTGCATTGGCAAAATGGTCAAGCACTTCAGTAGTATCATCCCTAATCTAAGAAAACAGCCCAGCTGTTGCGTCCTGCTTCATAGGTACTTGTCTACGACACTTAACAGAATTATCATAGGCCATGGTGATTTTAAGTATCATTTGTATAAAATAAAAGTTGAAGACAATCCATTTTGCTCATGCGACAATACCAGCCCAGCTGATTCAAATCATTTGATTTTTTCCTGTATTATGCATCATGAACAAAGAAAAATATTATTTTGTAATTTGATAGAATACAATGTTTCCTTTCCACTTGATGTGACATCACTTATGTATGAAACTGTTTGTAATAAAAGTGTTATGGTAGCTTTCATCTGTTTTGTTAAAGACTCTAAGTTAGCTAGGTTTACATAGCTCTTAGTAAAAATATGATGTTCTGAAAATTGGACTGTTCCAATCAATATTGTACTAGTGTCAATATACTATATAGTCTTAAGGGATACTAAATAAACTTAGCAGATTAATGTATAGTCAGAGAGATAAAAGTAAGTTCCTTTGTGTCTTTCCTTGTGTTATTAACCTATTTTGACCTCAGCCTCCCCAGTATGTTAAAAAATCACCATGACAGGCTCCATTGGTGTGAAAAGTGCCCCAGTGTTTCTCCTGCAGCAACTTGTAGCGTAGATGTTATTTAGTAGATGCATATTTATGTGTGTGTATGTACACATTAAGAAATAATGTGCATTTTCTGTCCTGCACCTAGTGTTAAGTACTGGACATATAAATCCTGTTGACGTGAGTGCGTATACATGAGTGTATATGCGCTCGCATATGTGTGTGAGTGGATATGTATGTGAGTTTTAATTTTAATATCTATTTTTTGTAAACAGCAACTGTATAGGGAGATAAAAGAAAAAAGTTAAAGAGCCTGTTAGATGAACATTCTTAAGACAGATTTTGCCATTGTGAAAAGCACGGTCAGATGCATCTTTGTTCATTTTGAAGATTGACAGTGACTGAATAATCGGAAAAAAACTTTGTTTGCTTACCATTTGAACCTAGAATCACGAGGGGTCTAGACAGCATTTTTTAAAAAGTCGACTTACAGCTAGCATTTTCAACAACAAATACCTTAAAAACTTGCTAGGTAACCCAAAAGACAAGGATAGCGCGGACAAAATGTCGGGAATTTATGAAATAAGTTGTAAAGATTGTAATCTTAAATACGTCGGACAAACAAAAAGATCGATTGGAATCAGATTCAAAGAACACATATCCCAATTACGTTACGGTACTGTAGATAAGTCTGCCGTCGCCCGACATATTTGGGATAATAATCATCACGTTGATAAAGATAATCTAAAATTAATAAAAAATGTTAGAAAACCAGGACTGCTAAATGGGTTCGAGAGCGTATATATTGCGAAATATAGTTACAACAAAAAATGTATTAACATTTCGCCACCGCCATTTACGAGTCACTTGATCGATTGCTTTGCTAAATAAAATTCCCACGTTTTTGGCACGTTTTACCAATAACATAAGTATACAGTTATTGCCGCCAAAGGAATCGTTGTTAATTTAGATGTCGTTGAACTTTCTCAAGACTATTACAGATGGACACTTTTTAGATAAAGCAGTTGGGATAGCGCAGAGACCTTGTCCGGCAATAAAAATACAATACACTTTGGAATTTGCCTACGACTAGTGTCTCGACTCGGTTCGATCTCTTTACCTGAGATCCGGTATATAAGTTGATGTTAGTTTTTTAAGTATTTGCAATGTTTCATCCTCTGATTACGCTAACTTGGTTAGTGAAACGATCGTCAGGTCTTTTAAAATGTATTGTGGTGATTTGGGTTCTCCAAGTGTACTTATCAGTGCTCATCACAGGTTCCAATCTTCACTTAGTGAATAAGCCAGTTCTCAAAGTAAAACGTTAATAAAAATTAAAAAACAATTGAAACTGATCCCGGTTCTAGCGGGCCTAATTTACGAATTAGAAAACAATTTGTTTTAAGGAAATTCTCTAAAAAGTAATTTTGTAGACTGGTGAATTCTTATACTTCCGATGTGGTGTGATGATTTCCTTGTAGTATACTTTGCAAATAATTCAGCTTAAGCTGAGCAGAAAAACTTCGATTATTTAAAACAAAGCATCAATGATTGTTGCCTTTGTTACTTTGCAGTTGTATAAGCGGCAACAATTAATTAATCTATTACGCAACATGGAATAATAAAAACATTCACGGTATAAATATTATTCTAACGCGTTTTGCATACCTTTTAGAAACTCTGGTTTCCAAACGACACACTTATGAAATTCCAAACATAATTTACAAGGTAACACGGCTCTTGTTGGGGTCTTCATGACGATCTCTCTTTTACTGTTGATTCTAAAACACTTGTTCTTTCGAGTCAGCGCATTCTTGTTATTGTTAACATCGGTGTTACATGAAAGTGTACGGTAATTACTTTGTAAATCATGTCGAGATAGTGAACACGCAACATTGGATCGTTGAAACTTAACAATAATTATATTTGGATAGAAATCGCTTTTGGACGTCCTCTTACTCCAATTTTCAAAAATCTCGGGACGCAGCAAGTGCGTTATGGTAGTGAATTTTCATAAAACTATTTTTTAATAGCAATAATGTGTGTTTTTTTAAGAAAGCAGGCATCAATTTTGGTTACCAGTATAACCTATATAGTAAAAACAATGTGCCATGTTTCATCAAAATAACTGTATTGTTTGAAAATGTACAAAAATTTCCGAAAGTAAACTTAAAGTGTTCCCGAAAAAACTCGTTTTTTGGTCAACCTTATAGGTTAATAGCAAATTGAGCTATTCAAATATTAAACATTTGATCAAAATTCGCTACCATAACGCACCTACTGCGTCCAGAATTTTTGTTCTTACAAACATGCATTAAATTTCGATGGAAAATGCAAAAATGCAATAACATAAGGCGTGTTTGATTAAAAAAATAATAATAATTTGTATCACCAACGACTTATGGGCCACCCTGTGATTGTAGAAATAATTTTTTAAGATGTAGCTCAAGACACCCTATAATTAATATATACAATTTTTTTTCATATTTGGTATAATAACAGATATATTGAGCTTTATTGATTTTTTTTACGAAAATTCTACAAAAATTATATACTATTAACGATAAACTCTATAGCTAAGACTACTGCCATGCATCAGAGAAAGGGTCTATTTGAAATGAATTTTCTGGAAACATTTTATTAAAATGAAGGACAATGACGGTTGAAACTAAGACTTCAGGGTTTGTAAAACATTCTTCTTGAGACATTTTATTTCCATAGCCCGTATTAGATTCAAGTTCTTTTCCTAAATGTTGCCAATTTTGACGTTTAAATCGCAACTTTGACGTTTTGTGAAAAACCCCAATTTATTTTTGTTTAAATGCCTATAACTTTTTTGTCTTTTGACCTACAGAGCTAAATTTTGGTAGGTAACTTGCCTATAATGATATAAACCCGCGTATAAAATTTGGTTGCCCTTACTTTGTTAATTTTGGAGATATAAATTTTTTTCGAAAGAAAACACAAAATTTTCTGGGAAAACCTCGTCGGATTTTTCTGGATAACGAACATATCCAAGCCATTTGCAAAAGGAAGGTACTCACCAATTTTGACGTCTAAATCGCGATTTTGACGTTTTGAGGAGAACCCAAAGTTATTTTTCTTTGAATGCCTGTAACTTTTTTGGCCTTTAACCTACGAAGCTAAATTTTGGTAGGTAACTTACCTCTAACGATATAAACCCGCGTATGAAATCTGGTTGCCCTTACTTTGTTAATTTTGGAGATATAAATTTTTTTCGATTTTTTTTGAAAGAAAACACTAAATTTTCCGGGAAAACCTAAACGAATTTTCCTGGCTAACGAACTTATCCAAGCGACTTGCGAAAGGAAGGTATATGCCAAATTTTATCAAAATCGGTCTATTATTTTTTATGTTATAGGTGTGACACATAAATATATATATATATATATATATATATATATATATATATATATATATATATATATATATATATATATATATATATATATATATATATATATATATATATATAAACATATAAAGTCTGAAACTGACCTCGGATTTGGGTTCCGGGGGTCCTAAATAGCGGTCATTTGAAGAAATTTTTTCAAAATTCGAAAGTCGGGATCTCCTCATTAGTGAATTTTTTTTAAGAAAATTCACTAAAAGGGTGACAAACTGTATCCGTTTGATTATCGTTTTGCTAGTAGCGTAGCGTTGATAGTAAAAGCACCCGTACATATTAGTACAGGCAATAGAGAATTTTTTTCTGCATTAAACTACAGGAGTTATTTTTTTCGATAGATAGGTTCAGAATTACGTACTGAATGTAAAAACACAATATCCTTACGAATTAGGAAGGCGGAAGTGCCGCCATTTTGAGAAAAAACTCTTCCGCCTATATCTCCGTAACCGTGCACTTTAGACCAAAAATGGTAATGACCTTTATTGTAGATAATTGTATTTCCCATGTTTTTTGTTAAATTATTTTTTTTGTATCACTCACCGTTTACAACTTATACGACTATTAGCATTCATTTATTGACTTTTTTACCTATATCTTTGTTAATAATTGTTTAAAAAATAAAATGCTTATAACTTAACTTTTCCATAGACAAATTTTTTAGAACTTATACTTAAAACTTTTTTCTAAAATTATTATTAGTGCATTTTCTTTAAAAAAATCACTAATGAGGAGACCCCGACTTTTGAATTTTGAAAAAAAATTGAAATAGGCGCTAATTATGCCCCCTAGAACACATATCCGGGGTCAGTTTCAATTTTTATATGTATATATGTATATATATATATATATATATATATATATATATATATATATATATATATATATATATATATATATATATATATATATCACACCGATAACTCAAAAACTAATGGGCCGATTTTAATTAAATTTGGTGAATACCTTCCTCTTGTGGCTTGGATAAGTATGTTAACCAGGAAAATCGGCCTAGGTTTTCCCGGAAAATTTTGTGTTTTCTTTCGGAAAAAAAAATCATATCTAGGGAAGTAACAAAGTAAGGGCAACTATATTTGGCACACGGTTTTATGTCATTATAGGTAAATTACCTACCAAAATCTAGATTTTTAGGTTCAAAGGCAAAAAAGTTATAGGCATTTAAAGAAAACTAAATTGAGGTTTCCCTCAAAACGTCAAAGTCGCGAATTAAAACGTCATAATTGGCAACATTTACGCAAAGAACCTGAAACTAATATAAGCTATGGAAAGAAAATGTCTCAAGAAAAATGTTTTACAAAGCCTGAAGTCTTAGCTTCAACTGTCATTGTCCTTCATTTTACTAAAATATTTACAGAAAAATTTTTTGATGGAAAAGTGCAACATTTAGCGCGTTATAACTTTGAAAATATTGATTTTAGAAAAAAGAATCAGTGAAAGTTGTAGGAAATTTGTCGGTTGAAAAGTTAAGTTTTAAGCATTTTATTTTTAAACAATTATTAACAAAGATATAAGTAAAAAAGTCAATAAATGAATGCTAATAGTCGTATAAGTTGTAAACGGTGAGTGATACAAAAAAAATATTTAGCAAAAAAGATGAGAAATGCAATTATCTACAATAAAGGTCTTTAAAATTTTTAGCCTAAAGTGCACGGTTATGGAGATATAGGCCGAAACAGTTTTTCTCAAAATGGCGGCACTTACGCCCTCCTAATTTGTAAGGATTTTGTGTTTTTTAGTGAATTTTCTTAAAAAAAATTCACTAATGAGGAGATCCCGACTTTTGAATTTTGAAAAAATTTCTTCACATGAGCGCTAATTAGGCCCCCCAGAACACATATCCGGGGTCAGTTTCAATTTTTATATGTTTATATATATATATATATTTATATATATATATATATATATATATATATATATATATATATATATATATATATATATATATATATATATATATATATATATATATATATATTTATATATATATATATATATGTATCACACCGATAACTCAAAAAATTATGGACCGATTTTGATTAAATTTGGCGAAAAAATTCCTTTTGCAAATAGCTTGGATAAGTTCGTTAGCCAGGAAAATCTGCCTAGGTTTTCCAGGAAAATTTTGCATTTTCTTTCGAAAAAAAATCATATCTCCGGAATTAACAAAGTAAGGGCAACCAAATTTTGTACACAGGTTTATATCCTTATAGGTAAGTTACCTACCAAAATTTAGCTATGTAGCTCAAAAGGCAAAAAAGTTATAGGCATTTAAAGAAAAATAAATTGGGGTTTTCCTGAAAACGTCAAAGTGGCGATTTAAAATGTCAAAATTGGCAACATTTAGGCAAATAACTTGAATCTAATACGAGCTATGGAAAGAAAATATCTCAAGAAGAATGTTTTACAAACCCTGAAGTCTTAGTTTCAACCGTCATTGTCCTTCATTTTACTAAAATATTTGCAGAAAATTCATTTCAAATAGACCCTTTCTCTGATGCTTGACAAGTAGCCTTAGCTATAGAGTTTATCGTTTAATGGTATATAATTTTTGTCGAATTTTCGTAAAAAATCAATAAAGCTCAATATATCCGTTATTATATAAGAGACGAAAAAAATTTGTATATATTAATTATAGGGTGTCTTGAGCTACATCTTAAAATAATATTTCGACAATCACAGCGTGGCCCATAAGTCGTTGGTGATACAAATTTCCTTTTTTTTAAACAAACACGCCTTATGTTATTGCATTTTTGCATTTTCCATCGAAATATAATGCATGTTTGTAAGAAAAGAAATTCTGAACGCAGTAAGTGCGTTATGGTAGCGAATTTTGATGAAATGTTTTATATTTTTTTTAATCAAACACGCCTTATGTTATTGCATTTTTGCATTTTCCATCGAAATATAATGCATGTTTGTAAGAAAAGAAATTCTGAACGCAGCAAGTGCGTTATGGTAGCGAATTTTGATCAAATGCTTAATATTTGAACAGCTCAATTTGTTATTAACCTATAAGGTTGACCAAGAAACATGTTTTTTCGGGAACACTTTAAGTTTACTTTTGGAAATTTTTGTATATTTTCACACAATAAAGTTATTTTGATGAAACATGGCACATTGTTTTTAGTATATAGGTTATACTGGTAACCAAATTTGATGCCTGCTTTCTTAAAAAAACACACATATTTGTTATTAAAAATATTTTTATGAAAATTCACTACCATAACGCACTTGCTGCGTCCAGAATTTTTTACATTCAGTACGTAATTCTGAACCTATCTATCAAAAAAAAAAAAAAGTCCTGTAGTTTAGTGCATTATGGACAAGTGTAACGGGCTCCTTTATTGCCTGTACTATATCTTGATTAGGTAATTAGCTGCATCATCGAAAGAAGCTAAAAAAAGTCTGGACGCAGTAAGTGCGTTATGGTAGCTAATTTTCATTTAAATGTTTTTTAAAGGAAAATATGTCTTTTTTTAATGAAAGACGTCAAATTTCTTCGTACAACCTATATAGTAAGAACATTGTACCATATTGTATAAAAGTAACTTTATTCTTTAAAAAGTACAAAAAAATAAACTTATAACTTTCCGGAAAAAACTGATCAAATATTTCTGCCCAGCGATCCTCTTCATTTACACACCTGCCAAGATATCATTATTCACAAATGACATTTTGACAAAATTTCCAAAAAAAAAGGGTCGCATGAAAATTTACAAACAGTTACTTCCATGAAAATTCGCTATTTTCTTAACAAAAATCTGCTTAAAAGTTATATTATTTACGAAAATTCACTAAACATTTTTCTTTCGAAAACTCAAAAACTTATTTTTTTACAATAATTTAGCTAAAAAAATAACGTAAAATTCTAAATAACTATATATCTAATCTGTAACTACAATTGAAAAAAAAAGAAATGTCAAAAAGTGATTTTTTCAACCTTTCATGGAAGGTTAATAGAAATATAAACAGGAAAAAAAACATATTTTAATGTCACAAGCTGTCAGAAATGGAAACATTATTTAAGTCCGCCACTTTGAAGTTTCATTTGACATTTGTAAAAACAATTTATCAAAACTAGTTATCTATTATGAAAATGTAAACATAAATAATCCTATCAAATTAATAATTGCTTATTTTCTTACCCTTTTCGAACCAAAGTTAATTTAAATATTTAAATATTTTTCTTTGAAAATTTGCTAAATAATCACACAATCTGATCGGTTATTAGGACTCAATTTTTTTTAAACTTGATTTCTACATGAATCATGGTATGCGATTATAAATGTAAATATTTCCAAAACTAGAATCTTTAGGTATAGGGAGTAGGATTATACAAAAGTAGAAGCAGAGGGCATGTCCTTCACTTCCGAAACAAAATACAGTCTATTTTTATTTGAACAAATTAACTTACGGCAGTCTGAATTTTTGTCAAAGGCAGTCACTATATGAGAGCGGCCTGTATATGGCATCTCGATTTTTTCAAAGAATAATATAAACGAAATGCGGAATTTTAATGGGACTCCGCTATCTATCGGTAAAAATGCCATATCACAATTTTCGTTATGTGCCAAAAACGTAAAAAGTTAAAAAACAATTCAAACAACTCGAAAACTATTAACAGTATTAATTTTTCTCCTCTCAGACGTGCATTACAATTCGATTAAGAAAGTTAACGTATCCAATTTTTTGTCGTATCTTGTATAATAAGGGATCTATTGAACTTTGCTGTAGAAATGCGTCAGCCTGTATATACGAGCGCAAGATACGTTGCCAGATTTGTTAGAGGCTTTACCTCTAGAACTCCGGAAATATATGTGGTTTATGCACGATGGAGCTCTACCTCATTTTCATTAAATATTCCAAACCACTTAAATCAGCAGTACACAAACAGATGGATAGGTAGAGTTATTAAATACATCCCGAGTAAATTGGCCAGCATGTTATCCTGATTTGAATCTCTATGGAAACATCTCAAAACAGTGGCTTACATGGCACCTGTATATAACAAGGAACATCTGACATCTATGGTAGAAGTAACGACCAATCAATGTAAAGAGTACTTTTTCTTCGTCGCATAAATATTTGTATGCACGTGAATGGTGAATACTTTAAACAGTTTTTATGGCATCTTTGTTTATTTCTATTCATGTTTAAGGATTAATTTTTGTTGAAACTGCTTATAATTATTACAATGCAAATTTAGAAAAAACCCTCAGAGTATTCGTGTTTTATTAATAGTACCTTTTTGTAGTAAATGTGTTACCTTATCTACATTTGATACTAGAAACAATGTTCTTCCATTGGCGTAGAAATTTGATGGGTTCAAGTTCAAAAAAATCCAAATTCTACGTCCATGGCTTGACACAAATGTTCAAAATATTTTTCTGCAACATCTTGACCTTTTTGCGTCAAGAAAATTTAACCGCTGTATGTAATATTCAATTGGTTTTGTTAATCACCAGTGGCACCCAATTTTTTTTCTTTAAATGCCTATAACGTTTTTTTCGTTTAACTTAGAGTACTGACGCATTTATCCTAAGTTTGATAGTAGAAACGCACATGCCAAATTTTGTGTCATATCTCTGTTACTTGCGGAGATACAAAAATTTTCTGAAAGAAAAATTTCCGAAAAAACTGGTGCGATTTTCCTGGCTAACGAACTTATCCAACCACTTACAGAAAGAAGGAAGGCACGTACCAAATTTCATCAAAATCGGCCTATTATTTTTTGAGTTATTGGTACGATATATATATATATATATATATATATATATATATATATATATATATATATATATATATATATATATATATATATATATATATATATATATATATATATTATATATAAAACTCCTCATTAGTGAATTTTTTGTTTTCCGAAAAATTCGCTAAAAAGTGGGGAGAATAAATCGTGGGTTGATTAGGGAAAATGACACTTTATTATTAAAAATCAAGTAATATATCGTTTTAGAAGTTTATGGGTACAGGAATACGAATATTTTTTTTGTGGCCAAGTCATGGACTCTAAATTCATTTCATGAGAATGTCTTTGTGAGGAGAGTAAATTATCACAGTAAATTAGCACGATAACTCAAAAAGTTACTAATCGATTTTGATGAAACTCGGCAAGAATCATTCTTTTATTAATGGCTTGGATGAGTTCGTTAGCCAGAAAAATCTGACAGGGTTTTCCGGGAAAATTTTGAGTTTTCTTTCGAAAAAAACATTTTTTCTCCGAAAATTACAAAGCTATTTTGATGAAATTTGGTGCTATAAATTATTTTGAAAACCAATAATAATAATTCCATCAGCTCCCCTCCGGCTTTCCTTTTGATAACCCGCATTTAAAAAAAAATGATATGATAACTTTTTTTTAATTATCATGGAAAAAATTGACATTTCAAAGTGATGCGGTAATTTTTTTAACACTGTATAAGATTAGACAATAAGCAAAATATTTGTTTTGTCACAGCTTTTTTTCACAAAGTATTTCGTTATAAAGAATTTGCGTTGTGTCATATTTGCCTTGGTCCACAGTTGATATATAAATTAATCTATTATGTAAGATGACATTGATTTTTATTGCATTTCTTGGTTGAACACCTCTAATATTACAGTCTTTAAACCTACATTTACTTTTTGTAAGTAACCGACAAGGCGAAACCGCTAATTCATCTATTTATTTTTGTATGCCCAGAATTTATGAAAAGTTAACTCATATGTATTGATTTGCCGTACAAACCAGGGTTACACCATCACCGCATACCAACCGTGTTATTATACAGTGTGTTTACGATGCAAGAGATATGAATTCAGTTAAATTAGACAAAAGCTGCTCAGTTTTATGGACACTTCATAACTACAACTATAGCTCGCAACCTATTAAAAAACATAAAATTTGACAATTTCGTTTTACTTCCATATGAAGATACCTGTTCATGCTCGTTGTTCTGTCACTTTTAAATTCAAATGTCGCGCGCTACACTGACATAGAGTAAGTGTTACTAATGGTTTCCGCCAGAAGACCAGAGAGGGGGAAGAAGAATGAGAGAAGGGAGAGAAGCTTGCATCCCTCTGCCACTTGTTTTTGAGTCCTTGAAGAGGCAAGAGGTCTCGAGAAAGCGAATTGCTTTCAACCCCTTGAAGAGACACGAGGTCTCTAAATATCCATTTTGTTTGTAAGTCCTTTGGGAGACACGAGGTCCCTAGAGGTGTTGTGTGTGAATACAGAAAAACGAAGCTTATGTTCCTGCATTATTGGAGAATAAAGGTAGGTAACTTTGCTTATTGTCAGTGCCCTATTTGTTCTGTTTTTTTTTGTTATTCATTATAAAATAAATACACGTGGTATTTACATTTGGCCCATCGACCGGATTTTTATAGTTGTTTTGTTTTGTTATTAGTTGATACAGTCCATTTTTTGAAGTAATTTTACTTGTTTCCTTTAGTCTAGTAAATTTGTAATTGTTTATTGCCGTGTTGAGTCATTTAATTTCAAGGTGACGTTATTGCTTGTATATAACTAGGTACATACTCGAATTGCATATTGTTGAAATCACGTTTGCATATTGTTTAAATCGCGTTTAGGAATTTTTTTGCGTTGAACAATGGAGTTGATTCAGCTAAAAAATAAGCGCGAAAGCGTTTATAGACGAGTAGAAGCCATATTGCACGTGGCTCAACAGGTCAAAATAGACGCAGTAGTGGATTTAGATAGGTTGAATAGATTTGAGGTTCGTTTTGAGGCGTTGAATGAGTTGGTCAATCTATTTGATTCATTGCATTTGGACATCGTGTCGGTAGTTGATCGATCAGAGTTGGAGAGCGAGCATGAAATGCAGAACAAATTCGATGAACTGCAATACTCTATAAAAACTATCTATCGAGAACTGAGAGGTTATGCAAATAAAGCCGCTGAGAATCAAGCTCGATCCGTTTTTCACGGTAGTTCGAAATCGAGTCGAGCATCGAGTAAGTCGCGGTGTTCTGTCAAATCATCGAACGCTCGATCTCTCAGTGAAAAGGAAGTAACGAACGCAAACGCGATTATGTCAACTTCAAATTTAAACAGACATTTGAGGTTACCGAAAATCGAAATGCCAAAATTCGATGGAAATTGGAAAAACTGGCCAACCTTTTATGATCTGTTTAAAACAATGATTCATGAGAACGAATCATTGTCAGATATTGAAAAGTTCCAATATTTGAGTGCTTCGTTAGTGAAGGATGCAGCTGGCCTAATCAAGAATTTACCGCTAACGGGAAGCAATTATGGGATTGCATTCAAGTCTCTGGTCTCAAGGTATCACAATACCCGGGTTTTGTTGACCAATTATTGGCAGGGTATTGTACAGGCCCCCAAAGCAAATAGTGAATCTGCTTCTTCCCTACGAACGTTGTTGTCTGTATTCAGTGAAAATTTGGAAGCGTTGAAGCAGTTTGAACATGATATGTGGGATTTCACTAAATTCAACATGTTGCTGCAAAAGGTGGATATGAGTCTTAAGCAAAAATTTGAGCTTGAGTTTTGCGAATCGGACATTCCCAGTTTTAGTAGTTTATGTAGATTCTTGGAAAAGCAGTGTAAAGCAATGGAGACAACTGCCTTAACTTCCAATTATGTGACTAATAGAAGGCAGCATGTTTCAGCAACCACTGCTAGGCCCGCTTCGTCCTTTGTTACCAGCACAAAGCTTGTATGTGCTTATTGTAAGGAGGAGCACCCCATGCTCAAGTGTGATGGATTTCTATCTTTATCCTCTCATAAACGGTATACGTTCGCAAAAAAGAATAATCTTTGTTTTAACTGTTTATCAAACTCGCATGCCAGCAGGGAGTGCAAGTCATCAAGTTGTCGTGTATGTAATAAACACCATCATACATTATTGCACTTCCCAAAAGCACCGGCATCGGGAGATGAGAGTGACTCAAACAAGCCACCTGTGGAAGAGCCACAAGGTGCAGAGCAATTGCGTGTGTTGGCAAGTGTGGTAAAAAGGGAACAGTCCGTGTTACTGGCAACTATAATGCTATTAGTACGAGATAAAAATGGAAAGGTTAGGAGATGTCGAGCTCTCCTGGATTGTGCGAGTGAGGCTAATTTCATTTCGCAGCAGTGTGTTGAAAAATTGGGGCTCAACACCTCATCTCGTTCAGTGATGGTTCAAGGCTTGAACCAAATGAGCTCGCTTGCTAGCCAAGGCACTCTCAAATGTCGAGTAGAGTCCATTTATGAGCCAACAAAGTTAGAGTTGGACATGATTGTGATTCCGAACATTTGTTCCAAGATCCCTTCTGCTAAAATTGAGCAGTGCCACTGGCAACATATTCAGAACTTAGAGTTGGCAGATTCAGAGTTTGGTATACCAGGGGACATTGAAATTTTGTTGGGTACTGACGTTTATGCTCATGTGGTTAGACCTGGAATAAAGAGAGGGCCTCGAGGTGCACCAGTGGCCATCAATACTGTTTTTGGTTGGGTGCTTATGGGCAGTGTAGAACAGTCAAAGTCTCATTCTGTTGTGAATAGTTTATGCACGTTGGTCGACTTGGATCATACCTTGAAACAGTTTTGGAGCTTGGAACAGGTACCACAAGGTTTAGTTATGTCTCCGGAAGATAAAAAATGTGAGGAAATCTTCAAGAAGACTCAGCACCGAAATAGTGCTGGGAGATATATTTTAAATATGCCCTTTCGTGAGGGTACTCCGTGTTTGGGAGAATCTTTCAGTGTTGCATTGAGGCGGTTTTACTCCCTGGAAGCACGTCGTAGTAGGGATCCAGCGTTGCACAAGTCCTATTCGGAGTTTATCAGGGATTATTATGAGTCTGGCCATATGTCTCTGGTATCAGATGTAGCTGTGGAACCATCTGATGCATACTATATTCCCCATCATTGTGTGTTGCGTCCTCACAGCCTTTCGACCAAACTGCGGGTGGTATTTGATGCTAGTTCCAAAAGTACGAATGGTGTATCTCTGAACGATACGTTGTTAGTGGGAGCGAAGTTGCAGACAGATATTGCCACTGTGTTGTTGAAATTTCGCTCAAACAAAATTGCATTTACTGCTGACATTCGGCAAATGTATCGACAAATTTTGGTTGTAGATAATCATAGGGATTATCAAAGAATTCTCTGGAGGTTCTCAAAGGGGGAACCTGTACAGAAATATCGCCTTAATACTGTCACATATGGGGTCTCCTCAAGCCCACACATGGCAATCCGAACAATGATGCAGCTTTGTGATGATGAGGAATCATCTTTTCCATTGGCAGCAAAGCTAGTTCGGTCCGATCTCTATGTGGATGATGTAGTCAGTGGAGTCGACTCATTGTCAGAGGCTTTTGAGTTGCAACGGCAATTGATTGGGTTGTTTGCTAAGGGGGGTTTTGAATTGAAGAAGTGGGCCAGCAATAATTCGAAACTGTTGTCCACAGTATCAGCTGATAGTCAGCAACCTCGATCGTTAGATTTAAATGATCCATCAGTGTTGAAAATTTTAGGATTGCAGTGGTGTCCCATAGGTGATACATTCTCTTTTAATGTTGAACCTATTGATCGTCCGTGCACAAAACGAAATCTTCTTTCGGAATTGGCAAGAATTTATGACCCCCTGGGTTTTTTGTCTCCTGTTACCCTGTTGGCAAAATATCTTATGCAGTGCTTGTGGGAGCAAAAAGTGGGATGGGATGATAAGCCCTCAAAGGATGTTGTTGGTCAGTGGTCTCAGTATAAATCACAACTCAGTGCGCTAGCAGGTTTATCAATTCCCAGAGGCGTAAAACACGATAATATCATCAGTACAGAACTCCATGGGTTCTGTGATGCATCGGAGCGAGGGTATGCTGCAGTTGTTTACTTAAGACAAGTATCAGAGGAGGGTCAAGTTTGGATCAATTTTCTGTGTGCCAAGTCCAAGGTATCACCTTTAAAAAGAATATCGATTCCACGTCTCGAATTGTGTGGGTGTTTATTGTTGGCAAAGCTTCTGGAATTTGTGTGTCGGGTGTATGAAGGTCGTTTTGAGTTTAACTCTATGTATGCTTGGTCAGACTCTATGGTGGCACTTGCCTGGATAAAATCATCTTCCAATAGGTGGAAGACCTTTATTGGGAATCGAGTAGCAAGCATACAAGAGAAGATTCCTCCAGAGTCATGGCATCACGTAAGTGGACAAGAAAACCCAGCTGATTGTGCATCAAGAGGCATGTTACCTTCTGGGTTTTGTGAGCATCCACTATGGTGGGCGGGACCCGCCTGGCTAAAATTGGCAAGAGAAAATTGGCCCAAGTCGTTGCGTTTTGAGCCGCCAGAAGAGTGCCTGGCGGAGCAACGAACTCTCCCCGTACTAGTTACTTTGGCAAGTGAGGAGTGGCTCAGTAAACTTTTGGATCGCTTTTCGCATCTACGGAAAATTCAGGGTGTTGTTGTATATTGTCAGCGGTTTGTGCGAAATTGTAGGGTGTCTCCATCTGACCGAACTACTGCATCTCTGACAGCCACCGAGTTACAGGAGGCGCTTCATATGCTTATCAAATGTGCTCAAGGTGAAGTATTTCAAAGGGAAATAGCATCCTTGGTTAGAGGTGAGAGGTGTGCGAGGGCAATAAATAAGTTAGCCCCCTTTCTGGATACAGAGGGTATCCTCAGGGTGGGCGGTCGCCTTCGTCAAGCTGATGTTCCAGTTGAAGTGAAACACCCTATATTGTTGCCCCGCTCACATCGTCTCACCGAGTTAATCATTGCACACACACACCATGTCAATCTTCATCCTGGTCCTCGCACATTGCTTCATTTGCTTTCGCAACAGTTTTGGATTTTGTCCCCTCGGAGAGCTATTCATCATGTTTTGTCAAGGTGCTATCGTTGCTTTCGAGTGAATCCTACTCCCATGGCACCGATGATGTCTGATTTGCCAGTTGCCAGGGTTTCTCAGTTGAAGCCGTTTTCACACAGCGGAGTTGATTTTGCAGGTCCAGTTTTTGTGACACAGGGCAGATATCGAGGTGTCCGAAAGGTGAAAGCATATATTTGTTTGTTTGTGTGCATGGCAACGAAGGCCCTCCATTTGGAAGTAGTGTCTGATCTTTCAGCTGAAGCCTTCTTGGCAGCTCTTCGGAGGTTTGTGGCTCGCAGAGGAAGATGTGACAATTTGTATAGCGATAGAGGTACCAACTTCGTCGGCTCAAATAAGCAGCTCTTAAACTATGCAAAGGGGGCAGCAGATGCTTGTACCATTAAGTGGCATTTCAACCCCCCATCAGCTCCGCATTTTGGAGGTCTGTGGGAGGCAGGAGTGCGCTCAGTCAAGACTCATTTGCGAAGGGTGATCGGTTTGCAGATTCTGACCTTTGAGGAAATGTCCACGTTGCTTGCTCAAGTGGAATCAGTTTTGAATTCTCGACCATTGTGTAGTGCGAGTACTGATCCAAATGATCTGTTAGCCCTATCCCCAGGACATTTTCTTACAATGGAACCGTTAGGTGCTCCTCCTGATGCTGATTTGACTTTGTTAAGTATGAATCGCTTGTCACGCTGGCAGCTGGTGCAAAGGATCCACCAGGACTTTTGGCGCCGCTGGAAGAACGAATACCTGCATACACTGCAGCAGCGTGGTAAGTGGGATACTGTGCAAACGTCCCCCCCCGATCGGAGCTTTAGTTGTGATTAAGGATGAGACTTCGTCACCTCTTGTTTGGAAGCTCGGACGCATTATGCAACTATACCCAGGCCGTGATGGTATAGCTCGGGTAGCTCAAGTTCGCACTAGTAGTGGCACTTTTGATAGGCCTCTGACGAAGTTATGTCTGTTGCCATCGCAGTAATACGTCTGCCTTGAAATTTTTTGTACAGTTAATTATAAATCCAATAGCTTCAGTTTTTTGTTTTTTGTGCTTATTGTAAATTTTTGTTTTGTTTGTTTATTTGAGAAACAATATAATTGTGAAAATAAATCCTTATTTTGGTGGGCGGAATGTTCATGCTCGTTGTTCTGTCACTTTTAAATTCAAATGTCGCGCGCTACACTGACATAGAGTAAGTGTTACTAATGGTTTCCGCCAGAAGACCAGAGAGGGGGAAGAAGAATGAGAGAAGGGAGAGAAGCTTGCATCCCTCTGCCACTTGTTTTTGAGTCCTTGAAGAGGCAAGAGGTCTCGAGAAAGCGAATTGCTTTCAACCCCTTGAAGAGACACGAGGTCTCTAAATATCCATTTTGTTTGTAAGTCCTTTGGGAGACACGAGGTCCCTAGAGGTGTTGTGTGTGAATACAGAAAAACGAAGCTTATGTTCCTGCATTATTGGAGAATAAAGGTAGGTAACTTTGCTTATTGTCAGTGCCCTATTTGTTCTGTTTTTTTTTGTTATTCATTATAAAATAAATACACGTGGTATTTACAATACCCGTCCAAAACTTGCTATGCTACACTAACAGTGTCTCCTGAACCAGCTGGTGTCATCAGAATTTCTCTAAGCATACTATTTTGCAGGGCGATTAGTCAATTTTTTTTATTGCTTATGGTCGCCATTTTGACTGTTTACATTTTTTAAAATGCTCACAGGAAACCCTTGTTAGAAATTTATAGCATGTTTTTGTTTAATTCAAACCATGATAAAGTATAAAATTAATTTTAGGAAGAGTAAGTCCTGATATTCTTGAAATTAAAAAAAAAGAAACTGTTCTAAATATTGTAACTGTCAAAATTGCCGTGTTGTCTTCACGTTTGGTAGTTTAAGCAAAGAGTTTAAAAAACTGTAAGTGTAAAAAGAATTCTTCGAGGGAAAATAAATACAAGGGCTGCTGAAATATAATTTAATAAATGGATTATCTGGAAGTTACCAGTTTGCAAAATTGAAACAGTTTTAGTCAATTTTCTTAGAAAAAATTCACTAATGAGGAGATCTCGACTTTTGAATTTTGAAAAAATTTCTTCAAATGAGCGCGATCTAGCACCCCTAGAACCCATATCCGGGGTCAGTTTCAATTTTTATATGTTTATATATATATATATATATATATATATATATATATATATATATATATATATATATATATATATATATATATATATATATATATATATATATATATATATATATATATATATATATATATATATATATATTATATATATATATATATATATATATATATATATATATATATAGTATCACACCGATAACTCAAAAAATAATGAGCCGATTTTGATAAAATTTGGCATGTACCTTTCTTTTGTAAATGGCTTGGATAAGTTCGTTAGTCAGGAAAATCGGACGAGGTTTTCCGGGAAAATTTTGAGTTTTCATTCGAAAAAAATTCTTATCTCAAAAAGTAATAAGCCGATTTTAATAAAATTTGGCATGTGCCTTTCTTTTGTAAATGGCTTTGACAAGTTTGTTACTCAGGAAAATCGGACGAGGTTTTCCGGGAAAATTTTGAGTTTTCATTCGAAAATAATTTTTATCTCAAAGAATAATAGGCCGATTTTGATAAAATTTGCTATGTACCTTCCTTTTATAAATGACTTTGACAAGTTCGTTAATCAAAAAAATCGGACGAGGTTTTCCGGGAAAATTTTGAGTTTTCATTTGAAAAAAAAAATTATCTTAAAAAATAAAAAATCTCTGATAACCAAATTTGGTAAGTAGGTTTACGATATAAAAAGTAAACTACACTCCAAAATTTAGATTTCTATGTTACAAGAAAAAAAAGTTATAAAAAAATATTTTGTGCCAGATGATTTCTATGAAAATTCACTACCATAACGCACTTGCTGCGTCCAGGCTTTTTTTTAAATGCGTTCAATTGCTGCTGCAAATATAATCACTGGTTTTAGCTAAAACAGTCTGAATAGAATTAATATAAGATCAAGCTATGTTTTGGTTTTAAAGATTTTATCGCAGTGGAAAAAAGGTTAGTGCCAGAGGAATGAGTCTAAAGCCAGAGAAATGACACACGCCTATCAAATTAACTGTTTATTTCTTCTTCTATCAGAAAATATAAAAAGTAACTATAACTCTCTTAATTAGCTACATCAATATTGTTAATAAGTAGCACGTAAACCATTCTAAGCTTGTCCAAAAACTTTAACAGCTGTTTTAAAAGTTCCATATATTTTGTTTGTTTTTTTCGAACAAACTTCAGGAGATTACAAAATTTCGATTATGCCCTCGTATTTAATATATGAAATGTCTTTGTAGTCTGCCTTGACCGTCTAATTTGCAAACGTCGAGGAACATCACTCTTCAGGATTTCTTTCAAATTTGTCTGCGCAATAACACCAGCAAAAGTGAATTTAGTTTGCTTTATTTTTAGTTCCACCAAAAATAAGTGTTACCTACATTTTAAATTATGTGTATTCAGTTGGTATTGGTCACATCTTATGCTAGTATCGACTTCATCAGAATACATATCAGAATACACATCAGAAACACATAATATTTTACGAGAAGTATTATTTTCAGGTACCAAACTCATCGGTGGCATATCGTCATTTGTTGAATATTCTTCTGCAGTTGAAGAACTTCTAAATAATAGCTTAGTGGGCCCAAATAATATTCAAGTGTGCCATTTTTCAAAGAGCTTGGGGCGTGAAACTGCAACTTAACGAAACCTTTTTCAGATGAGTCTTTTGTATTGTGATGGACTTGCATCGCTCCTCTAAAACTTTTAATCTTGCTGTGTTTTATTAAGTTTGACATTTTTTATACCTGGGCAGGGTCAACGGAAATATATTTTATGCCACTAATATTTTCGGCAAATTCAGTAAACAAAACCTTTCTGAGAAATTCCGAATTTTGCTTTCTTTCTGGAACAATTTGTTTGACTCTAGTACCTACAAGGATAATTGTTACACCGTTTTTTGGATTTGCGTTTCGTCTCTTTCTTAAGTCTGAGATACTAAACTCTATAATTATTTACTTTTGTCCTTAGTTTTGCAATAATTCTGTCCTTTTCTTCTAACAGCCGACTTCTGTATTTCCTGTTTCTTGCTGCTATACGTTTTTCTGCAATACACTGTCGCGTTTCTTTTGTTGGAATATTTCCCATGTCTTGTGCTAGAGCAAAAGACGATGGTGGAGTACATTATTTAATAAATTTCCTTTGATTTTCCAGTTGCTTTTTCTTTAGTCAATATGTCTGAGAGTGTTTGCGCCACTGCCTTCCTTTCAAGCGTTGTTCTCTTTTTTGGGTGAATTCATTTATAGGTGTAACAACTTTCTTCTCTTTCTTTTTTCTGTACTGACTACGCTGCTTTTCTGTCAATTTCTCTCTACCTTCAGGATCATTCTTGAGTCCAGTGGCGTCTCCTGACCAAAATCTTCGGGTGTGCGGTAACGAGTTGCTGTTAGTGGTGGTTTTAAAAATTATTAACACTAAATGTACATATATATATATATATATATATATATATATATATATATATATATATATATATATATATATATATATATATATATATATATATTCGACCTATATGGGAATGATACGTAGATAAATATAAATTAATTTCCCACTGCAACACTAACAAATTAAAAAGTCACTTAAAACTTTAAAACACGAAAAAAACATGGAATTATTATCAAGCTCTTCTCTTCACACAAATTTGTGTTAGCGTTAGCACTGTCCGGAACGGGGTGAAAACTGTAAACATTAAAAGTAGTTCAATGTTAATATGGTACTAAACAATAAAGTGTGTAAAAATCCTGGATGCAGCAAGTGCGTTATGGTAGTGAATCTTCATAGAAATGATCTGGCACAAAATATTTTATTATAACTTTTTTATCTTGCAACATAGAAATCTAAATTTTGGTGTATAGTTTAGTTTTTATATCGTAAACCTACCTACCAAATTTGGTTATCTTATCTTTTTTATTTTTTGAGATACAAATTTTTTTCGAATAAAAACTCAAAATTTTCCCGGAAAAACTCGTCCGATTTTCCTGACTAACGAAATTATCCAATACATTTACAGAAGGAAGGTACATGCCAAATTTAATCAAAATCGGCCGATTATATTTTGAGTTATCGGTGTGATACCTACGTATATATATATATATATATATATATATATATATATATATATATATATATATATATATATATATAGTTTATAGTTTATTGTTATATAAATAGTACAAAGCATCTTACAAATAAGTCTAAACTTGTGACTGCAAATGATGCAATTTTGACTAAATTTTAATCTAAATGTCAATTGTTCTAAAGTTCTGTCATCTGATTTCTAATCTCCAAAATTACCTCACCTCATTATGTACCATTACAATTTCTAGAAATATGGATAGTACTTGAAATCAGTTTCTTCATTTTAATCAAAAATTTCTATATTTTAAAACTTGACTCAAATAAAATTCTTATATATAAAAATTGAAACTGACCCCGGATATGGGTTCTAGGGGTCTTAGTTCGCGCTCATTTGCAAACAATTTTTCAAAATTCAAAAGTCGAGATCACCCCATTAGTGAATTTTTTCTACGAAAATTTACTAAAATGTATTATAGTCTTTAATTCTAGAATACTGTGGTCCAGGCAAGCGCAGTTGTAAAGTTTGTTAATAATGCTATCACAACGTTTGTTAAACCGGCGTTCCATTCATTTGTCTTGAGCGGTATTTTTACCGCTCACTGCAGTGTTAAAACGAATGGTATTTCCTTACTATTTTAAACACATGGGTGGGGGACTGTATTGTATACCAATACAGCTTTGTCGAGTGAAGTTGTTCGGAAATAACAACGCACACCTAACCCGACCCGAATTCATTCCCAGTTCCTATTGACCTACTCATATTTTCTGAATGAAGACGTGGTGCCGACTTCATTCCAAGTCACTATTAACCGACTATTTATGAAATCAAATAAGTAAATTAAATCGATTGTCATAACATATGTAGTGTATTAAGACTAAGGGAAAAAGAAAATAAAACATATTTAACTGTGCACATTTTAATTATATTTTAGGGTGTGCGGCGCACACCTAGCTCACTAGGAGAAATCGCCACTGCTTGAGTCTCTCATATCTTGGTGTTTATGCATCTCTTTTCTTCTGCAGCTTCTCTTTTCAAGATAAGGGCAATATCATGCTGCAAGAAACCCTTAAATTAATAAGAAAAGTGTAAAAGACTTTATGTACTACTGAGTAAATAAATAAAATTACCAAGATCCAGGGTAATTTCTGTATATCCGTAGTTTACCTCCCGGGTTTTTTTTTTCAGAAACATGCTTAGAACTCCTGTTGGATGCACAAACGATAAGAATAATTTCTTTAAAACAACCCCTAAGAAAGTTAGATGACCAGGGGTGAATAGGGTGTTAGGCGGGGAAGGTAAAAAGGGAATATGAGCGAAAAATGCAAAAAAAAAACAGCTTAGCTAGACTTCTAAAAACTGCCTTTTTCACATTTTGCAGCCATACCTCTTTTCAATCCTATCTTCTCGGCTTTCGCTATTGTAACTGTCTTGGGGATGTTCCAAAGAAATTTTTCATGCATTGAGGGTGGTTGCAGGCATGTAAGCGGGGAAAACGAAGTAACACGCCCCCCCCCCCCCATGTTCGCGATCTGGGACCCCTAAAACACATATCCGGGGTCAGTTTCAACTTGTATATATATATATATATATATATATATATATATATATATATATATATATATATATATATATATATATATAATGTGTCCCGAACTGGATGGGAATGTATTGCTGCCTCAGTTATTATTAGAGATAGGGAGACGGTTAAATTAGCAATGTTTTGTAGATTTCATGCTGATTCCAAATATGACTTGTATTTTGCCGTGTCTCTTTTCGTTTTCGAGTTATTTCGAAAAAAAATTTGTCGATTTCATCTTCTTCAATATCTAAGTAGGCGTTAATCTGACATGTCTAAGACATGCACATTATCAGGACACTTTTTACAGAGTAATCTTTTTGTGCTATTCTCAACTTTGGATTGTCATTTGTTTTAGGTATCAAAGTTTGTTTTTATTATGGCAGCCATATGGGATTTTTTGCTTATTTAAAACATTTTAATGAAAATTCACTATCATAACGCACTTGCTGCGTTCAGGCTTTTTTTTGTTTTCGAGTTATTTAGAAAAAACAAAATATGTCGATTTCTTTTTTCTTCAATATCTAAGTAGGCGTTGATCTGACATGTCTAAGACATGCACATTATCAGGACACTTTTTACAGAGTAATCTTTTTGTGCTATTCTCAACTTTGGATTGTCATTTGTTTTTGAGCTACAGGTATCAACGTTTGTTTTTCTTATGGCAGCCATATTGGCTTTTTTCCTCGTGTGATAGCCTGTGAAAAGAGTTTTCCAATTATGTACAACATACTTGAGAAATCTTGTAATTGCACTGACAATTTTGAGAAAAACCGTTTTGAGGCTAGTAGGTTATGAAATCCAATACCAGAAAACAAATGAGAAAAAAAAAGTGTTCAAAAAGCAGTAGGCCATGGAGTCTAACAATAGACTTCTACTTTTAACATAATTTTCCGTAATTATTTACGATAAAAAAATAGGAACTTTGAGCACACCAATGAATCGGCCCATTATTACAAACGATATTTTACATTACAACAAGAAATGTTATAATTTAAATAAATATGTAAACCTAGTAGTAAATAACTAAATTTACTAACAGGACTCAATAAAAAGTAGATTAATGATTTACGAAGACGCCTTTGAAAATTGCTTGATTTTTAAACATAAGTCAACTGAAAAACAACAGAAGAAAGGTTGCTATGGATATAACACTATCGCGACAATTAAGAATACTGTCATTCTTAATTATCTGAACAATTTGAGGTGTATTTAACACGTTGCTTAAAATTTTGTGCTAAATAGTTTGCTTCCTGTTTATTTTAAATATTATTTAACAATATGTTCAGTAATGAAGAATATTTTGACACGTTGGAATGTTATATTCGTTCTAACCGAAATACTGAGGCAGCTGCAAATTCATATCAAAACAACTACCCAAACACCAAAATATTTCGCAGGATAGTGACCAATATATTGAACGACGGCAGCTTCCACGCAAAGAAACTATCAATGCCTAGAAATGAAGAAAGAAATAATGCCGTCTTACAGGTTTCAAACGAAAACCCTCCGCAATCTGTTCGGTTTTATGATGAACAAATTGACGTTCCAAAAAGTACGGTAAACCGTGTATTAAAACAAAGTCATTACCATCCTAGCAGGCGGTAGTGGAATTTTCCTTTATGTAATAGTAAAGGATTTTTTCACGCCCGAGGAGGTACCACCCCATACATCAAGGGGCCGGTGAAGTCCCAACGGACGTTTCCGGTTCTGGTGTATGAGTCGGTTTCCCTT
The DNA here is from genome assembly GCA_964006375.1 of Tillus elongatus. Classification (NCBI taxonomy): domain Eukaryota; kingdom Metazoa; phylum Arthropoda; class Insecta; order Coleoptera; family Cleridae; genus Tillus; species Tillus elongatus. The sequence continues at coordinate 42,784,033 of OZ023265.1, forward strand.
ATAAGCAAAAATGATGATGGCTCCTCCTTGTATAAAATATTCCGGAGGCAAAATACCCCTCCATTCGGATCTCCGGGAGAGGGGTGTACAGGGGGCGCCAACATCAAGATTTAACATATCCTTTTCGAATATATGTGGCCTAAATTCTAACCTGAACTCCGTCCACCATTTCCTCCAGGCTAACAGGCCCCAACTCCTCTTCCTCACCGAAACCCAAATCAGTGCCAAAACAGCCACTAATCACCTTAATTTCCCGGGGTATGAGCTCCTTACTGCCTTTAGATTGCATGGAGGCGTGTGCGCATACGTCCGTAGCAATCTACCCTGCACCAGACTTCCCAATTTAGAAGCTGGAAGAAAAGACATACTATGGATAAAACTCTCTCTCAGGGCTGCAACTAAATTCATCTGTTGCATTTACCGGTCACCTTCTGACAACAACTTTGTCCAGCTCTTTGACTACCTTTCTGAAAAAACCGTCTATCTGATTTCTGAATATCCTTCCTCCGAGGTCACTATTCTTGGCGACTTCAATGTACATAATAAGGAATGGCTAGGATCTTCAAAAACCGATCCACAAGGGAGAGCAGCGGAGGCCTTTGCAGTCAGCAATTCTTTGGCCAATATGGTTCAGCAACCTACTTACTTTCCTCGTATCCCAACACACAGCTCAAATCCCTTGGATCTCCTTCTTACTACAAATCCTGAATGCTATAAGATATCAGTCACCGCCCCCCTTGGTCGCTCAGACCACGGCATGGTCACTGCTTCCTGTGCAATGCAACCCGAGGTCACACAGTCATCACACCCACGTATCGTTTGGCACTACAACTCCGCAAACTGGGACGAAATGCGGGATTACTTTTCCTCATTTCCATGGGCGTCTGTCTGCTTCTCTCATCCTGACCCCTCTGATATCTCACAAAACGTCACCGAAATTATCCAAGCTGGCATGGAATTATTTATCCCACTACACAGAAAACCTCTTCAGCCACTCAAAAGCCCTGGTTCTCTAAATCCTGTGACAAGGCCAGACTTGAAAAGGTCAAAGCTCACAAAACGCTTCTACACAATCCCAGTCAAGAAAATCGTCAAGCATTCAACGACGCAAGAAACCGCTATGTCCGCATTCTTTCTGAGGCAAAAAACTCGTTTAATAACCACATCAAAAACAAAGTCCTCTCAAGCTCCAACGGCGGCAAACCCTTCTGGACTCTTGCTAAGTCTATTGGGAATAATTTCTGCAAGAGCACGTTCCCACCTCTTGTCTCAGGGGATGAAATTGTTTCTACCGCCCTGGGCAAGGCTGAACTTTTTGCTTCGTTGTTCGCCGGAAATTCTACTCTCAACCCACCTCGAAATGTTCAACCACCAACAGTCCCCAATGTCGCGCATAAAATGACTGATATCATTTTCAAAACTAAAAAGGTACGAAAGATGCTTTCTTCTCTTAATACCAGGAAAGCCTCTGGCCTTGACGAGATCCCAGCAATTGTTCTCAAAAAATGCGCACCAGAACTTGCTCCTGTCCTGACTCGTCTGTTTCAGATATCTTACAATAAAGGCATATTCCCTAGTAACTGGAAAACTGCTCGAGTACAACCCATCCCCAAGAAAGGATCCAAAGCGCTTCCTAGCAACTACAGGCCTATTTCTCTCCTTTCAGTCATCTCTAAAGTGATGGAAAAGTATATAAACACCGAACTACTAAAATTCCTTGATAAACACAGTCTAATCCACGACAGGCAGTATGGATTCCGTCAGCGCAGATCAACTGCCGACCTCCTTTCCTTTGTCACCCATTCTTGGAACAAGTCTATGGAACAACACGGTGAATCCCAGATTGTTGCTCTAGACATATCCAAAGCATTCGACCAGGTCTGGCACGCAGCGCTGCTTAATAAACTTCCGGCCTATGGCCTACCACCAAAACTTTGTACCTGGACAGCAAATTTCCTCTCCAACAGGAGCATATCTGTTGTTGTGGATGGCCATTCCTCTAAACTGTATCCAATTAATGCAGGAGTTCCTCAAGGTTCAGCTTTAGCCCCTACTTTGTTTCTTCTCCACATCAATGACCTCCTCTCTAGCACATCCAACCCAGTTCACAGTTACGCGGACGACAGCACCCTCCACTCAAACATACAATATTCTAAGCCTGTCTCTTTAGCCCAATTAGATGAGGATCGCAGACTCATGGAGGGTTCTGTCTCCGTAGACCTCCAAAAAATATTAGACTGGGGAAGTAGAAATCTTGTACAATTCAACCCCACCAAAACTAAGTCTTGCTTTCTTTCTCACAAGAGATACAGCAGCCCTAGACCCATCACAATGAACAACCAAGTTATTCAAAGTAATGAGTCTTTTTCTCTTGTTGGCATTTCTGTGGATCGAAATCTTAATTGGCACCAACATGTTACATCAATTGCAGAAGCGGCTGCTAAGAAATTGGGTTTCCTCTTCCGGGCTCGCAAATACTTTTCACCAACTAATCTCTATACCTTATACACTTCACAAATAAGGCCAAACCTCGAATACTGCTCCCACATCTGGGGTGCAGCTGCCGCTTCTACACTCGTTATCCTGGACTCCATTCAAAAGAGAGCTATACGTCTCATCGGTGACTCTACCCTCACCCAAAGGCTTCCATCCCTTGCCCACCGACGTGCCGTTGGTGACCTCTCTCTCTTTTATAGATATCTGCACGGGCACTGCTCAGAGGAGCTTTCCTCCATAATTCCCCCACCTGCTGCCCCCAGCAGATCTACCAGGGGAACAGAGCGAATGCACCCTTTTAATGTCCAGGTCACCAGACATAGAACATCTTGTTATGCCCGCTCTTTTGTCCCGAGGACTTCCAAGTTGTGGAATTCCTTGCCGGCACATGTTTTTCCTTCTCCTCCGAACCTCCAAACCTTCAAGTCCAGAATTAACAAGCTACCTCTTTCCTCCTTGTCAACACCCACGGTACGATAGTATTTAGGCTGTAAGCCCTCGTGGTGTGTTGTTGACATAAAATTAAAAAAAAAAAAATCCATACAAACCTACAATCGTACAAGGCTTAAATGTTGACTATTACCCTAAGCGACTTCAATTCTGCAGATGGTATCAAGGACAATGTCAGCAAGATGAAAATTTTTATTTGAAAATAATATGGACTGATGAATCCAGATTTACATATTGTGGTGTGTATAATTGCCATAATAGGCATTATTGCGCAAATGAAAACCCCATCTAAAGGAAAAAAGACGATTGCAAGACAGATTTGGTATTAATGTTTGGTGCGGCTTATTAGGTAAAAAACTGTTATTTTTATTTGTATATTAGAGAGTTCATTTAAAAAAGTCAGGAAACTTCATTGTTGGTCCGGTCTTTTTTGAAAATAATTGAACTGGCGAAAGGTATCTTAATCTATTGAGAAATTATATCTTACCAAGAAGAGTTCATGATAATACCAACAAGACGGTTGTTCAGCTCAGCTAGGATCGTCAAAGAATTTTTGTACCAAGATCTTAATAATCGTGTCATTTGTAACACTGGGTCGGTTTATTGGTGTGCTCGAAGTCCTGATATAACACCCATGGATTTTTATTTTTGAGGTACTCTGAAGAATGATGTATATAAATTCGGTCCACCACAAAATATCAATAAATTACGAAACAGAATCACGGAAGGTATAAAGCATATTAACCGAAACACCCTCACCAGAGTTTGCAGGCATGTTCAAAAAAAGTGTCTAAAGTGCATTGAACCATATTTAACAATTTTCTATTTGGTGTATTTTTAAGTTTCTATTTTATTATTTGTTGAGTTCCGTTTCTAATTGTGTTGTTTTGTGGAGTTTAAGTTTCTATTTGTTATTGCCGAGCTTCGTTATTAAACTGTTTCACATAATATTACCTAGCATTATTACCTAATTAAGTATTGTAAATTAAATCACAATATTTTTTTATCGTGAATCATTACCGAAAATTATGTTAAAAGTAGAAGTCTATTGTTAGACTCCATGGCCTACTGCTTTTTGAACATTTTTTTTTGTCATTTGTTTTCTGGTATCGGATTTCATAGCCTACTATCCTCAAAACGGTTTTCTTCAAAATTGTCAGTGCAATTACAAGATTGCTCAAGCATGTTGTACATCATTGGAAAGCTCTTTTCACAGGCTATCACACGAGGAAAAAAGCCAATATGGCTGCCATAAGAAAAACAAACGTTGATACCTGTAGCTCAAAAACAAATGACAATCCAAAGTTGAGAATAGCACAAAAAGATTACTCTGTAAAAAGTGTCCTGATAATGTGCATGTCTTAGACATGTCAGATCAACGCCTACTTAGATATTGAAGAAAAAAGAAATCGACAAATTTTGTTTTTTCTAAATAACTCGAAAACAAAAAAAAAAGCCTGAACGCAGCAAGTGCGTTATGATAGTGAATTTTCATTAAAATGTTTTAAATAGCAAATATGTGTTTTTTTAAGAAAAGGTTACCAGTATAACATATATAGTAAAAATAATGTACCATATTTCATCAAAATAACGTTATTGTTTGAAAATGTAAAAAAAAAATCGAAAATAAACTTGTTCCCGAAAAAACTAGTTTCCTGGCCACGAACCTTATAGGTTAATAGCAAATTGAGCTATTCAAATTTGAGGCATTCAATAAAAATTCACTACCATAACACACTTGCTGAGTTCCGAATGTATTTTCTTACAAACATGCATTATAATTTCGTGGTCTAAATTCCATACATTTAAGGCTGGCTCAGAACTGACACTGATAGCGGGAATCCGTCTGTCTAATTATAAGAAAACATTGTTTAATCTATTTCAACTGAGCAGATCTTCCTGGTTAACGAACTTGTCCAAGCCATTTGCAAAAGGAAGGTACTCGCCAAATTTGATCAAAATCGGCCTATTATTTTTTGAGTTATCGGTGTGATACATACATACATATATATATATATATATATATATATATATATATATATATATATATATATATATATATATATATATATATAAACATATAAAAATTCAAACCGACCCCGGATATGTGTTCTCGGGGGCCTAATTAGTGCTAATTTGAAGGAATTTTTTCAAAATTCAAAAGTCGAGATCTCCTCATTAGTGAATTTTTTTTAAGAAATTTCACTAACAGGCATGGCAAAATACAAATCATATTTGGAAATTTGGAACGAGCATGAAATTCTACAAAACAGTGCTAATTTAATCATCTCCCTATCTCTAATAATAACGGAGATAGCAATACATTCCCATCCAGTTTGGACACACTGTGTGTGTATATATATATATATATATATATATATATATATATATATATATATATATATATATATATATATATATATATATATATATATATATATATATATATATATATATATATATATATATATATATATATATATATATATATATATATCACACCGATAACTCAAAAAATAATAGACCGATTTTGATAACATTTAGCATGCACGTTCCTTTTGTAAATGGCTTGGATGAGTTCGTTAGCCAGAAAAATCCAACTAGGTTTTCCGGGAAAATTTTGGGTTTTCTTTGGGAAAAAAAATTATCTCAAAAAATAGAAAATAGAAAAGATATGGTAACCAAATTTGGTACGTAAGTTTACGGTATTAAAAGGAAACTATATAGCAAAATCTATATTTCTATGTTAAAAGAAAAAAAAAAGTTATAAAAAATATTTGGTGCCAGATCATTTCTATGAGAATTCACTACCATAACGCACTTGCTGCGTCCAGTCTTTTTATTTGTTTCAAATACTATCCAAATCGGGAACAACCCTGTAAAGGTATTCAAAATAGCGATGAAGTATTAGCATAGATTCATCAGAAAACATGACAATTTTGTATTTGGAAAACTTCACTACAAAAATATAACCTATAGTCTGATGAGAGTCGATTTACCAATTGTGGAATATTTAATCGCAAAATTACATGAAAATCCACATCTAACATCAAATATAATGAGCTAGGTGTTAGTAATGGTCACAGCATGGGCCATTTTTTTACAACGAAAATGTAACTTTTCAAATATCCCTGTGTAGTACTTCTTTAATCCAGTGTTTGCTAAATATTATTCGAAATCAATGATACACAATCAAATTTTAAAAGACTCAAATTTTATTGATTGCTCCTCATACAGTAGTACATAATAAAATTGGAAATGACGTCGACAAACTACGTCACGAACACTGTTTATTACATTAATGATATTTAGCGGAATCCTTGGGGTTGATTCTGAATAATTTAAGGTGGGTTATCCGATATAAATGGGAATTACAAATCACCACAACAAACGGCTTGTGGAAATATAATCTGTTTATTACAGAGAAATCATTAGTTCAAAAAATATAAAACAAACTTTCCAGCTTTGTTTACATTAGTTTCGTATATGTATTAATTTATTGAATAGTAAATAGTTAAAATACAGTCTGTAGCAGCGGAAACAAAGGAATTCCTGACATATCGACCACTGCAGCAGTGCATTAGGAAACTCAAACCCGGCGATAGAACCCCCGACACACGAGCCGTACCGGCATTCAGCAGCAGTGATCAACACACGAATGACCTTTCCCCCCACTAGCATTGGCCAATAACTTTATCTAGGTCATACCCGTTCTCCAATGGGAGATAGCCTGTCCGGGTCACATGGTTTTGTTGTTATCATCAGCTGTGGCCGGGCCGCTATGTTTCGGCTCTGAGGACGTAACGGCGCCTAACGTACACCTCGATCCTCGTCTAACCCGTTAGAAAGGAGAGCGATAGATCAACAAGTGCAGGTCTGACAGATCAGCTGTTGAATGTTCACCGGCCGGCTCACAACTTTCAGTCTGTTCTCAACTGTTCATTGCAACAGTCCACCAGAGCCTACTAACGATTGAGTCCTATTATTATGAGTAGTAGCATGTGTATGTATTATCATAATACATTGGTTCAGAACGTTCGTAATGTTACTGTAAAGTGTTTCGATTACAAACAGGAATCCGTGCAGAAGTTGTTAGTCAGGAGACTTTACTACACCGACGACGTTGTCCTGTGAACTTTGAAAAAAAAAACATTTGTTAGAAGGACTGATTAAAGTTTTCTCAATTAAGGTGCGCTTCATTATTAGTTAAGTTTTAATTCGTATCGTCTTTGTATTTATTGTAATTCATCTTCATAATTACCATGTCTACGGGTAAACGTTTGGCGAAGCGCTCCATAATAGGGACACGTGTGTGCGTCCCAGGTGAGGACGGTAAATTTTACTCGGGTGTGATCCAGGCGGTGAAGACGCCTGCCAACAGTGTGGAGAACAATAACTGCATCAATTTGACGCCGAATACGCGTTATACGGTGCGGTTCGACTCCAGGCAGGGCACGTTGGGTCGCACCACGGCGGAGTTCTTTGAAACCGATCTCATCGGGCCCGGCTTCCACTCCGTCTTGGGGCTGCAGCTAGTGCCGGGACAAAAGTGTTTTGTCACTTATAACGGCCGGGAAGTTACCGGGGAAGTTTGCAATCATCACTATGAAAACGACGAAGTTATCATTAGAATACAACCATCGGGCATCGAGGTAAGTACAAATGCTTGAGCTTAAATTTTTGTTCACTAGAAAAGCAACCCTTAGCCTCTTGTAACAACAGGACAGAAGTTATATCTAGCTTTTGTTTCAAATAACTCACCAGCCCTGATAGCTCTTATCGCGTACCTAATTGTGAAGTAGGTAGCTATAACACTCTTATCAGTACGTACATACTGTAAAATTAACATCAACCGAGGTTGTGGCATTGTGTTTGAGCAAGTTGAATGTCTGCACGTTCCACCCTTCGGAGAGAGCGAAGAGTCGTCGGTCCCATGTATCCTGCGATGTTACCTTAAAGTTCCCTACCTTCCTTACAGAAGGGCTGGGGTTCGGCGAAATTTCCAGTATAGCGATGTGGCACTGCTGTCTAGCGTCGGTGATTGGCCATAGTCGCAGAAATAGACCGATATTAAAGAAACAAAAATACATACAAAAACTTTCCTCAGTTTTAAAACTTTGCCATAAAATCTCAAATTTATTTACTTAATTGAATTAGTAGAGACATTATTTCAGTTTAGACATTATCACAGAAAGTCGACGTCATCTTTTCATTGTATCTGGTAGATTTTTCTCTTCGTTTACATCTTCCCCTTTTTTTCCAATTACGTTTTCTTCAAATATTGTCAGAAAATTATTATAGATCAGAATATATCCAACAATTTTTGGCTTCTTCCGTTCGATGTTTTTTCAGTAAGTATCGTTTTTCTCTCATCTATTCAAATAAAACTTTTTATTCATCTTTCGATCAATGTTTTGACAGAATTAGTTTCAAACGAGGATGCTTAACAAAATTGCATAAATACTAGCTTAAACATAGTTTTTTTAAGGCACGTTGTATAATTTTAGTCATAACTAAATAAATAAATTCAACGTTGCACCAACCATCTTCCTCCACTACCACATTTCAAAAGCTTCAAAGTCCAGCTTTCCGACCAATACGTTATAACATTCTCGTGTAATTCGAAAAAGCCCTTTCTCAGGTCGAATTTAAAATGTTTATTTATAAAAATAGATTTTCTCTATCAACGGGCTCTCCAATAATTGCCTGCCTCTTCCCGTTTTCCCCCTCTACACTTGCATCTTTCGACTTTTTTCTCAAGTATATGTCCTTGAGATTTTGTTGTCAGAAAGTTATTAGATTTCAGAACGTGTCCAACAAACTTTGCCTTCCTCCGTTAAATGTCCTTTAGTCAGCATCTATTGTTCAAGAATGTTATTATTAAATACAGACTTGGAGACTACTTCTCTGGCTTCACTGTTGGTTTTTGTAGGTGAAGGACGTAGCCAGCGCGTGAGCTAACTGGAGCAAGTGGCCCTTCAAATTCTGGAAGTTCTAGGATGTTCTCCAATGCTTCTGTGACTATAGTTTCGCTGCTTGACAGCATTTTCAGACAGATTAAAATTGAATTAGTACGAAATCATGACAACTACAAATAAATATCTGTTGCTATGTTATGATATGATGTTTTGATCAAAAAATTGTATCAAATTGAAAATAAAATGAAACACAGATGACAGATGAGGTTTGATACAATTTTTTGATTAAAACATCATATCATAAGATAGCAACATATATTTATTTGTAGTTGTCATGATTTCGTACTAATTCAATTTTAATCTGTCTGAAAATGCTGTCAAGCAGCGAAACTATAGTCACAGAAGAACATCCTAGAACTTCCAGAATTCGAAGGGCCACTTGCTCCAGTTAGCTCACGCGCTGGCTACGTCCTTCACCTACAAAAACCAACAGTGAAGCCAGAGAAGTAGTCTCCAAGTCTGTATGTAGTATGGACAAGTTTCACCAAGTAAGGGCAACAACAATCAATGAAGTTATTATTAAACGCCAGTATAATTTGGGGCCACATAAAATTAATAAGTTTCGCATAAATATAGAACGTAAAGAAAAGGCTTTTGGTAGGCAGCTTTTGTATGGAAAGCAAGGAACATCGGGCAGCAAAAGATCTTATTGAAGTTTAAGATGGTGGAGAAGGAGCAATTTAAAATCAATAAATTTTGGTATGTCAACCTTTGAAGTAAAGCATTACAGGATAGATGTCAAATTTCCAAAATCATAAACACATCACAAGTCTTATTTGTATCAGCATACTGTAACAATAAAAATTATTATTATTATCTTTGTTCTCTACCTTCTCTAACAGGCTTTGATTAATTGTTCTATTGATGTATATTGTCTGACATTTTTCTCCATGTTCACATTTTTTGAAAATAATATTCTCTTTATACCCTGTTTATATAAGTACAGCTTTCCGCCCCATGCATTACAATACTCAATACTCATACGTTTGTAAATGTTTTCCCAAGGTCTAACTTAAAATCTTTATTAGCGAGAAAAGTGTTTTGTCTGCCGATATGTACTTTTAAAATGATTTAAAACGGTCGACTTTCTCATTCATTGTCTAAAGCTTTGTGTAAAATTTCTAGATCACAAATGTATTTTTCGATTTTTTTGGGTACTAAGCGTCACATAGCCAATTTGTTATTAAATGAAAGACAACTGAGGAAGCTTTACTCACCATAATCGTTAGTAAAACAGCAAGTAAACCATAACAAAAACACTTTTTTTGTACTTTAACATCGGTATATTTCCGCGACTATGGCCAATCACCGACCCCAGGGAGCAGTTTTACCTCACTATTCTGGAAATTTTGTCGAACCCCTGTCTTTATGTAAGGAGGTAGAGGTCTTAAACGTGCCCAACATTCCGAAGGGCGGAAGGAGCAGACATTCAACTTAATCAAATACAATGCTAGAACCTCGGTTGATGTTAATTGTACAATATGTACTGAAAACCCAGTACCATTCGTCAGAAGCACACGTTTTTCCCGCTGGATCACCGAGGTTCTCCAAAAACACTTATATGAAATAGTTTATTTCACTTCAAGATTCACCAAGAGCCAAGTAAAAATTTCCTTTGATTCGTAAAACAGCTAAATGAATTTAAAGCTGGAGGAAAAACAGAATTTTCAACAGTTAGAACTCGGAATGAGTTAGATATTGTCTTCTGATCCTCGATTTTGGATTTATTAATTTGCTTTTCCTTTAAAAGTTACATATCTTTAAATGGAAAATATTTTGAACAATCAGTTTCATTGACGTTTAGACACAAATAAAAGTAAACTGGGGAAGTTTTGCTCAACTCAGTTTTTCATTAAAAAAGGTAAAGGAATTTGAAGGAGAAAAACTGTAAAAAAATAAAACTTTGCTGTTCTTGAAATTCTAAAAGGTTAGATATCGCTTCCAGATCGTAAATTTTGGACTTACGAATTTGCTTTAGCTTAAAAAGATCATCAATTGTCTTAATATTTATACACTCTGTTTTGTTGAAACCAGGAAACCGTTAATTAAATTTCAACACACAAAGGTTACTAGATTAAAGCAGTTTTGCTTAGCTTAGTTCTTGGTAAGAAGGTTGAGGGATTTAAATTCGAAGAAGAAAAGTTTTTAAAAATAAATAAAACTCAAAAAGCTTTACATATAACCAAATTAGGTGGTAAATTTCGGACAGGAAATTTGCTTATACGAATGCAAAAATCGTTACATGAAAAATATTTCATAACAATCACATTCATTTAAATTTCAATTAAATTTCTATTTGGACACTGAAGGTTATTAAATTAAAGCAGTTTTGCTCTGCTTAGTTTTTGGTGAAAAATTAAGAGGTTCAAATTTAAAGAAGAAAAATTTTGGAAATTAAGTAAAACTCTAAAAGAGACAGTTCAGGTCATTAATTGTTGTTGCCCTTACTTGGTGAAACCGTTCCATACTAAATACAGACGTGGAGACTATTTCTCTGTTTCACAAATGTTCGTTTGTAACCGGTTTCGTTGCTTGCCGGCATCCTCAGACAGAATAAACGAAAACGAGCATTTGTAAAGTCAAAGAGATAGTCTCCAGGTCTGTATTTAGTACAGTTTAGGGCATTTGGACTAAAAATTTACTTAAACGGATGCGTAAACCTTTAAATGAAAAATATTTTATAACAATCAGTTTCCTTAAAATTTAGACAGATTGTTCAGTTGAAAAAAAATTGTCGAATAAATCTTTAATGTAAACAAACTAAAAGTGGTTGAATGAATAAAAGAACTGGGGTATGGGGTAGTTTTGCTTAGTCCGTTTATAGTTAAAAAAATAAATTTGATTTAAATTTAAAAGAGAAAAACCGTTGAAAACAATTAAAATTCTGAAAGGGTTAGATTTAGATTTCAGCTCGTGGACTTTGCTTTACGTAAAAAATCTTTAAATGAAGAATTTTTAACAACCATATATTTCGTTGAGATACAGACACTTTTTCGAGTTTAAATTAACATGGAAATAGCCCGAAATAGCTAAAACAAGAGAGAAAATTCAAGGCCATTTAAAGTTGTCGATCATTTCTCAAAGTAATTTAAGCTTTTGTTAAAATCAGCTTGTGAAATCCTGTAAGCATATCAAATTAAGGTAACGCGAAACACACAAAAAAGTATTAAACCGCCTAAGTATTGTTATTTTAATTACATACTTAATTTCCATGTATTACTTAACATGTCTTCTTAGAAGAAATTAACAAACAGAATAAAAACCAATTTTGTGAAATGACGTCAGAATCGGAATCAAAACATTCCACTGGTATTTTTCTTACTTATTTCGTCATAAGTTGGCCAGTGGTCAAAATAAACAACAAGACATCGATGAAATACCGGCATCTATCAGGTCAGGTTTTGTCTAATGTCAAACTGTCAGTCCTAATTACGATAAGAAGACCATACAGATTGAGTAGACTATCGTGGTGTTTCCTTTGGCATTTTTTGTTGTTTGTTGCTTTGCTGCGTTATAGTAAGGTCGATACGCACAAAACCAACTTGGTCGGTTCGTTAAAGTGCCCCAGGCCATTTTACATCTTCTACAGAGCTAAAGCTGGTCCGCTGTACCGTAATCTGTTCTGCTGAGAGAATCAGCGTGATGTGGAGGCGCGCATGTACGGAAATTCCCCTTCTTGCTGCTTGATGCTACTGCTCACTGTTGCTGGATGTATTTAATAATTGCATCCTTGTGACGTCACTCCAATAAACAAGTCGCTTTTCATGTCCGTAATCTCCCTTTGCTGCTGCTGTATTACTATAATAATCCGTTTGGCTCCCATGGCTATTTTAGTTGCTCTTTGTTTCTCTACAAGCTACATTTATTGATATTGCGATATTATTAGGATAGAGTGCAGTTTGATTGCTGCGTATGCGCGCTGCTAATTGAGTGGGTTATGGGTTATTAAATGTATCATGTCAATGTTAACTGTCATACACAAAGAATGAAAGAAGGAAGGAGAGGAACGGATTTCAATTCGTATGGAGGTCGAATCACTAATTTCATAAGTATGCCTTTGTCGAACGCATGTGCGTACGATAATGGTAGCCGCTTATTTCATGGTGTTTAAATATTCAGGAACTAATGCGAACAAAGAATCAAGTTGTTAAGAGACTGGATTGTTTCGTAACTGTGCGTTGCGTGCCCTTCAATTGTAATATCTTCATTATTAAAATACATATTAAATTATTTAAATGATTTAGATAAATGGAAGCTAACGATAGGAGTGTATTATGCTAAATGATAACATTTAAAAATAAGCAGAATTGAAAAATAGCTTGTTAGTTTGCGTTGTAGTATTCTTACATAGACTAGCAGTCATTGCTTTGGCTACTGCATGGCATTCGAGGCCACATCAACTGAACTTTACCACGGCTGAACTGCCTAGAACCCATATGGAAGTCCGGTCAACGCTGGCTATAAGAGTATGAAATGAATTCCTACTTCGTTACCCACAATTTGCAATACACAACTGCTCCAAAATTACAGAAAACATTTATTGTTCAGATATTAGTTCCCACACTGAATTTTCTTTAAAAAAATTACTAATAGGGAGATCTAGACTTTTGAATTTTGAAAAAATCTTTAGATGAGCACCAACTAGACTCCCTAGAACACCTATCCGGGCCAGTTTCAATTTTTATTATGTAAGTATATATGTATCACACAAATAAATAAAAAAATAGGCTGATTTTACTGAAATTTGGTAGGTAGGTACCTTGCTTTTGCAAGTGGCTTGGATAAGTTCGTTAGCCTGGAAAATCCGCCTGTATTTTCCCGGAAAATGTTGTGTTTTCCTTCTGAGAATTTTTATATCTCCGGAAATGACAGTTATGGCAACAAACCATAAAAAGTGAATAGCAAAATTTAGATCTGTAAGTAAAAGAAAAAAAGTTATAGGCATTTAAAGAAAAAAATGTTTGGGAGTTTCCTTTTAAAACGTCAAAGTCGCGATTTGAAACGTCAAAATTGGCAATATTTAGGCAAAAAACCTGCAACGCATACGGGTTACGTAGAAAAAAATGTAGCAAGAACAGTGTTAAATCCTTCAGTCGTCATTGTCCTTCATTTTACTAAAATATTTTTTTTCATTTTCTTTCAGTCTTCCAATATGCTACTTTTGCTTATGGATTTTCTACAAAGACTCGTTAAAAATCTAAACACTTAGAGGTGTTTCCTTCATTTTACTAAAATATTTTCGGAACATTAATTTCAAATAGAAACTTTCTCTAATGGTTTCGCAGTAGTTTTAGTTATAGAGTTTATCGTTTAATGGTCTATAATGTTTAGCGAATTACAGTAAAAAAATTCGCTAATGAGGAGACCGCCACTTTTAAATTTTGAAAAGATTTTTTCAAATGTGGGCTAAATCTATCACACCTTGTTATAACCCCCCACCCCCGCCAGAAATAATCCTGGACCCGCCCTGCACAATTAGACAGGTAAGCCTATAAGCGTCGTAAAAGTGGTAAAGTGGTCAATTTATCTCGTCTAGACAAGGATGGACAATGTGCTACGAAATTTGACATTTGTTGAATAAACACCGTTAAAGGTTAAGGTATTTTAATCGGTAAAGTTTGCGTATTGGTGTCAACCGTACAAACCAATAACGCTAGTTGCCACCAACTTAATTGGCCTGATTTTGTACACCCCCCCCCCCCCATATATATATATATATATATATATATATATATATATATATATATATATATATATATATATATATATATATATATATATATATATATATATATATATATCACGCAGACTACACTCACATGCCATGCGCGATACAATTCAAAATTGACGTTGGCACACCCGTTCAATTGTATATCTGTATATCCTTGTAGCTAATTTAATACGGCATAACTTTAGGCCGATTGAATTGATAGTTCTAATAAATGGCCTTTTAGTAAATTAAAAAAAATACTAATAAAGAGGTATTGATGGTGAGACTTTGCAAACATTTTTTCAAATGAGCGCGAACTAGGACTTCTAGAACCCATATCCGGGGTCAATTTTTATATGTTTATATATATATATATATATATATATATATATATATATATATATATATATATATATATATATATATATATATATATATATATATATCTTGTGTGTGTGTGTGTGTATCCAACCTATAATTAAAAAAATAATTTACCGATTTTGATGAAACTCGGCAGGTGCCTTTCTTTTATTAATGTCTTGGATGAATTCGTTAGTCAGAAAAAAAAATTCTCCGAAAATTACAAAGCTATTTTAATGAAATTTGATGCTTATGTTGCTTGAAAGGACTTACTACACACCAAAATTCAACTTTCTAAGTTAATAGAAAATTGAGTTAATCAAATTTTAAGTTTCCCTTCGAAAAAATGTTTCCCCGAAAATTACAAAGTTATTTTAATGAAATTTTGTTGATATGTTGCCTTGGAGAAGACCTCACTACATATAAAAATTCAACTTTCTAAGTTTATGGAAAATTGAGTTATACAAATTTGAAGCATTTAATAAAAAATCACTACAATAACGCACTTGCTGCACCCTGAACCTTTTTTTACCAAGTCGGACTTTTCGCGAAATACGTTTTTGAAATCTTTTATCTTTTGCAAATCAAATGTAGTTATTTTCTATAAAATGCCTTTTACTTTTACTTAGTGTTGTTTGTTTCTTCTGACGAAATAGGTAAAAGTACTTGAAATTTTAATTTGTAGACCAGGTTAACGCAGAATGAGTTTGCAAAATGTTCTTGGACCATAAATAATAAGCCTAACAAATTTTTGTGCGATTAATTTTTTGACTTAATCAGTTTTTTCATTTAAATTCAAAAAATCTGTACTTTGTAGAATTGCAGAATGAAGCAAAATAATCAGTTTACCCCTACATGATACAAGCTACAAAAATAGACTTTGATAATGTGACAACAATTAGATGCTTTTTTGTCAATAATAATGAACCCTTTTTTAACGGTATATTTAAACAAGCCAAAGAAATCGTTCCATCCTTCAACACGTTGAATCAAAATTAACAATACAATCCACACCTATTGTTTCTCACGTCTCTTTTGTTTTTCAATACGTGTTGTCTCTTCGTTTGTTTCGTGATGTTCTTTGGAAATTGTTGTAACGAAAACGTGACACAGGGTAGTCGTGAAACTTGACAGGTTAATTGAGGCATGACCGTACGTAAAATAACCTTACAGGTGTTTAATCTGATATTGAAGAGGTTGAAGAAGATACCCATTTTATGTGTTTAAATAACTATGTGCTTTATATGTAACCAATTTTCTGATAATAAATAAAGTCTGGACGCAGCAAGTGCGTTATGAAAGTGAATTTTCTTAAAAATGTTTTTAATTGCAAATATGTTTTTAATGCAAGCAGACATCAATTTGGTTACCGGTATAACCTGTATAGTTTTTTATTCAATTCTGATAACCGATCAGATTATCTGACAATTTGGCGAATTTTCGAAGAAAAATATTAAAATATTTAAATTAACGTTGGTACAAAAAATTTAAGAAATAAATAATTCGATAGGATTGATTCTCTTCGTTAAAATTTTCATAATATATAAGTAATTGATAAATTATTTCACAAATGTCAAATGAAACTTCAGAGTGACAGGCATAAATAACCTTCTTTCTGATAGCTTGTGACACAAAAATATGAGTATTTTTCCGCTTATATTTCTCTTTACTTCCACCGGTTTAAATATCCGTGACATGTGGATTAATAACTTTTTAGATTTTCTTTTTTTTTAATTACAGAATTTGAATTTTACCTATTTTAGCAGTTTTCGCAGAAGTTCTTTTTTTATTTGTTTGCAGAAATAATTTGCCAAATGTTAGAAGTTAATAATTAATGTTTAACAAGTTATGTAAAACACGTTCGCGAATTCACAAATGTTTTCGAATTTTGGTGAAAAAAAAGTTTAACAAATTGGTTCGTAATTGTTTTGTTGAGTTTTTGCCAAAAAGCTTTTGATAATCAACTATATCTTAGCAGGTGTAGTTTTTGTGTATAAATTGCTTGAATAGCTTCGTTGTCCAGGAAAATCGGAGCAGTTTTTTCTAGAAAATTAATTTTTGTAAATTTATGTACTTTTTCAAAGTGTAAAGTTATTTTCATCAAAGATGGTACAGGGTGATTTTTTTAAGTGTCTCACCGCTGTAATTTCTTTATTATCAGAGATATGAAAAAATTCCAACGACATCTGACAAACTATCATGCGATGAGTTAAAATATTGCGACAGAAAAACAATAGCACATCGCCTTCATAGAAATCCGTGGCCAACGTTGATTTTCTTAAATGGAACGATAGCCCTCAGACACATACAGTCGATGTAGATTCGAAATCTGCGTACAACGATGCCACGCTCGCATTTCTGAGTCGAGCCGTTTCGGAGTCATGACGTCACAAAATTTCAAAACGTGTGTGATTTTTTTAACTGTCCCACCCCTGTAATTTATTTATTAAACGAGAAACCAAAAATCCAACGACATCTGACAAACTACCATGCGATGAGTTAAAATATTGCGACAGAAAAACAATTGCACATCGTCTTCATAGAAATCCATGGCCAACGTTGATTTTCTTAAATGGAACGGTAGGCTTCAGACACATAATACAGTCGATGTCGAACCGAAATCTGCGTATAACGATGCCACGCTCGCATTTCTGAGTCGAGTCGTTTCGGAGACATGACGTCACAACATTTTAAAATGATTTTTTCAAGTGTCTCACCCCTGCAATTGTTTTTCTGTCGCAATATTTGAACTCATCGCATGGTAGTTTGTCAAATGGCGTTGGAATCTTTTTGATATATCTCTTAATAAAGAAATTACAGGGCTGAGACACTTAAAAAAAATCACAAACATTTTGAAATTTTGTGACGTCATGTCTCCGAAACCGCTCGACTCAGAAATGCGAGCGTGGCCTCGTTGTACGCAGATTTCGATTCTGCATCGACTGTATGTGTCTGAGGCCTATCGTTCGATTTAAGAAAATCAACGTTGGCCATGGATTTCTATGAAGGCGATGTGCAATTGTTTTTCTGTCGCAATATTTTAACTCACCGCATGGTAGTTTGTCAGATGGCGTTGGAATTTTTTTTGATATCTCTGATAATAAAGAAATTACAGGGGTGAGACAATTTAAAAAATCACACACGTTTTGAAATTTTGTAACGTCATGTCTCCGAAACGGCTAGACTCAGAAATGCGAGCGTGGCAACGTTGTACACAGATTTAGATTCTGCATCGACTGTATGTGTCTGAGGCCTGTCGTTCCATTTGATAAAATCAACGTAGGCCATGGATTTCTATGAAGGCGATGTGCAATTGTTTTTCTGTCGCAATATTTTAACTCATCGCATGGTAGTTTGTCAGATGGCGTTGGAATTTTTTGATATCTCTGATAATAAAGAAAGTACAGGGGTGATACACTTAAATAAATCACCAACATTTTGAAATTTTGTGACGTCATGTCACCGAAACAGCTTGACTCAGAAATGCGAGCTGGCATCGTTGTACGCAGATTTCGATTCTGCATCGATTGTATGTGTCTAAGACCTATCGTTCCATTTAAGAAAATCAACGTTGGCCATGGATTTGTCTGAACGCGATGTGCAATTGTTTTTCTGTCGCAATATTTTAACTGCTCGGATGGTAGTTTGTCAGATGACCTTGGAATTTTTTTTGATATCTCTGATAATAAAGAAATTACAGGGGTGAGACAATTAAAAAAATCACACACGTTTTGAAATTTTGTGACGTCAGGTGTCCAAAACGGCTCGACTCAGAAATGCGAGCGTGGCAACGTTGTACGCAGATTTAGATTCTGCATCGACTGTATGTGTCTGAGGCCTGTCGTTCCATTTGATAAAATCAACGTAGGCCATGGATTTCTATGTAGGCGATGTGCAATTGTTTTCCTGTCGCAAAATTTTAACTCATCGCATGGTAGTTTGTCAGATGACGTTGGATTTTTTTTTGATATCTCTGATAATAAAGAAATTACAGGGGTGAGACAATTTAAGAAATCACACACGTTTTGAAATTTTGTAACGTCATGTTTTCGAAACGGCTCGACTCAGAAATGCGAGCGTGGCATCGTTATACGCAGATTTCGATTCTGCATCGACTGTATGTGTCTGAGGCATATCGTTCCATTTGAGAAAATCAACCTTGGCCACGGATTTCGATGAAAGCGATGTGCTATTGTTTTCTTGTCGCAATATTTGCACTCACCGCATGATTTGTTTGTCAGATGTCGTTTTATATATATATATATATATATATATATATATATATATATATATATATATATATATATATATATATATATATATCTGATAATAAAGAAATTACAGGGGTGAGAGACTTAAAAACATGTACATGTTTTTTTCTATAAATGTTATACTATCTGGAAAATTTGATGTATTTCATTAAAAAAGAGAGATATTTGACATTAAAAACATTCTTATGAAAATTCTCGCTTACAGTAGGATTGAAAAAATAATACGAACCTCTTCGAGCATGCCGTACCTTTAAGATGTATAGAAGTGTCCCATAAATAGTGAGCAAACTCCTGAGTGCTGATATTCTGGTTCGTGACCTATCAGAACAATGAAAAGTATGTTTGGTAAAAGTTTTACGGTTTTCAAATAATACGAACTTTTCTGAAATTGCCTAGAGTCTCCAACTTGCACCATTTTTTTGTCTGTCATTTCTACAAATTTGAAATTAATTTTTTTTTTTGGAAAACAATCTACATTAGTTGCCGCATCGAATGCATTTAACACATTTTTCAAAGTAATTAAACAGCACCCGGGAGTTTGCGCACTATTTACGGGACCTCTGTATAACAACGATAACAGCCAATAGTTTTTAGTGAATTTTCTTTAAAAAAAATCACTAATGAGGAGATCGCAACTTTTGAATTTAAAAAAATTCTTCAATTGGGTGCTAATTAGGCCGCCTAGAACACATATCCGGGGTCAGTTTCAATTTTTATATTTACATATATATATATATATATATATATATATATATATATATATATATATATATATATATATATATATATATATATATATCTTTAGGAATATTGCACTACACTGTAATCACTTTTAAATATACACTTTATTTGTTTGCTGTGCGTTTGTGATTTCTTATTGGTTTGCGCACACCAGAAACAAACACAAAATACACAACATTCACTTATAACCACCACATCAAAAAAATAACACAAACACTCAAACAATATGACTTAAAAATGAGCTACAAAACCAATAACAAAATAATAAACAAAATAAATAAAAAACAAGAACACAACCCACATGAATTAAACGGAATATATCAAATAGAATGTAACACATGCAATAAAAAATATATAGGAATGACAAAAAAATCAATAGAAACAAGATTAAAGGAACATATAACAGCATTAGATCAAATCCACATACCTAGCTACAAATCAAACGTAGCTACACACATTCACAACACAAAACACCAAAAACCAGACATCACCCAATTACAAGTAATGAAACATGTTAAAGACCACAAAAAAATGGAAATCTGGGAACAATACTACATTCAACAAACAAACAATAGGAAACAATTAATGCCAGAACAAATCCAAGTACAAAAATTTAAACAAAACTTAATAAAGGCCATACAAATAGACAAATTATCAAACCACAGTGATCAAGACAGGATACCGATACACACGACACAGTCCGAAGGTACAACCAACCAGAGAACAGGAAACCGGCCAAAGAAGCTCACGGCGCATGCGCCACGTTAAATCTCAGACGTAGACCAGACAGGAGGGATAACAGTCAGTAGCGTGCTGATGATGAACCGGGACAGTTCGGAACTGCAGTCCGCGCAAACCAATAAGAAATCACAAACGTACAGCAAACAAATAAAGTATATATATATATATATATATATATATATATATATATATATATATATATATATATATATATATATATATATATATATATATATATATATATATATATATATGTATCACACCGATAACTCAAAAAATAATGGGCTGATTTTTACCAAATTAGGCGAGTACCTTCCTTTTGCAATTTTGCAAGTGGCTTGGATAAGTTCGTTAGCCAGGCAAATCGGCACAGGTTTTCCCGGAAAATGTCGTGTTTTATTTCTGAAAAAAATTATATCTGCAGATATAACAAAGTAAGGGCAACCAAATTTGTTACGCGTGTTTGTATTATACAGAACGAACCATGTACCAAACTGTAAGTCTTTAAGTTTGAAGACAAAAAAGTTATGGACAGATAAAGAAAAAAAATTGGAGTTTTCCTCAAAACGTCAAATTTGCGATTTGAAACGTCAAAATTGGCAATGTTTAGGCGAAGAACGTGGAACAAATATAGATTATGAAAAGAAAATGCTGCAGGAGTGTTCTGCGAATCCTTAAGTTTCAGCTTCAACCATCATTGGCCTTCACTTTAGTAAAATATTGACAGAAAATTCATTTTAAATAGACCCTTTCCCTGATGCTTTGGCTGTAGGTTTAGTTAAGTTTATGGTTTAACGGTGTATAATTTTTATTCGTTTATGCATTTTTGCATTTTTTTTAATCGAAATATGATGCATGTTTGTAGGAAAAAAATCGAGACACAGTAAGTGCGTTTTGGTAGCAAATTTTCATTAAATCCTTTCAATTTCAATAACTCAATTTGCTATTAACCCACGGTTTGTTGGCTAGGAAACCAACATTTTAAGTTTATTTTCGGAAAATTTTTGTACATTTTCAAACAATAAGTAATTTTGATAAAATATGGTACATTGTTTCTACTACATGGGCTATACCGGTAATCAGATTGATGCCTGCTTGCATTTGCTATTATAAACATTTTAATTAAAATTCACTTCCATAACGCACTTGCTGCGTCCAGACTTTTAAACTCTTCTGCCTTGCTATGATGGCTTGTTATTTATTTCTTTTCACATATTCGATAAACAGGACTACACTATGTAAAGGGATGTTTTTTCACGACCATAACGCAGTCCCATTATTGGGGCCATAGGGCAGTCCCATTATTGGCAACAAATCTTAGTAAAGCACAATAAAATTCATGAGAAATAAACCTTTAATAAATGTTTAAATTAGTTTTTGTTGCACGAGTTAATATAAACTTTCATTTTCCCTTGTTTCGAAATGCTTTGTTACCTTATACCTACATTACGCAGTTAAGGGGAGTTTCTAAACACTGCAGTCTGTAATAACCTCTCTTTACAGATCTAGATAATCTACTTTCTAATGCGCTGTAATTCTTCCGCATGGAAACAGCTGTTAACTTGGTTGAAAGACATTATTAAGGAAGAACAGCATTTTTAATGACACGGTTTATCTTAAAATACGAACAATACTTTAGTCGACCTCGTCCTTGATTTCGGTTTAATACATTTAAAAAATTCGCAATGACAATGTAACGCTTATGGACGACAAGGTTATATGCGTGTAGAAAAACAGAATAAGAACGCGTATGCATGAGTATGTAACTAGATACCAGTTTGACGGTAAACTTGTTCACTGTCTATTACCTACCAATATGATAAGATCGATGAAAAGCAAGGCCGTTCGATTATAATTAAACAAAGCAAATCGAATTTTGATAATGACAACTAAAACAAATGTTCGTAACACCGCGGGCGATAAACTACGTACCCGTGGATCATTTGTTTATTCATTGGCACTATCATTTATCTTATCGCAAGGCTTTGTTGGGTATGAGAATCTTTAAAAATAGATTATGATGCAGTTAAAAATAGATGAGCGTGTATTTTAATACTTTGATGTTAGGTACAATTAGGAATCTTTAGTTTCTTATTGCAAAGGGTAAAATTAGAAAGTTAGGTTAGGTGGCTATAATAATAGTATCAGCCTTGACAGCACCGTATATAAAAGTACAGTGTTTTAAAAACTCTATATTTTTAGTCAATTTTTATTTAAAAAAATTCTCACTAATAGATAGGTATTGATGGTGAGACTTTGCAAAATTTTTTCAAATGAGCGCGAACTAGGACCCCTAGAAGCCATATCCGGGGTCAGTTTCGATTTTAATATGTTTATATATATATATATATATATATATATATATATATATATATATATATATATATATATATATATATATATATATATATATATATATATATATATATATATATATATATATATATATATATATCCATCTGATAACTAAAAAATTATTAACCGATTTCGATGACACTCGGCAAGTGCTTTTCTTTTATTAATGGTTTGGATGAGTTCGTTAGCCAGGAAAATCGGGCAGGGGGTCCGGGAAAATTTTGAGTTTTCTTTCGAAAAAAAAATGTTTTCTCCGAAAATTACAAAGCTGTTTTAATGAAACTTAATGAATATGTTGCCTTAGGAGGGACCTTAGTACGTACCAAAATTCAACTTTCTAAGTTTATAGAAAATTGAGTTATTCAATTTTTGAATTTTCTTTCGAAAAAAATTTTTTTCTCCGAAAATTACAAAGTTATTTCAATTAAATTTGGTGGTTATATTGCCTTAGGAAAGACCTTACTACATACCACAATTAAACTTTTTAAGTTAATAGAAAATTGAGTTATTCAAATTTGAAGCATTTAATAATAATTCACTACCATAACGCACTTGCTGCGTCCCGAATTTTTTTATAAGTTGTAGAGTTCAAAGTTTTTTGGAGTTAGACTTTAATATAATGTAAAGTGGTTAGAGAAATGCTGTAAATGTTTGTTAGGTAGTAACTGGAGGAGCTATGTGAAAACTGGAATCTGTGATGAGCACTGATAAGTACACTTGGAGAACCCAAATCACCAGAACACATATTTTTTAAGGACCTTACGATTGTTTCACTGACCACGTCAGCATCATCAGAGGATGAAAAATTCTAAACTAAATTAACAGCTACAATGTATTGATATCACACCTAGGTAGACGAACTAAGCCGAGGTAAAAATTGTAGTCGGAGACCTATCATTTGTCTATTGTGTCAATATTGCACGGACGAAGTTGACGAACTACTTTAATCTTCTGGTTGACAAATTTATGAGCTTTTATCTAATTTAAAGGATAATTGGCTTAAGCCAAAGTGCCTATAAGGAAAAAAGTCGGGGCGCAACAAGTGCGCTATAATTTTCATAAGTTTTGTAATAAATATACCGGAAGTGAAGCGAAGTATACAAGAATGTAAGTCCTAGAGACAAGAGTGACTAGAACTATGTGTAAAGTACGAGCGTCCTGAAGTGGACTTAGACTTAAATATAATGTGAAGTGGTTAGAGAATTGCTGTAAATGTTTGTGAGGTGGTAACTGGAGGGAAAGTGCTTATAAATTGTTTGTCAAGTAGAAATGTCAAAATTAATGTGCTGGAGAATTATGGTTTTATTGAGAAAATTTGGTTAAAATAAACATCAAGATGTAAATAAAAGTAAATGTTAATCCATCTGGCTACTGTGGAAGCCTTGGTGGAATCGCATCAACAGAAAAAGCAAAATTAGGAACAAAATCACAAACGACATTCATTATAATAGTTTTGACAGAAGCAGTTTAGAAGGACGTTAAAAAAAATTGTATCAATACACATCAATAAGGAAAAAGTTCGGGACGCAGCAAATGCGTTATGGTAGTGAATTTTCATTAAATGCTTCAAATTTGAATAACTCAATTTTCTATAAACTTAGAAAGTTGAATTTTGGTACCTAGTAAGGTCTTTTCAAAGGCAACATATCCTCAAAATTTCATTAGTTTTTGGAGAAGAAATTTTTTTTCGAAAGAAAACTCATAATTTTCCCGAAAAACCTTGTCCGATTTTCATGGCTAACGAACTCACCCAAACCATTAATAAAAGAAAGATACTTGCCGAGTTTCATCCAAATCGGTTAAGTATTTTTTGAGTTCTCACCATCGATAGTGATATTAGTGAATTAAAAAAAAATTAACTAAAAAGTCGGGACGCAGCAAGTGCGTTATGGTAGCGAATATTCAGAAGTTTTGTAATAATAAACCGTAAGTGAAGAGAAGTATACGAAAATCTAAGTCGTACGGACAAGGGTGACTAGAAATATTTGTAAAGTACGAGCGTCCTGAAGAAGCTGCAATTTTAACGCAATAATTGATAGTAATGATTACGTAATCAACAGTTTAAGATGAAAAAATGAACTTAGGTTAATACAGAAGGAATAGGAAAGGTAGGCACAAACGAATTACCTGCTATTACAGAAGAGGATATTTCTTTTAGTGGTGTATTTTTTATTCTGTTCCTCGAATTTTTGAATTTAGTTGTACCTCCTTCGTATAAAATCTAAATTTTACCTGTACCAATTAAAAAATAAAGCTTAAGATTACTATAAAGAATTCCACGTTGATGTTGGGTAAATATGAAACGTAATAAATCTCAAATTTCAAAAAACAGTTTTGAAAGTTAGGTTTCTCAATTTAATTGCAGCGAGGAAAGTAACTCAATTTTCACTGAAATATTCGTAATCGTTCCAATTTGAAATAAAGCTGCAAAGTTGCGTTGCTTATTTAGAGTAATAATATACCAAAAGCATGAAAGTTCGAGGCGCTAAACGTTGTTGAGGAAAAACATTTATATAATGGCGATTACTTTTAGTACTTTTTTAGTTTTACTACTTATAGACTTTCAAATAATGTTTCCTTTTTCCCAAATTTTCGCAAAGCATATAATCATTTTTTCACAAAAGAATTGTGAAATGGGATAATAGCTATGATAATTTGTTTCAGCAGTCAATAGTCTTTATAGTAAAATGTTCCTAATAGCCCAATAGTCGAATAACTACAGGTGTACGTTGTTGTTGTTGTTCACTCTTTTCTTGGCTGCGGATAATTATCCATTAGCCCATTGTCCGATTTATTTTTCGAGCGTTAGGTCCGTATTTTTCTATATAATGGTCCATCGTGGCTCCAACCATTATGTAACTACAGGTGTACAAAAATAGGATTTGTATACATAGAGCTCTTCTTTATACGATTTAAGCTTTATACTGTAGCGACTAACTATGCGGATTTTACGCTTAAATAAGATATATTAAAGCGTTTTGAAGACGAAACTATATATATATATATATATATATATATATATATATATATATATATATATATATATAATATATATATATATATATATATATATATATATATATATAATATATATAATATATATATATATATATATATATATATATATATATATATATATATATATATATATATATATATATATATATATATATATATATATATATATGGGCTTTTGATTTAACGAGTTTTTTGGGTGTTCCGGGAAAACATTTGTTCACCTTTTTAATGGGTCCAATATGTGCTACTTTAACTACAGTCGATATTTAACAATATCTAAGTGTATTCAATCAAGGCAGAACATTTCTTGAAACAAAAACAAAAATATGTTTATAATGAAAAACTATACTTTGAATGAAGATTTCGAAAGTATAAACAAATCAGACTAAAAAGTCTTATCAAAACACTATACTTGTTTTGAACTCTAGAATTAATCAACAACATTAATCGATCAAAAAATGTTTCTAGTACCTAAAATTCGGAATTCCCATAATATTGTTGTTTATATAAAAAGTTTTGAGTATCAATTAACAATGTTATACAAGGGTATCAAAAATTATGTTTTTCAAATATTATATGACCATGAAATGTAAAACGTTCCTATAAGCTCTAGATCTAGAGTATCTACTTTTGAAACAATTGTGTCTAATTTGTCAGGGAGTTTAAAATTGTCCAAACATAAACTCTTGACTGGATTCCCAACATTAATTAACTAGTACACCAGTGCAAAATTCGACATTTGGTCTTCAATTAATAACATTTTGTGTTATCTGTGTAAAAATAAAATCAGAAACAGCTCAAAATTACCAAACAAAACAACAACAGCGTATCGAATTTTTCATTAAACAAAATGCTTGTCCTAATTGTAGCTCAGATAGTTATTTTAATCTTTATGACTACGTATAACCAAGTTTACTTTTCACATATTTCAATTGTTTTTAAATATTGATGACAATAAAAAAAGAGGCGACTTACACACTTGGTATATCTTCATAAGGACCTAAAACAAAAGAAAATTAATTAAATTATTTAATGCAGAGCAAAATAGATATGCAACACGTATTGTGATAGAATCCATTATTAACAAGCGCTTGTCGTGATAATAGGAGTGTTTTCTGAAAATTAGTTCAAAGTGAACCCGGTACAATGATTAACGTAAAGAAAAACAAATTTGTAAAAGGCTGGAAAATGTTTTCTTATATCTAATACTCTGAATTAGTCTGAATAAACCGGGTAGTTGTCCTTTTTTATAAACACGAGTAACTTAAATAATTCGTAGACCAGTCCAATCGGACCAATTCTTCCGAAAAAAAGTTCAAGTTTTTTTTCCGAAAGTAGTTGTATCTCCTAAAATGGTAAAGTTATGTAAATAAAATTTGGGATACAAGTTTCGTATACAGAGATAATACATTGTACCAATGTTTCTAGGTTGATGGCGAATTGAGTAATGGTTAAATACAGATGTAGAGACTTCTGAAGCCAAAGAAGAAGGCTCTACATCTGTATTTAGTATTAAATGGTTTTACCAAGTAAAGGCAACAACAATTAATATGTAATGCTTATTTCAAAAAAATACTTTTTAGGAGGTTAATGAGAACATGGGACCAAAAGATCCTGTTAATTAAACAAAATTTATTAAACTTTTTTATTGTTGCTAAGAGGTGAAAAAGTACATACCACGAAATTTAAAATAAATTATATAAAAGACTGTGTGTGTGTGTGTGTTTTGTTTCTTTAACGTCGGCCTATTTCCGCGACTATGGCCAATCACCGACGCCAGGGAGCAGTTTCACCTCACTATTCTGGAAATTTTGCCGAACCCGTCTTTCTGTAAAGAGGGTAGCGATCTTTAACGTGCCCAACATCGCATGGACACGGGTCCGACGGCTTTACGCCCCCTCCGAAGGGCGGAACTTGCAGACAATCAACTTGCTCAAATACAATGCCAGAACCTCGATTGGTGTTAATGTTACAGTTTGTACTGAAAAAGTGAAAGGAGTAACCTGGGATCGAGCCCAGTACCATTCGGTTCAGAGGCACACGTTTTTACCCCTGAACCACCAGGTTCTCATATTAAAAAAATTGGAAGTGTGCTATGACATATCGACAGACTGATCAACACCATCTTAAAAACAAGGCTTGTCGCCTGATGTCGGTATGTGTGTGACGTAGAAGTAGAGTGTTGAGGTTTAGTTTATTTTTGACACTGACACGCATCTGCGTTGTTACATGGTTTATTTTCAAAAATAAATTACATAACCCATTAAATAGGCATCACCCTCCTCTAATGCAATTTAAAATTTCCTATGGCAATACCAGGGTTGATTAATTAACTTATAGTTAAATTCATGGACGTGGTGTTTAAACGGTATAATAAATTAGAACGGTAATATAGTCCCGTCACAGAGATAGTGAAAGAGGTAACCAATCGCTTATTGATTTTTGTAATTTGAGTATGTGACGTGCATTCGAGAAATCATGTTTTTCTTTTTCAGTTTATTTGATCTGAGGCATGGATAAAGACGCTGACCTTTAAACTGATTGTATATATCTTTCTCAAGCTGTATTACGTAGTTCCGTCAATTTTCTGGTAAAGCCAAATTTTTAAAGAAAATTCGCTGCCGTAATAGAATAACTGCGTGAGAGCCTCTTTCAACATGCGTTGCAAAACAATTGAACCTTATTTTAATAGAATATCGCAGTAAAATAGTTTTGCAGCAATCTAATGCATCAAAACTAGGTTTTGAAAAAGGTTAAAATTAGGATGGGAACACATATTTTTATCAAAGACAAAGGCTTAAGCGACGAACAACACAAATTTTCTTATAAGAATTCTTTTTTTTTTTTTTTGTCCTAATTGGTTTAGAAGATGTTAAAGTTTGACAAATATCTTACAGTACTGTGAACTTTTGACGTGCTTTTATTCTCTGTTTCATAGATTTACTGTTCCCCTTAAATACATATAGATATAAGAAAGAACTGGAATGCATTTAAGAACCTGGCTAAGTATAGTGTTTATTCTGTCTGCTTAGTAGAAAAAATTAGTCAATAAACATAAGACAAACAAAAATTTAAGCGGTATCTGCGAGTTTTTAGAGAGAGAAAAACGTTGTCTGCCTACCATTTGACTCGCGAATCTCAAAAGGTTTTAATACGATTTTTAAGAAAGCTAATTTACAGGTAATATTGTTGACCAAAAAAATACATTAAAAAATGTGTTATGTAACTCAAAAGATAAAGATAAAAACAGACATGTCGGTGATATTGTGATGATTGTGAACTTAATTGGGCAAACTAAAAAATCTAAATTTACAGAAGATTTAGTGTAACTGAGATATGGCACTATTGATAAATCATGTATTGCTGAACATATTTGGGGTAATAATCACCATGGAGGTAGGGAGCATACCCAGCAAATCAAAAGTGTAAGGCAATCGCAACAATCAGCCGCATATGAAAGTACATGTACCGTTCTAAACATAAATAACAAATTTTAGATGAATAGGACAGATCCAGTCCTATGTACTTTGTTCGAGTTGTTATCTTCCTGATCAGTTCTCTTAAAAAGAATTATTAATTAATAACGACGCCCGACCTTTTCAATAGCAGTTAATAGAATTTTAATTACAGAGGCTTTCTACTAAACAGTAGAGATTTATGTGTATACCTTCGTAGAGGGCGCTGTTCGCGATTGCTTGGCAACTTATATATAAATACTATTTCTGGTTTTCAGCGAGACTATCGCCAGGTCTAAAGAATCTGTTGTGTTGGATTGGGTTCTCCAACGTGTACTTATCAGTGCTCATCACAGGTTCCACTATTCACTCACTGAACACTAGGTACGACAAGTCTACAATGCATGAATCGATGTAGAATAACATGGTGAATTCAAAAATTGGATAAAAATATTACCATTCTATTTGAAATAAGGGAACTAATGGAAGCTTCCGGTTTAACTGAAAGTGGCATAAAATAAAATAAAAACTCTAGATGCAGCAAGTACGTTATGGTAGTGAATTTTCATAATAATTGTACACTATTAGTAAGATATATTATTAAAACTAATTCTTTAAATTTAAATGGACCTTGGAGATCGGTTTTAAAGTCCCAGTTAGCGATTATTTGAAAAAATTAATATTTTATATGGAGCCACTTAATTAAAATTTGGTCTTAGTTATAATATGTAAATACTGCAAGTGTCTTTAAAAAAATTGTGTTACAAATTTCATTAAAGTTACAAAAGTTTTTCAGAAAACAATTAATTATTTACAAAGGGAATGTACCTGTCAAATTATAAATATGACAGGTATTTTCCCTTATTAATTGTTTGGATGGTTTTGTTTTAGTCAAACCATCCAGTTTTTGCAAACAATAAACAACAAAAAAGGTTTTTTAAAACAAAACGAAGCTCAATATGTCATTTTTCTTTAAGTTATTACCCACGTGCGTTTACATAGGTGTTACTAAGATTCAAGATTGAAGATTCTGGCTTAATGGGAAATTTATTGAGCTTTCGGATTTGAAATATTTTTACGAAAAGCACTGCAGTACTTACATATTATATCCCAGACCAAATTTTAATTTAGTAGCTCCATATAAAATATAATTTTTTTCGAATAATCGCTAACTGGGACTCTAAAACCGATCTCCAAGGTCCATTTATTTTAAAGAATGTTTTAATAATATATCTTATTAATAGTGTACAATTCTTATGAAAATTCACTACCATAACGTACTTGCTGCGTTTACAGTTTTTTGTAATACTGGAACCAATAATTAAGTAGAAGTTAGTATTTGTTTCACTTGCCAGGTTATTAAAAATATTGAAGAACACAAATAAGGACAAGCATGTGCTACTTACATTTGAGCAACAATTGTGTCAGAAACTTTAGGACCAAATCAAAAGAACACTTTTTAATAACAACTCTGACATAATATGTAGAGATATAATAATAAAGAGCTTTATAACAACAAACGTGGCTAGTGGCTAATACCCCATTTAAGGATATAAATAATAACGAATCTTCGAATGTTTTGAGGTTAGATTGACATTGAAGATTAAATATATTTCTGGATTATAATGCTACTCGCGCTGAAGCATCTGAAATTAGTACTGAGCCTATAGTTGTAAACCATTTCATTGAAGTGAAACTTCTGTTTGATATATTTTGTAATAGAACAAAACATTTCAGTTTTAATAAATGTAAATAACACGTTGACGTTGACTGTCTAACGTTTCGGCGTCTGCAGTCGGCCGCTCTCGTTTCGCGATGACAGTTGGCAGCTACCATGCAGCAGTGTCAGATTAAATAAATTAGAATTTATGATAAATCAAATGAGAAATTATTGGTAACTCAACATTTATTAATACTAAGCCACATTTATTAGATGGATTAATTTTTTGAAGAAGTTTTATTTGTCATTAATAAGTACAAATTCGTTTTATTACCCTATGTTTTACATTTCAAGATTGAAATGAAATTTTTTTAAATCTGACAACCCGGCTCCTTTATATTTAATTGTTAGGTGACTATTGTCTCCATTTCAATTATCTCTTGAAAATCACGCATTCACAGTCTAACCATCCGTATCAACATTGAACCTGTGAAATGCTGTATGAAATTTGAACTGATATCTTAGACTGTTCATTCATTTATTATTTTGATTTTTTAATAACTCCTGTCCTCGTATGCCGTTTAATTTGAAGTTTGGTTAGCAGTTATATTGTAACGTCTTCTATATATATATGCAAATTTTCATTCGAAACACTTCAATATTTGAAAAAAGATTGCGTTTTCAAAATTTTCTTTACATTTTTTTCTAAGAAAAATAAGACGCACGGTGCCCATCTACGAACTCATCCAAGCCATTAACAAAATCAAGGTAATTCCCAGATTTGGTCGAAATCGGTAAAATATTTTTTAAGTTAGCGGTTGGATATATATATATATATATATATATATATATATATATATATATATATATATATATATATATATATATATATATATATATATATATATAAACATATAAAAATTGAAACTGACCCCGGATATGGGTTCTAGAGACCCTAATTCGCGCTCATTTGAAAAATTTTTCCAAAAGTCTTACCATCGATACCTCTCTATTAGTGAATTTTCTTAATGAAAATTCACTAAAATATTATGTGGTAAAAACACCTCTCATTTGTAAGAGACAAAACTTTTCATGAACGGGTTTCCTTAATATAATAAAGCTGCATTCTTATGGCTGGTAAAAGACTACTGTAATCCTCCTGCTGTTTTAATGGTAAAATTTGCTTGTTTTCTCCTGCAACAAATTTACTACTTTATCTTTAGAATAAGTTCAAATTCAGTGGGTGTATGGTTTTCATAAATACCGCATATCGAGTCTAAAAATTGAATCGGTCTCTGTGTCTCCCAAGTTGTAACTTGCGACCGAAATTGTTATGAAATCAACGTTCAAATTTACTTTCACGATTACCTTCTCTTGTATTAAGATATAAATCTACATACATACCACAATGGGCTATTAGCATATATTTTTTTATACTTTAGATTGAATTTCACGCAAGTAACAACAAAAAAACATACACATCAACGGTGTCAAGACATAGACTACTTGACACTGATTACCATGTACCACAATTTAATTAGCCGTTGATACAATCCGCAACAAGCAGCACTGAAATCCTTATTCTTGTGCAAACAATCACAATCTCAGTTCTATTATCGGCTTGGAGTGCTTGGCACAGATTAAATTAGGTTATGTATTGCCGGTGAATGTTGCCGCCGCCGTCGTCATAGTGCATGCAAGAGTACAGCACGATTGAGAAACATTTCGCAAGAAAGAACCTGCTATCTTGAGGTCGAGATTATATGAGATACCTTTCTCTCTCGCTAGACATTATGTGTTATGTAGGTATATTCTGCGGAGAGGTGTTCTGTTAGCATTTCAAATTGTGGATGTAATATGCATAAGAAGCTCGAGTTCTACCTTTAAGAAACGCCAACTGTCGCGCAGAGGTGTATTCTTAGCAAAGGTGTTGTCGCACAATGCCAAAAACTTGTTAACTAGCAGCCCAGGTTTTAAATTGTCTGTTACTATTTCGGCCAATTAAAATTAAAGAGTGCAGAACGATAAACTTAATTTTGCGAATATAATAATAACATTTTTTTATTGCCATACGATTAACAGTTACCTATAAGTATTTGATAATGTCAGATACACAAGTGGTGTCTGTCCATTTAATTAAAAAAATAATAACTTTGTGTGAAAATTTCCAAAAATTTCCAAAAGTAAGCTTAAAGTGTTCCCGGAAAAACTCTTGGTCAACCTTATAGGTTAATAGCAAATTGTGCTATTCAAATATGAAACATTTGATCAAAATTCGCTACCATAACGCACTTGCTGCATCCAGAATATATTTTCTTATAAACATGCATTATATTTCGATGGAAAATGCAAAAATGCAATAACATAAGGCGTGTTTGATTAAAAAGAAAAAAGAAAATTTGTATCACCAACGACTTATGGGCCTGCCTGTGATTGTAGAAATATTTTTCAAGATGTAGCTCAAGACACCCTATAATTAATATATACAAATTTTTTTCATATCTTGTATAGTAACGGATATATTGAGCTTTATTGATTTTTTACGAAAATTCGATAAAAATGATATACCATTAAACGATAAACTCTATAGCTAAGACTACTGCCAAGCATCAGAGAAAGGGTCTATTTTAAATGAATTTTCTGGAAACATTTTAGTAAAATGAAGGACAATGACGGTTGAAACTAAGAGTTCAGGGTTTGTAAAACATCCTTCTTGAGACATTTGATTTCAATAGCCCGTATTAGGTTCAAGTTATTTTCCTAAATGTTGCCGATTTTGACGTTTTAAATCGCAACTTTGACGTTTTGAGGAAAACCCCAATTTATTTTTCTTTAAATGCCTATAGCTTTTGTCTTTTGACCTGCATAGCTAAATTTTGGTAGGTAACTTACCTATAAGGATATAAACCCGCTTACCAAATTTGGTTGCCCTTACTTTGTTAATTCCGAAGATATACATTTTTTTCGAACGAAAACACAAAATTTTCTCGGAAAACCCAGGCAGATTTTCCTGGCTAATGACCTTATCCAAGCCATTTGCAAAAGGAATTTATTCACCAAATTTAATCAAAATCGGCCCATTATTTTTTGAGTTATCAGTGTGATACATATATATATATATATATATATATATATATATATATATATATATATATATATATATATATATATATATATATATATATATATATATATATATATATATATATATATATATATATATATATATATATATAT
Source organism: Tillus elongatus (assembly GCA_964006375.1). Classification (NCBI taxonomy): domain Eukaryota; kingdom Metazoa; phylum Arthropoda; class Insecta; order Coleoptera; family Cleridae; genus Tillus; species Tillus elongatus. The sequence goes on from OZ023265.1 coordinate 42,818,505, forward strand.
ATATATATATATATATATATATATATATATATATATATATATATATATAAACATATAAAAATTGAAACTGACCCCGGATATGTGTTCTGAGGGCCCTAATTAGCGCTCATTTGAAGAAATTTCAAAATTCAAAAGTCGGGATCTCCTCATTAGTGATTTTTTTTAAGAAAATTCACTAATAAAACAAATAACGTAGTAAACAGAGAATCATACACAAAACCGCAAACGCAGGATAGATAATATTTAGAGCATATACATATAAATATGCTAAATAAATATAACACTTTACGAACTGATACATTTCCTGTAAGGTATGATATACCACACTATTTTTGGCAACATTATTAGCGATTTTTCTGAAAGAAAATTGCGAGAGGTTTCAAATTTTCGAAAACAAAATCAAATAGGGCGAATTAGAACCTCTAAAACCCAAATGCGAGGTCAGTTTCAGACTTTTATATACCTATACACAGGTATCCTAGCTTTTATTATCCAGGCTGTAACTCTTATAATAAAAGCCTGGACGCAGCAAGTGCGTTATGGTAGTGAATTTTCATAGAAATGATCTGGCACAAAATATTTTATTATAACTTTTTTTTCTTGTAACATAAAAATCTAAATTTTGGTGTATAGTTTACTTTTTATATCGTTAACCTACCTACCAAATTTGGTTATCAAAGCTTTTTTTATTTTTAAGATAAAAAAATGTTTCAAATGAAAACTCAATTTTTTTTAGGAAATCCTTGTCCGATTTTTTTGATTAACGAAATTTTTCAAGCCATTTACAAAAGGAAGGCACATGCCAAATTTTATCAAAATCGGCGTAATATTTTTTGATAAAATTTTTTTTCGAATGAAGACTCAAAATTTTCCCGGAAAACCTCGTCCGATTTTCCTGACTAACAAACTTCTCCAAGCCATTTACAAAAGTAAGGTACATGCCCAATTTTATCAAAATCGGCCCATTATTTTTTGAGATAATTTTTTTTTTCGGATGAAAACTCAAAATTTTTCCCGAAAACGTCGTCCGATTTTCCTGACTAACGAACTTATCCAAGCCATTTACAAAAGGAAGGTGCATACCAAATTTTATCAAAATCGGCCCATTATTTTTTGAGTTATCGGTGTGATATATATATATATATATATATATATATATATATATATATATATATATATATATATATATATATATATATATATATATATATATATAAACGTATAAAAATTGAAACTGACCCCGGATATGGATTCTAGGTTCGCGCTCATTTGCAAAAAAATTTCAAATTCAAAAGTCGGGATCTCCCCGTTAGTGAATTTTTTCTACGAAAATTCACTAATTATGAGATTAAAATGAAATTCGGTAGACAAATATAATGACACGTGGGCTATTCGAGGAGCATATTCTCGGAAACCAACAACTTCCGGTTACACCGTAAGTGACCATAAATTTTGTTACGGTAAACAGAACACCCTGTCTATTTCAACATTTGGGAAATCTATGATTAATTGTACACACCTTTTGTGTCCTATATCATATACCTATCGCTCATGGCTTTCGATAAATTGGAGATTACACATATAATGTATCTTGTTCCAAAGTAATTTGAAAGTGATACATTTTATTGCATTGAATATGAAAATACATAATTAAAAAGTGAGACGTTTTATTGCATTCAATATGCAAATACATATTTAGATATAATATATGGTCAAACTATCTTCCGTTCACTTCAACACAAGCTTTGAAATCGTTTTAGTAGTTCCCTTGTACACGATTGTCTTATCATATCGGGAGTAAAGTTGTGGCATGCTCGTCTTATTCTATTTTTAAGATCATTAACATCTGTTAGCTAAGAAGTATAAACCATCTTCTTGATATGACCCCATAGGAATAAATCTAGACGAGTCAAATCAGAAGAACAAGCTGGCCACCTTATAGGTCCTTTCTTACCAATCCATTTATTAGCAAATCTCTCAAGTAATTTGTCACAATTCTGTTGTTGTGTGTGTTTTTGTTTCTTTAGCGTCGATCTATTTCCGCACTATGGCTGATCACCGACGCCAGGAGGCAGTTTCACGTCACTATCCTGGAAATGTTGCCGCACCCCTGCTATTCTGTCGGGAGGCTATATCTGGAACAGTTTCCAGTTTTAGATTTTTTTGAATGTATGTATATATATATATATATATATATATATATATATATATATATATATATATATATATATATATATATATATATATATATAGATACATACATACATACATACATACATACATACATACATACATACATACATCCAAAAAAATCTAAAACTTGAAACTATTCCTAGATACCTATGGGTTTTCTGTGTTCTCGCTCATTTGAGGACATATGAGTGCACTTGGAGAAACCAAATCGCAACACAATTTCTAAGACCTGACGGTCATCGCTGCAATAACCAAGTTAACGTCCTCAGAGGAAAAAAATTCTCAAATTTTGTCGCTCACTTGGTTAGTGAAACGATCACCAGGTATTAGAAATTAGTTGTGGTGATATGGGCTCTTCAAGTGTAATTATCGATGCTCATCACAAGTTACAATCTCACTTAGTCATTTGAGGACATTTTTGAAAAACTGTTCAGTAGTAATCTCCTCGTAGGCAAGTTTGTTTCTAATTATATTTACTAAAAGAAAGAAAAAATAAACTATTGCCTTCTTATTCACGAAGCATCTGGTTTAATTTCGGAAAAAAAACATATGACGAACTCAGAACAGTTTTATTGTTCAATAACCGTTACTAGTAAAAGTATAAGAAATTCAGTTTTTCATACTCACCAAAAATGAAACCGAATGACTGTAGGAATTTAATGTATTTTATTTCTGTCAAGCCCAGTTTTTGTTTTGCGGTGGTGTCAAGTATGGTTAAATTTCTAAGAATATGGGTAATTTTTGCTGACTTTGGTTGAGCTTGAACAGATAAAAAAATTGCAAAAATGTACATGTACACACAGAATGTCTAGCGACAAGCATATTTCAGTTTTGTATTAAACGAAGCTGGAGGAAAACAAACTTAAATTTCCGCGATGTGCATTTCCACAGAGCCCCAAAATTTAGTCAGAATACGCTACTGTTGATAAAACTATACATAATGCATTTGCGTCAGTGTTGTGTGAACATTTCGTAACATCTCAGGCAAGAAGAGAGATTTTTCATTAGGTCGCACGCGCGATGCTCCTTTTGAATATACATTTTATAAAATAATACGATAAAAGTGATTGGGAAAGTGCCTCTCGTGCTACAAGTGTACGTTTCGTAACGGATTATTATAATGTGAGGAAGTTAGCGGAGTGAAAACCAGGGAAATTGTGTTAGCGAGTTTGTTTTTATTTCTATTATGCTATAGAAAGCTGTTGTTACATCTTTGACGATGACCTGATGGCTCACCTACCAGATAGTAGCCTCTGATCGATAATTGCGGATATCGAACGAACGGTTATCGTTCTCTACGTAAACAGTCGACAAGAGTTGGGGATATAATTATTACACGGATGCAGAATGGCGTCCTTAAAATGAAAATGTTTATTCTTTTGGAATATTAATTATAAAAGCTGTAATTTGTATATAGATATAACCTTTATAATCAGTCTTTTAATTGATATAACCCGTTACCAATACCTAGTATCCACTTCAGTAGCATGAATATTTCGCTAATTAGATGTTTCTTCAAGGGATAGTGCTAACCTATAACATGCTCAACAGCTTGTAGACAGAAACTATAGGGACTTACGTCTTGTTTGTTATGATATTGTGGAGGCAGATGGCAGATACTTGATGTAAATCCATTATCAAATTAGGTAAATGAACAAATTGATTTACACTATTTTATATAATATATATGTATAACTGCTGAAGTTTCGCTGAAGTGCTCAGCTTTATCAAATACAGAATTCATTATATATTAAATAGTGTAAATCAATTTGTTTATTTAAATTTTAAATTAACAAATTGATTTACACTATGAAGTGCTCAGCAATACAGAATTCTGTATTCGATAAAGCTGAGCATTTCAGCGAAACTGCAGCAGTTATACATATACATTATATAAAATAGTGTAAATCAATTTGTTCATTTAATTTTAAATGAACAAATTGATTTACACTATGAAGTGCTCAGCTTCATCAAATACAGAATTCCATATTTTATAAAGCTCAGCACTTCAGTGAAACTGCAGCAGTTATACATATTATACATTATATAAAATAGTGTTAATCAATTTGTTCATTTATCTTGTTTGTTAGTCAAAGCATGCATGAATTTAAGCGGAAAACGGCTTTTATCAAACAAAAATAGACAAAGAAAACGACGTTTTCGGTCTCATCCAAAATTCTAGGTCAAGACGCTTTCTTTTTGTGAATTTTCGTCATTCGTTACCTCTATTAGTGAATTTTATTAACATTTCCACTATATTATCCTACACTAGTGTAGCATAATATAGTGGAAATGTAAAGAAAATAAAGTCAGGTCTTTATAAAAATGATTTTAAAACAGTTTGTTATTAGTGAATTTTCTTAAAAAAATTCACTAATGAGGAGATCCCGACTTTTGAATTTTGAAAAAATTTCTTCAAATGAGCGCTAATTAGGCCCCCCAGAAAACATATCCGGGGTCAGTTTCAATTTTTATATGTTTATATATATATATATATATATATATATATATATATATATATATATATATATATATATATATATATATATATATATATATATATATATATATATATATATATATATATATATATATATATATATATATATATATTTATATATATATATGTATCACACCGATAACTCAAAAAATAATGGGCCGATTTTGATCAAATTTGGTGAAAAAATTCCTTTTGCAAATGGCTTGGATGAGTTCGTTAGTCAGGAAAATCTGCCCAGGTTTTCCCGGAAAATTTTGTGTTTTCTTTCGAAAAAAATTTATATCTCCAGAATTAACAAAGTGAGGGCAACCAAATTTGGTACACAGGTTTACGTCATTATAGGTAAGTTACCTACCAAAATTTAGCTATGTAGGTCAAAAGACAAAAAAGTTATAGGCATTTAAAAATAAATAAATTGGGGTTTTCCTCAAAACGTCAAACTGGCGATTTAAAATGTCAAAATTGGCAACATTTAGGCAAATAACTTAAATCTAATACCTGCTATAGAAATAAAATGTCTCAAGAAGGATGTTTTACAAACCCTAAAGTCTTAGTTTCAACCGTCATAGTCCTTCATTTTACCAAAATATTTGCAGAAAATTCATTTCAAATAGACCCATTTTCTGATGCTTGGCAGTAGCCTTAGCTATAGACTTTATCATTTGATGGTATATAATTTTTGTCGAATTTTCGTAAAAAATTAATAAAGCTCAATATATCCGTTATTATATAAGATATGAAGAAAATTTGTATATATTAATTATAGGGTGTCTTGAGCTACATCTTAAAATAATATTTCTGCAATCACAGGGTGGCCCATAAGGCGTTGGTGATACAAATTTCCTTTTTTTAATCAAACACGCCTTATGTTATTGCATTTTCCATCGAAATATAATGAATATTTGTGAGAAAATAAATTCTGGACGCAGCAAGTGCGTTATGGTAGCGAATTTTGATCAAATGTTTCATATTTGAACAGCTCAATTTGCTATTAACCTATAAGGTTGACCAAGAAACGTGTTTTTTCGGGAACATTTTAAGTTTACTTTTGGAAATTTTTGTACATTTTCACACAATAAAGTTATTTTAATGGAACATGGCACATTGTTTTTACTATATAGGTTATACTGGTAACCAAATTTGATGCCTGCTTTTTTAAAAAAACACACATATTTGTTATTAAAAAGATTTTTATGAAAATTCACTACCATAACGCACTTGCTGCGTCCAGAATTTTTTTATCTTTAAACTTAAACATAAGACGTCATCTAAGATCGAAACAGTCGTTGAATGTGTTTCGAGTGACAATTTTATTAATTCTGGAATGAATCCGTCGTCAAGTATGATGTAAACAAAGCACTAGTTAACGTCACAGCATAAAGTGCTGTGTTAAAGTTATCTCAGATGGCCCATTGGTAGGGTGGTTATCTTCTACGCAGAAGGTTACGAGATCGATTCCCGCTCGATGAATGTACCGTTTTTGTTTTGTTTTACTTTGACATTTGGAGAAACAAGAGTGTACAGATTTCATACGCTTTGAACAAGATCTCATTTTTGTTTAAAACGCCGGAATAACTTTGTCACTTTCAAATCCAAAATTATAATGTTCAGCAGACATTTTGTTATTATTGATTATTGTTGGTTTGATTAGGTTGACTAAAACGGAATCATTCAGGCGATTAATAAGGAAAATAAACTGCTACGTTTATAATCTGGCAGATACTTTACTTTTCTAAATATGAATTAAGTTTCCTTCTGCGAAGCTTTTATAACTTTGATTAAATTTATAATACAAGTTTCTTTTAAAGAGACTTACACTATCTATAGATATAGCAAAATTTAATTTTCTAGCTTCATAGAAAATTGAGTTTTGGGCATATTTCTCAAAAGAAGCTAGAACACAAGATTTTTTTGATAATAGAGGGATATCGATGGTAACACTTTCGAAAGAATTCTTTAAATGTGCGCGTACTATAATTTCTAAAATCGATCGCCCAGGTCTGTGTAAGTTTAAAATATTAATTTTAGTAATATGCCGTATAATAATAGTGTACAATTTTTATGAAAAATCACTACTATAATGCACTTACTGCGGCCCGAAATTTTTACTATATTCTAATGGTGGGTCAACTGTTTTGTTGTGGATTCGACATTTTTCGTATGCTTACTTTGAATGTACGTTTGACTTGACCAATCTGTTTTAGATAGAATCCTAAACATATTTTCTTCAAACATCGTACTTTGACGATTTAATTGAGTGAGACAAATGGGACATCAAAAAGACGAACCCTGGTGGAATTGCAATATCAACTTAAAAAATTCTTGTTAAAACGATTCGAATTCGAAAAGTATTCTCTTTTTTCTTAATCTCTTTTTCTTAGAAGGAGACTCGGTTTTAAGTCACACCTCAAAAATGAAAACGAGTCCGATGTGTATAACTATCCCCCATGTTTCATTGTTTCAGGGGATGAAACTGATGAAGTATGTTAAAGATGAGATTTTAAGTGACATTATAATATCATTCGTCGCGGGAGTTCTTTTCTAGAAGTTTTTTAAAACCTCATAGACAATTTTTAGAGTGCTCTAAGATCAAATTTTGGTTTTACCATTTCGGGTCAAATTTTTGTAATAAAACTTGATTCGGCGGTATGTTTTCACTATTTGATAATATTACTTAAGTGAGACTAAGTCAAGTTGGACGCAACATTTTATATCCTGGGTCTGATAAAATTTACTATACAAAAACCTTTACTTTAATACAAAAATAGATTATGGGGAAAATTAGCAAATATTAAAAATTTTGTACATTTTGTACTCATATTATCATTAACTTAATTCTAGTACGTAATAGAGTTTTGTAATGTCATGAGGTTTACCTAAGGCCTAGGGTCTAAAGACACTAAATAGTATAGACAAGAAATGTTCCAGAACTTATATATGGTAAACGAACAGACGTATTCACAAAAGAATCTACCAACAAACTTTCGCGATTAGAAAATCTGACCTCTCGTCAGCATTCACTTTGCATATTTCATACAGGACACAAGACTTCGACGATACCAAAGCCATAGCCACAGCCTACAACCGCGGAACGAGAATTATCCGCGAAAACATCTAGATCGAAAATCGTCACTTTTGTTTATCTTCGACTCCTTGTTACCTGAAAGTTATTATATCCTCGTTTAAACCACACAAGCTGACCAATAAATCAATATAAAGTTCTGATATCGTTATCACGATACCTGACATATAAATCTAACCGCCCAACACATCTAGGAAGCCGACTATAAACAACACATCTTCAGCGGTAGGCAGATCCCTATCAGGTTTAGCGCTAAACAACTTAAGGCCTTAGTGACGATTTCTACTGAGATCTGGCAGATTGAGCCCTAGGAGTTCCTTTCCTTCTCACATTTCCATTGACCTCTTGAAAATTACTCCAAAACAGGAACCTATATATAAACATACATACATACATACATATATATATATATATATATATATATATATATATATATATATATATATATATATATATATATATATATATATATATATTCATTCTCTCTTCTCATTAAAGGCTATCGACCTCAAAGATCTCTTGGCATTGAGAAAACGCAAGTTCCTTGCTAAAACATGCTCTGTATTTCGCAGCTTCTTCGGCACTTCATCAGGAGCCTAGAAAGAATTACAGCTATGATATACAATCCAAAGCTAACCTAGGATTATCCACCGAAAGCTGAACAAAGTATGAGAAGCAGCCAGTAAGGGAACACACAAAAAGAGCGAGACAAATACCGGTTTTGATCATTCACACACAACAAACACACAGAACAGCAGTATAAACCTTGGTTACATGGTCACATTAATAAAACACGGTGAAAACATAAAACTTCCTGTTAAAATGTCAACACATGTGGTCCATGACAACTTGTTGATTGACAGCTGATTTTTCTGTGTGTGACATATGGGTCAGGAGTGCCAACTAAAAGATGACAGACTGAAAATTCTCTGTCAGATGGGCATAGAATAGGAAACCAAGGAAGGCACATGGCTCTCAAACCATTGACTCTTGAAAATTTCAACCCATTGATTGGAAATCTTAACTTTCTAGGATTCTGTTTTACTTGGGGAAATTATAACTGTGGCAGAGTTATTGTTATATCTGACTACCTGCCAGTAGAGAGATGCATTTAAAAAACAGTGTAAAGAACACTTATTTCTGTGTGCTTAGTAGGGATAATTTTATCGCAGTGCAACAAGATGAACTTTTTTGTAGATTGTGGCGGTGGTTCCGACCGCAGTGTTTCCGTCAACACTACTCTATGTTTCTCTTGACAGCTAAACGTTGCGTTACGTTATTCGACAGCAAGCTGTCAAGAACTACGCATATAAGATACACCAGGCGACCTCTCTCTCTCTCTCTCTCTCTCTCTCTCTCTCTCTCTCTCTCTCTCTCTCTCTCTCTCCTCGCCACCAACCGACACAGTGAAGATACGTCTCTCCACGCTTGGTCAGTTATCTGTTATGTACTGTTGTGATTGTTTTATAGTTAAATGTATCATATAGTTTATTCAGTTAGTGAAATAATAAAGTATATTAAATGTTTACGTATGGATTTAATATCAACAAGTGCAATTAACTTCCATATAGATCTTTTGATTTTCTTTAATGAATTTCTGTCAAGATCTTTAAAAATGTTCTATCAAAGGAAAAATTAGTCATTATCTACAGGTAATGGCTGTCTCGGTCTTTTATCAGGTTCAAATTGATTTACGTTGAAATTGACACAAAAATACAAAATTAGATTATTTACAAGCCTGCCAAAATTTTGGATCGATTCAACAACAAAAAATACGAAAGAAAATGTATTGAAATGAAAAAAATCAAGAGCCTGTAACTCCGATCTTTTCGAGTTTTTGAAAAATTGTTATAAGAACTTGTGCCAACATTTGTTCGAATAGAATCACTTGCCGAGTTTTTTTGCTTATCATTTTCAAACAGCCGGTATAACCTAGAGACCGATTATTTAATAAAATGAATAAGAATTTACTGCCGAGACTATTAGCCAACCCTTTTTTCTGTAATTACCGCTAACATGATTAGACCAGTATGGTCTACTAAAATATGTTAGGCGATATCTTTGAACAGGCAACAACTGCTTCTAAAAGCCCATGAATGCGTGCAGCTTTCAGTAAAACTGTTGCTATTAACAGGGAATAAACATATTTTCCCTTCTAACATAATTTTCCTCTATTTGTAGGCATTTATAAACATTGCGTGATACCTAACGCTCAGTCATAATGACCCGACATTTAGAAATTAGAATGTAAAACCAAAATTGTGTTGATGACGATAAATTTGGACAAAAAAAGGACTAGCACCAACTCGGTGAAACAGTTTCGTTCAATTATCTATAGATGTAGAAGCAACTAAGTTTCTGAATAACCTCTTGAGATTTTGTATTAACAGCCTGACGATGCTGTAGAGAATCAGATTTCAAAAGTTAATTCTGGTTTTTGGTAACGATTGTTTTTCAATCGTTTGTCACAAGGTTTTCTAAGAAATACAGTTCCTCACTGCCAACTCACATCTACACAAATCAAATCAGATAAAAGCCAATTAATATGCAACGAGCGGGACGAACAATCTTGCTTTTGTTGTGTGTGAATCCTGAATGATAACTTTCATAAATTTTCAGAACTGCTAAAAAGCGTGCTTTCAACTTCTCTATTAATATTTCAGGAAGTAGAAAAGGGAGGAAAGAAAATTTTTCATCACGTTTTTTACTTTCGTCTAATTCTTATGCGGACAAAGTAAGTTACTTTCCATTTGCTGTCAATATATATATATATATATATATATATATATATATATATATATATATATATATATATATATATATATTTGTTACTTTCAAGGATATTTATTCTAAAACATTAAACAAATTAAGCGAAAAATTTACTGACACGATATTTTTTCCTCTTTTCTTTGCGGTACAGGGGTAGATTAAAATGAAATCTAACTAACCTGGAAAGAACAATTTAGAAAAAAACAAAATTTTATTTTTCCTAATACGAACCTTTAACAAGTCGAACGCTTATTCAATACGACGATCCCTCTAAAAAATGTCTTTCGGCATCTCCTCAAAACAGTCGGAAATAACCTGTTTTTGTTCTTTATCTTAATAAAATCAAAGTAATCGCAAGCGTTTCTTCAGCTTAGGAAAAAGACGATATATGAAAGGTGGATAGGCCGTTCAAGAATGCGAGCCTTCAGGTCATGTAAATATTTGGCCGCTCTTTATACACTTGACGTGAAAAAAAAAGTTGCATGTGTTAATATCAGATGACCGGCTGCCCAATCCATCTGTTTGGAAAGGCGGTATTTAAGATATGTCATACTTCGAGGCCAAAATGAGAAGATGCTCCATCTTGCTGGAATCATACATCCTAACAGTCGCCATAGGTATTTCATATTTGTGGCATGACACTAATAAATTTAGATGTTTTTCTGACGGCAAATTTCCTCCGGTAAAGAATGCTTCAATTAACTCATCGCCGATAAAAGACAGATGTTGGTCAGGTCGATAAAAACGCATTACAGGAGGCGATGCCGCACTAATCGTTCTTATTGTATTCTACATTTTTATAAGACCAACGTGGTTTTATAAGTTTTTCTCAGAATATTCATTATCGAACCCTGCCAAAATTTAGTGATCCTGTATGCAAAATACTTTGTAGATTACAAAAAAAGTATACGTTTACATTAAAAAAAAAGTTGGTCGTTACCAAATGACAATCGACTGCCGAAAAATGTATATATATATATATATATATATATATATATATATATATATATATATATATATATATATATATTTAACACGGCATTTCTGTATACTATACAAGGAGAAAGGTTAGGGGCAAGGCCGCAAGGAGACAACCGCATACACGTGTTTCAAGCTTATTAGCTATCATCAGTACGGTATAGCCAGGTGATGATGGGAACACTCTGGAAGAAGAAGCAAAAATACACGGAGTTACAACAGGCAGCCAGTGCACATTTGCAGCATCATTCGGAAGACCCTCAGTTTGAGGTGATTTTGTTGCCTCCGTGGCGATTTCGGTTGTTGCCCTCGAACTGAGGGTCTTCCGAATGATGCTGCAAATGTGCACTGGTTGCCTGTTGTGACTCCGTGTATTTTTGCTTCTTCTTCCAGAGTGTTCCCGTCATCACCTGGCTATACCGTACTGATGATAGCTAATGCTTGAAACACGTGTATGCGGTTGTCTCCTAGCTGCCTTGCCGCTTAACCTTTGTTCTTGTATGTATGTATGTATATATATATATATATATATATATATATATATATATATATATATATATATATATATATATATATAAATCTTTATTGCTTCAAATTGTACAGTATGCCAATACAAATAAGTCCTGCGACTTTTAGAGTATTCTCACATAATTTTGCAGTGTTCTAAATCTGCTAGACATCAGCATATTAGAAAAATATTAAGTTTCCAAGATTTCGGCTTCTATTTTGAAGCCATCGAGAGAGAGGTTAGAAAATATAGGAAAGGATTGTCAAAAAAAAATATTTATGATACAAGGCCATATCTAATAAAAGGTGAATTTTGGGTTAATTTACGTTAAGTTCCTAGAAACACGATTTTACTGCCAATACTTCATCAACATTTCATTAGCTGTACTCCATAATAAATCCCATTCGAGTTTCCCTTCTATGGTGATTGATATTTATCAAGATACAAATACGATCAAACATCGAGTATATCTCATCAGCGATACGAAATTCGAGGAGCATCACTGTTTAAAATGGCAACGTAGCCTGGAGAGCGCGAATAGGGAGCTGTGCAAGGCAGTATACAGCTGCACGTGGTGCCGAAATAACTAGGTCACAGGTCGATGCGGGAATCGGGTCGCACGCGTTGCCTCTACCCGGCCAGGCCGGCTATCTGGGGCAGATACTCTGCTGGTCCCCGCTCCACCAGCACTCCTTCTACACACTACTTTCGGAGGGTAGCTTTTGACGATACTTGGAAGCTTTTCCATACACCGAATTGTAAATTTACTTTGAACTAACTAAAGTTCCGGGTATGAGTAACGGGTCAGAATGAAAAAATGGAACAGCGAAAGGCTGAAAATAATATTATTGTATTATCGTCGTTGTCGCTGTGCTGGAAGTTCTCTAGGTCAAATATCGATTATTTCTGTTCTCCCCTTTTAATCATGATTCACGTGTTTCGCCACCCCCGTTAACCATGGAATCTTGTGGGAGTGGAGGAGTCAGGGAGGTGAGACCTTTACACTGGGAAAGGACGCGCTTTCCGATTTTGACATTGACCGTGTTAAATTCGGTGTTGTTTTGTTGATGTGGACCACTGCTTGTGTTGGATATGATCCAGTTTTCTGATTTTAGACATAAATGAAAAACTACCATCTTGACAGACTTCCTTGCTATATCTATTTATATATTAATTGACAATAGCAGCCTCTGATGAGTACTATATAAGTACACTAGGGAAAACCAGTTAACCACAACACATTAAGGGTTCTCAAAAATCTATTTATCACTAACATAACTTTCTAGTTGAATGTGAGTTATTAATTGCTGTAAAATATTTTTTGTATATACTACATTAATATCTCCAAAAGCTTTAGCCGACTATAATAGGTTAATGTCCCCAAATGATTCTTCCATCAAATAGAGATCTGTTCATGCGTCTAGACGCCACTGTCTAGACGTCAAAAAACGTTTCGGGATCTAGTATAGCTTTAGGCCTAAAAAATTGTTTGAGAGACTGCGTAGACTTGTATGCTTAACTGATTTAAGTTGAATGTACTTTTATACAAGAAAATGTAACAAGGCCATTTTCTTTTCATAGAGTTGTCAATTCAATTGTACTAATTAAATAGATAACTAACTCTAAACATATACAATGATTAAATTATTAAAAAGGCTTCAAGAAGCCCTAAATTTACCTTGTAGCTTTCACTGAATATTTTGTTTTGGAGGTCTGTTATACCTCTTACAAAATTACAATATTTAGTATTGGCGCATATCAGATATATATATATATATATATATATATATATATATATATATATATATATATATATATATATATATATATATATAGGGTGTTGAATACATTTTTCAAAATCATTTTTTCATTCATATTTCCGAAACGCCTAATTCGATTTAAATCAAGTTTGGTACACCGTATAAGTCCATTAAGAGACGTTATTTAATATAATTTAATATTTTGGTTATCACCAGTGGCGTACCTGGGGTCATCTGTAATAGAATATCGGTAAGGCTAGATGTATTCTCACCATAATTAGAAACGCAGACCAGTTTCGCTATAATTAAGGCTCGTCAGTGCGCTATACTATGTACAGCAAGAAAACCCTAATTAGGCCCCCTAGAACACATAGCCGGGGGTCAGTTTCAATTTTTATATCACAACGTTTACTCAAAAAAACAATGGGCCGATTTTAATTAAATTTGGTGAATACCTTCCTTTCGCAAGTGGCTTGGACAGGTTCGTTGGCCAGGAAAATCCGCCTAGGTTTTCCCGAAAAATTTTGTGTTTTCTTTCGGAAAAAAAATCATATCTCCGGAAATAACAAAGTAAGGCCAACCAAATTTGGATCGCTGGTTTATATCATTATAGGTAAATTACCTACCAAAATTAAGCTCTGTGGTTAAAAGACAAAAAAGTTAGAGGCATTTGAAGAAAAATAAATTAAGGTTTTCCTCAAAACGTCAAAGTCGCGATTTAAAACGTCAAAATTGGCAACATTTAGGCGCATAACCTGAAACTAATACAAGCAATGGAAAGAAAATGTCTCAAGAAGAATTTTTTACAAAGTCTGAAGTCTTAGATTCAACCGTCATTGTCCTTCATTTTCAAAAATATTTCCAGAAAATTCATTTCAAATAGACCCTCCCTTTCTCTGCTGCTTTGGCAGACAACCGTCATTGTCCTTCATTTTCAAAAATATTTCCAGAAAATTCATTTCAAATAGACCCTCCCTTTCTCTGCTGCTTTGGCAGTGGTCTTAGAGATAGAGTTTATCGTTTAATGGTATATAATTTTTGTCGAATTTTAAAAAATCAATAAAGCTCAATATATCCGTTATTATACAAGATATGAAAAAAATTGCATACATTAATTATATGGTGTCTTGAGCTACATCTTAAAAAATTATTTTTACAATCACAGGTTGGCCCATAAGTCGTTGGTGATACAAGTTTTTTTTAATCGAACACGCCTTATGTTATTGCTTTTTTGCATTTTCCATCGAAATATAATGCACGTTTGTGACAAAAGAAATTCGGGACGCAGCAAGTGCGTTATGGTAGCGAATTTTCATTAAATGCTTCAAATTTGAATAGCTCAATTTGCTACTAACCTATAAGGCTGACCAAGGAACCAGTTTTTTCGGAAACACTTTAAGTTTACTTTCGGAAATTTTTGTACATTTTCAAACAATAAAGTCATTTTGATGAAACATGGCACATTGTTTCTACTATATAGGTTATACTGGTAACCAAATTTGATGCCTGCTTTCTTAAAAAGAACACACATATTTACTATTAAAAACACTTATGAAAATTCACTACCATAACGCACTTGCTGCGTTCTGACTTTTTCAATACCTTGTATCTCCATAACGAAGCCTTAGAGGACCTATGTTTAAGTAAACTTTTCTTCCTATTGTTGGAAAAGAAATACGGGGTGAAAATTTGGCGGATGTTATTTGAAACAACCTGTGGCGTAACAATTTGTCCTTGAGAAATAGCCAGTAACGTGCTAGTACGGACGCCACTGGAAAAAACAAATTAATATTTTTGCATTGCAAAACGTGTTACCTCGATGGCAGTCAACACCCACAAAATTTCAAGCAAATATCTTAGGCCGTTTGGCAGCAATTAATAAATCTGATTTTCTCAGACCAAACTTACCAAACACTGAATATTTTCTTAACGAAACATTTCCCGAATATAGTTCATAAAGTGTTCATGGAACACAAAGCGACCCAGACGGGCGGCTCGAGGCGTGAAAATATATTTAGTATTAATTTTATATTATAATAGTTATAGGAAAATTCGCTATCATAAATCCAAGTAATATCTTTTATAATTAAGTAGGTCACATAGAAATTATAATTATTGACCTGGAATTGCTCATATTAGAGCTTTATGCAAATAATAAACTTGTTGGAGTTGCAGATTGCAACACTAAAGAATGCTGACTATTGATGATTGCGCACTGTTAAGAATGTGGAACAAGCAAGGTTATAAATTTTTGTGTTTGTATACATTAAAAGAGATTTTTGATTAGATTCTTAAAATGTAACGACGCGAGACTTTTTAATTTAATTATGTACAGATTTGGTTTTAAATTTTATTCGGTTAAGTTAGTTTGTAAAAGTGGTTAATTACTTTTGTTAATATTAAATTTTATTACAAATTACATCGTTACCATGTCCATATTATGCCAGTTATAAAAATTAATTCCTAATTATCCTCTGCTTCCTTAGACATAAAGCAAACTCTTATCATAACTGGTTCAGCCTATATATACATATATATGGTTTCTTTTCTGTTTAAATAATTTTCAGCATACATTTTCCACGTCTGATGCCTTTTAATTTTAATTTTTGTCATGAGGTAAGTTTAACTTAATCATAATATTTTGATACTAACAATCTATTACTGCTCTGTGTACTATTACTTTCGAACCATGCTGTACACTTGTCCCTTATCGCAAATTTCGCTCTTTTTTGATTCAAATTCGCCATATAACGTAACGGTTGTGACAGAATTTTTAAACACATATAATAACTATCTACTCCCCGTATTTTTTTAGTACTGCTACAATCAGAGAACTGATTTAACAACAGCCTTTAAAGAAGATAATTCTTTAAACCCATTATCAAGCACATAGCATACACCCATACCTACCTGCCCGTGATTATAGTTAATAATATGGTATCCGCGAATGTGCATGGCTGTTATTGGCCTGCCAGAGAAACATAACGGTATCGAAAATGTTCCGTCGAGATTTCCTTGTGTAATTAATATGCGAAATATACTAACATTATAACGGAAACTCACGGAGCTGTTCAGCGCTTTGAATACTTGCTTGGATTGCTATCAGGGCCAAGCTTGATATAACAACAATATAAATTCATATGAATTGGGCATAATGTTTGTTCAAATGCAAATAACATGCCTCGGTTAAGATAGTTACCTGTCTTGTAATAAGAAAAGTTGACTTGCTAATTCAGCTCATCATTCTCATGGAGTTCGGTATGATGAATGAAGACAAGATAATTTAATTGGACAAGTGGGTCGAAGAAAGCAAAACTTGTAACAGGTTGTTGGGTACATAGAAAAGTTATTTAGTATTATAGTGTTATACATAAAACGTAAACAGGCCATATGAAAATGTAATATATGCTAAAACAGTGTTTTTAAATTATTTGCCATTACGAAACAGTTACCTACTGCGAGACATAACTTGTGTATCTCAAACTTCATTACATTTCAACGAAATATCCTTTCAGGTACCAAGTGCCTGCGATATCTAGCGTTTGTAGCAGTCATGAGAAATTGTGTTATTTCTTATTCTCATTGTGAAAAAAGAATAATAAATAACTAAAACTATACATATCTGCATAGACCAAGAAATACTTTATAATAAACTAATAAGCTATATATATATATATATATATATATATATATATATATATATATATATATATATATATATATATATATATATATATATATATATATATATATATATATATATATATATATATATATTGTTACGTTTTCTCCGGGTTCTGGATAAGTGAGACTTTTAATTTTAACAAAACAACTTTATTTACACTCTAAATATGGATACAATAAAATTTCTAGAATGTCTCTCTCACAAAACACTTCATTTACTGGCCTTACAATTACTACTCTCAACAAAAGTCACTAATCTGGTACTACAGTCACTACTCTCTTAACACTTTACACTGCTTCTTCAAGTCACTACCACATTCTCTTACTGAACTCAACTAACTCGGGCTGGCTTGCTTCCGCTTTTATATACTCGCCGTACCTTCCCCTCCTTTCTAGAGCATTCCATTCCAGAACGTTCCAGGACCTTCTTTTACTAGAAGGTTCTGTGAATACAGATCGGTCCCGTGTGTATACAGGGAGATGTATATACAGGATGATCCAAATGTGGTCACCACTCCTATGTCACACAAGAGGTGTTTCTCGAACTATAAGATCTCTCTGCGTATACAGGGTGTAAGGGTTGTCTACGTATACAGGGTGTATATACAGGGTGTTCGGAATGTGCAGACCTCAGTTATCCGTTCCGACGGGGTACAAGTTGGTAACTTCGTTATTTCTGGTCATAGAGGGTTGAGACTTCGCCTGAGGGGGGTCACCCCAGGCACCCCCAGGGGGGTGGGGAGGCGGTGCTGCCAGATTGTGCAAAAATTCCCAGATGTTGGGGAAATTCTGGAGATGTGGCAACACCGCACCTACGTCTATTGAAGTGCTTTGTAACACTGCCCCCCTCCTTAAGACTGTTCGTCCCGAACAGTATTTACCGGCCGCCAACTTGGGGGTTCGTTGCCCCGATAGGGACTCAACCTCTCTATGTGAACAACTTTGGGTTTAGTTCTTGGAGACAGCTGGATTCTGTAGACTAGGTCGTTAATTTTCTTAGTCACCAAGTATGGCCCTTCCCATGGTTTCTGAAGTTTGGGACTGAGGCCCTTTCTCCTTGTTGGTTGGTACAGCCACACTGCATCACCTTCCTTGAATGTATGGGGTGTTGCTCTGCGATCCAAGCGCATCTTCATCCGGTCACTGCTTAAGAGGAGCCTATCTCTGACACATCTGTGTATAGTGCGCAGTTTTCCTTCTAGGTCGGCGACATACTCAGGTAACGTAGCTAGGTCCGCTATGTCCTCGTTCGGTGGTGGTCTCGTCATGTCGATTGGTAACCGCATCTCTCTGCCGGTCAACATCATGGATGGAGTGTAGCCGGTAGATTCATGCTGAGAGCTTCTGTAAGCTAGGAGGAACAGAGGTATCAACTTGTCCCAGGTTCTTTGATTCTCGTCGACAAACATAGCAAGATACTGATTGATGGTCCTGTTATGCCGTTCTACCATGCCGTCTGATTGAGGGTGGAGTGGCGTTGTTCTCGTTTTCTTTATGCCTAGCAAGTCCATTAGGCTCTTCCAGACCTCTGATTCGAAATTCCGGCCCTGGTCGGTGTGAATCTCCAAGGGTACGCCATGCCGTGATATGACATTTTCCATCAGGGCTTCTGCTACGGTCGTTGCCTCTTGGTTGGGGATCGGCGCAACTTCAGGCCATTTCGAGAAGTAGTCCATCGCCACCATTATGTATCTGTTCCCAGACTCTGTGATGGGAAAAGGTCCTGCGATGTCTACGGCAACTCTCTCCCACGGTGTACCTGAGATGTACTGCATCATTTTTCCTCTGGATCGGGTCTTTGGTCCTTTCTTTGAAGCACATTGGTCACACCTTTTGCACCATTCTTCCACGCTTCTTCGGCAGTTTATCCAATAGAAGCGGTCTCTCACTCTGGCAAGAGTCCTGTTGACCCCAAAGTGGCCTCCACTTCTACTATTGTGTAACTCTTGAAGAACACTGCTTATGCACTCACTTGGCACAACGGTCTGGTATATACAGTCTCTACCATCGGCAGTTTCCCATTTTCGAGTGATCATGTCATTCTTTAGACACAATGAGTCCCATTGTAGCCAGTATCCTTTAACCTCCGCCCCAAACCGGGACACATCGTGCCACTCAGGTCTTTTCCCCTTTTGTAGCCATTCTCTAATATTTTTCAAGTCTAGATCTGTCTTCTGTGCGTCTCTGATGTATTCAAGATTTACGTCTAGATCGGTGTTATTCTTCTGTCCTGCCACCAGTTGTTTGATCTGATGAGTTACTTTGTCGATCTCTTTGTTCTCTTGTCGCTCGCAAAATTTACATTCATGCACTGAACATGGTCTTCTCGACAGGCTGTCTGCATTGGCGTGACTTCTTCCTCTTCGATGTTCAATCCGGAAGTCGTAGCTCTGCAGTTTCTCTATCCATCGTGCTATCTGTCCTTCAGGATTTCTAAAGTTCAGAAGCCATTGCAGAGCAGAGTGATCTGACCTCACGCGGAATGTTCTTCCGTACAGGAAGCTGTGGAAATGTTCGATGGATCTTACAACTGCCAGCAGTTCTTTCCGGGTTACACAGTAATTTTTTTCTGCTTTTCCGAACGTTTTGCTGAAGTAGCCTATCACAACTTCTTCTCCGGCTTGGAGCTGCGAGAGTACTGCCCCAATGCCATACTGGGAAGCATCAGTGTCCAGTATGAACAGTCCTTCGTCCTGAGGATAAGCCAGTATAGGAGCAGTGAGAAGACGATGTTTGAGTTCTCTAAAAGACTGTTGGCAATCTGGTGACCAGATGAACTCGGCCTTATTTTCAGTTAGGCTATGTAGAGGTTTCGCAATGCTGCTGAAGTACTTCACAAAGCGTCGGTAGTAGCTGCAAAGTCCCAGAAAACTTCTGACCTCATGTTTGTTCTTCGGCACAGGCCAGTCTCTTACTGCCTTTATTTTCTCTGGATCGGTTTCTATCCCTTTCTCAGAAACGACATGTCCGAGGAAACATACTTTCTTCTGGAAGAGGACGCATTTCTTGGGATTGAGTTGCAGATTGGCACCTCTCAGCCTGGAGAAAACTTGTTTCAGATTCGACAGGTGTTCATCGAAAGTCCTTCCAATCACCATGACATCATCGAGATACACCAGGCATGTTTCCCATGTCAGTCCTCTTAGCACTAATTCCATTAGTCGCTCGAAGGTGGCAGGGGCATTACATAAGCCGAATGGCATGACCTTGAATTGGTACAACCCATTCCCGGTTGAAAAAGCAGTCTTCTCCTTATCGTCTTTATGGAGTTCTACTTGCCAGTAGCCACTTTTCAGGTCTAATGTAGAGAACCACTTTGATCCGGCCAAAGTGTTCAAAGTGTCGTCGATCCGGGGCAGGGGATAACTGTCCTTCTTGGTGACATCATTCAGCTTTCTATAGTCCACGCAAAATCTCATAGTGCCATCTTTCTTGGTGACCAAAACTACTGGGGACGACCAAGGACTATTAGACTCCTCGATCACACCATCTTCCAGCATTTCGTTAACCATCGCCTTGATTTCTGATTGCTTGGCAAAAGGCAGTCTTCTCGGCGGCTGTCTAATTGGTCTTGCGTCGCCAGTATTAATTCTGTGTTGCACTAGACTCGTACGACCTGTGATTTTATCTTGAGCGAAAATATCGGCCTCCTCCAATACGAACTTCAGGGCCATTTCCATCTCCATGTCGTTCAATTGGCCCCAAGAATTCTTGAACCGCTCTACCATTTCTACTGGCAGTCTTCTGTCTAATGCAGTGGGTGTCACGTTTTTGGACAACGTCACTCGGTCAATGGGTTCGCAAGTGGCGATAACTTCACCTCTCTTCAATGTGACCCTGTTAGTTTGTACGTTAGCCACTCTTATGGGTATTGTCCTCTTCGGGTCTACTAAGCATCGTGCGACGAGGGCACCATCATGCCTATCTTTTAGGGGCTCCGCTATGAGAGCAGTCATACCATCAAGTTTCTTCTCTAGCCTGGCTCTGACAATCTTCTCACTGTTACCAGGAATCCGTGTATCTTCGTCGACAATAAGTCTCACCCTGGGATTAGCTTCGCCTGTTGGTGGAGATAAATACAACTCTTCGTTACCGATTTTCAAGATCTTATTCTGGAAGTCTACTGAAAGGACATCGAACTCTTCCATTAAAT
The DNA here is from genome assembly GCA_964006375.1 of Tillus elongatus. Classification (NCBI taxonomy): domain Eukaryota; kingdom Metazoa; phylum Arthropoda; class Insecta; order Coleoptera; family Cleridae; genus Tillus; species Tillus elongatus. Next base: position 42,840,132 of record OZ023265.1, read on the forward strand.
CCAGGCCCAGAATAAATTCGTCGACGATTTCTGCGACAACAGCCCTTACCTGTAGCTCAGTACTGCCCAGCCTAATGTAAACAGTGGCCTCTCCATGCACGGGTATCCTATCTCCTTTTGCCGTCTCCAACACAGGCTGTTTGTTGGTCGTGAGTGCCGACCTGTTTGGCAACATGTCTGGACGTACAACGGATGTAGTGGCGCCAGTATCGATGGTAAAACTGCATTGTCTTCCGTCTATGTTGCCAGGTATGACGAGGCTCTCGCGGCAGCGTCGGATAGTGGAGACCCTGACTTTGGGGCATTGGGTCTCGCATGCCACGTGTCGCCCACCTACACTGGCGTCAGGTCGTTTTCCCTGATGGCGCTCCCTGTTGGTGTATTCTTGTCTTCTGCATGCCACCTGTTGGGTTTGTGAGCACTGCCTACTTATGTGTCCTTTCCTACCACACTTGTAACATTCTATGTCTGACCAATCTGCTTTCGTCCTACGTGCTCCAACCGTTGCAGTGAGCTTGCTTATGGCTTCCTTCATCAACTTGATTTCTCGCCTTAGTTCCTCTGTCGTGTCTGCATGGTCCTCTATCTCCTTCACTTCGCGCAGCCTGTTGCGGCGAGGTTGAGATGCATTCTTCGCTGCTTCAAATTGCAAGCCATAGATGACGCAGTCTGTAAGTGTTTTGAATCTTCCGAGCCTTAAAGCTTGTTGCATCTCGTTGTCAAGTACCCCATCGATGAAGGTCTGGACGGTTATCTGGTTGACAAATTCTTCTGGGGCTTGGGGATATGCCAGTCGCACAAGTTTCTCCACTTCGGCACTAAATTCTTGCAGCGTCTCATTTGGCTTCTGGACCCTTGACTTTAGTTGTGTCTGGTAGACCTGGCTCATGTACTTGTTACCATATCTCAAATCTAGGGCCTGTATCACTGTTAAGTAGTTTTGCTGTTTCGACTCCGGGATGTTCTGGAGGATTTCTAGGGCTTTACCTCGAAGCGAGAGAATTAGAGCAGTTGCTGCCTGTTGTTCGCTCCACCCATTGCTGAGAGCTGCCGCCTCAAACTGCCTCCTGTACATGGGCCACGATGTTTCTCCGTCAAAAGTCGGCGGCTTCAAAGTTCCATGAGGCTGCTGCACGATTGGCATATCTTCTTCCCGACGATTTTGAACTGGGGACATTCCAGTAACTCCTCTTGGTTGAGTTCTGTCAGTCTGGCCCATCACCTGCTCTGTCAGTTCTCTATGTCTGACTTCTGTGCCTTTCATCATCATCTTCATTTGTTCTTTCAACCCTTCCACTTCTTCCCATCGTTTATTCAAATCCTCTGTTACATTTTCTACTTTCTTGTCCACATTTTCTACTTTCTTGTCCACATTTTCTACTTTCTTGTCCACATTTTCTATTTGTTCGTTGATCTGTTCAATTTCTTCTTTTACATCAACTCTTATATTGTGGAACATACTTCGGAGCTCTTCTTTATCTTCTTGTCGCCTCTGTTCCTCCTCTTGTCGTCTTCTCTCGACTTCTTCGCGCCGTCTTCTTTCTTCTTCTTGTCGTCGTTGTTCGCCTTCTTCGCGTTGCCTCTTGAGGTCTTCTTTATCTTCTTGCCGCCGTCGTTCGTCTTCTTCGCGCCGTCTTCTTTCTTCTTCTTGTCGTCGTTGTTCGTCTTCTTCACGTTGCTTTTTCAGTAAGTCCATCAACTCTTTGATTTCAGCCATCTTGTCGTAGTCAGTCGATCTGGTGTTTACCATTTACAGCTAGCTTGCTTGTTCACTTCTTCACTCACTTATCCCACTTCTGACACCAAATTGTTACGTTTTCTCCGGGTTCTGGATAAGTGAGACTTTTAATTTTAACAAAACAACTTTATTTACACTCTAAATATGGATACAATAAAATTTCTAGAATGTCTCTCTCACAAAACACTTCATTTACTGGCCTTACAATTACTACTCTCAACAAAAGTCACTAATCTGGTACTACAGTCACTACTCTCTTAACACTTTACACTGCTTCTTCAAGTCACTACCACATTCTCTTACTGAACTCAACTAACTCGGGCTGGCTTGCTTCCGCTTTTATATACTCGCCGTACCTTCCCCTCCTTTCTAGAGCATTCCATTCCAGAACGTTCCAGGACCTTCTTTTACTAGAAGGTTCTGTGAATACAGATCGGTCCCGTGTGTATACAGGGAGATGTATATACAGGATGATCCAAATGTGGTCACCACTCCTATGTCACACAAGAGGTGTTTCTCGAACTATAAGATCTCTCTGCGTATACAGGGTGTCAGGGTTGTCTACGTATACAGGGTGTATATACAGGGTGTTCGGAATGTGCAGACCTCAGTTATCCGTTCCGACGGGGTACAAGTTGGTAACTTCGTTATTTCTGGTCCTAGAGGGTTGAGACTTCGCCTGAGGGGGGTCACCCCAGGCACCCCCAGGGGGGTGGGGAGGCGGTGCTGCCAGATTGTGTAAAAATTCCCAGATGTTGGGGAAATTCTGGAGATGTGGCAACACCGCACCTACGTCTATTGAAGTGCTTTGTAACACTATATATATATATATATATATATATATATATATATATATATATATATATATATATATATATATATATATATATATATATATATATATATATACAGGGTGCCGCATTGAAAACGAAACAGACCGATTTGCCTCCAGAGAATTTTTTTTAAGAAACGCTGAAATACGTCAATTTTAATATTGAGGGGGACATGTTTTGACATAAAACTCAACTTTGTCACATCAACCCCTTAAGGGTGGTGATAACAACCCTGATATTTTAAATAGGGAACATGGGTCGAGTGTTACATCATTTGAAAGCTCTTTCTTTTCTGAATTCAGCACACTAATTTTTTTTGGGAGTTTTATCATCTCGTTTAAAAATTATTCACAGTTGGAGTTGCAAGAACGTATTTCATTCATTGTGATAAGAAATGCACTAATTAGTCAATATTTCGTTAAAAAAACTAAAAAAAAAACCAAACGTTCAAAAATGTTTATTCAGTTAAGTAAGTGTTCAAATTCTTGACCAGCAGTTTCCATACAAAAATACAAATTTTGTTCAAAACGAGCTCTGACATTCTGGAGCATTTGTGGAGTTATTAGACGGCATTCTTTAACAATGCGTCGTCATAATTCTTCCAGAGAGTCCGGTTCTGTTGCGAAAATTCTACTCTTTAAATGGCACCATAGAAAGAAATCTAAAGGAGTTAAATCCGGTGATCTAGGGGGCCACTCAATAGCACCTCTACGTCCAATCCATTGCTCTGGAAACTATCTGTTCAAAAACTTCCTAACACGTTGTAAAAAATGCGGAGGAACTCCATCTTGTTAAAACACTAATTGATTTTTTTGATAGCGATCATCATTTTCAACAATGTCAATTAGTAGAGGGTACACGATATCTTCTAGTAACTCCAAATACGTTTCGCCACTCAAATTGCCATCAAGAAAAATTGGTCCGATTAAACGGTCTCCAAAAATGCCAGTCCAGACATTCAATTTCTGTGGAGTTTGAGTGTGGACTTCGTGAAAATTTCTTGGATTATCTGCCCAATAACGACGATTATGACGATTGACTGTAGAGTTTAATAAAAACGTACACTCGTCTGAAAAACAGATATTGAACAGAAAGTTCCCGTTATCAGCTATTCGTGCAGTCATAACTTCACAAAACTCCAGCCGCCGATCAAAATCATCTTCATTCAGTTGTTGTACAAGATGAATTTTATACGAGTAAAATTTATGATGGTTCAATATTCGCTGAATAGTTCTTCTTTTGATGTTTGAAACAGTGGCCAATTTTCTCGTGCTCAAAGTTGTGTCTGCAGCATGTTGTCCTAAAACTTCATTCTCAGTAGTCTCATTTCTAACCGGAAATTCACGTTCAGGATCCCGTTTTTTGTTGGCTACTGAACCACTTTGTCGAAACTTTGCAACTAACTCCAAAATATATTTTCTGTTAACATGTCTGTTCGGATGTCGTTCATTAAATAAATTTGCGGTACGGTTGGTACAGTCATCGTTCTGGAAAAAAGATTAATTATTTCAACTCTTTCTTCTACAGAATACACCATTGTGAAATTAATTTTCGGTAGTACTATCAAGTATCAAACCGACCGATAAACTGAAATAATAAACCGCATTTCTCTCATTCCGATAAGAAATGTTCTGATAGTCAATTTTTTGTTTACAAACCAACAAAACATTGACTATCAGCACATTTCTTATCGGAATGAGTGAAATGCGTTTTTGCATCTTCAACTGTGAATAATTGTTAAAGGAGTTGACAAAAGTTCCAAAAAAATTAGTGTGCTGAATTCAGAAAAGAAAGAGCTTTCAAATGATGTAACACTTGTCTCATGTTCCCTATTTAAGATATAAGGGTTGTTATCACCACTGTTAAGTGGTTGATGTGACAAAGTTGAGTTTTATGTCAAAACATGTCCCCATCAATATTAAAATTGACGTCTTTCAGCGTTTCTTAAAAAAATATTTCTCTGGACGCAAATCGGTCTGTTTCGTTTTCAATGCGCCACCCTATATATGTATATATATATATATATATATATATATATATATATATATATATATATATATATATATATATATATATATACTGTTAATTTGAGAACCCGTATTTTTATTGCCCGTTTGCAGAAAGGTCAATTGTCCTTATCAGATAATTCCTAGTTGTACTAACAAGTACGACCGAAGCAAACTTTATTATGGTGATAACCAGTACTTAGATGCTAGTAAAATTGTTCTTGACAAACTAGACACTATTCAAAGTCCATCCCTCCGACTAATACTTGGAGCCTATAGATTCAGCCCAATAACAAGCCGTCAAATTGCTACTGGCTAACATCATTCGAGGGCAGCTTTTATTACTAAACTATAATCTCCACCAATCAACACAACATAGCTCACACTTCAATATTTAGCCAACCTTTTCTGGAAGGTCATATATATCACCTCAATTTTTAACTTTAGTGAAACAAATAAAATACTCTGGCTTTGACTTGCAACATTTTAAAGTTTCCTTGTCAATAAGAATAACTATCCTTCCTTGGAAAGTTGATATTAACACATCCCTTACCTCCCTTACAAAAACCTCTACAATCGCACTGTCATGTTCAATTCATACAGGCACTTGATTCATGAACGGCTGGGACTATAAACTGGTGCATCAAAAAATGAACATGGACATGGTACAAATTGAATAAAGCATTTTTCATCATCTGATGACGCTAATTCTGTTAGTGAAATCATCGTCAGATCTTTAAAAAAGATGTGTTGTGGTGATTTGGGTTCACCAAGTGTACTTAATTATTTAAATAGTTAAGTTTATTTTATAATACAAGATATATATTTAGAATACTATGATTTATTAGTTGATACGTCACAGTGAAACAGGAACAGAATATCTTCTCATTAGTGAATTTTCTTAGAAAAAATTCACTAATGAGGAGATCTCGACTTTTGAATTTTGAAAAAATTTCTTCAAATGAGCGCGATCTAGGACCCCTAGAACCCATATCCGGGGTCAGTTTCAATTTTTATATGTTTATATATATATATATATATATATATATATATATATATATATATATATATATATATATATATATATATATATATATATATGTATATGTATCACACCGATAACTCAAAAAATAATGGGCGGATTTTGATCAAATTTGGCATGTACTTTTCTTTTGTAAATAGCTTGGATAAGTTCGTTAGTCAGGAAAATCGGACGAGGTTTTCCGGGAAAATTTTGAGTTTTCATTCGAAAAAATTTTTTATCTCAAAGAATAATACGCGGATTTTGAAAAAATTTGGCTAGTACCTTTCTTTTGTAAAAGGCTTTGACAAGTTCGTTAATCAAAAAAATCTGACGAGGTTTTCTGGGAAAATTTTGAGTTTTCATTTGAAAAAAATTTTTATCTTAAAAAATAAAAAATCTATGAAAGCCAAATTTGGTAGGTAGGTTTACGATATAAAAAGCAAACTATATATCAAAATTTAGATTTCTATGTTACAAGAAAAAAAAGTTATAAAATATTTTGTGCCAGATCATTTCTATGAAAATTCACTACCATAACGCACTTGCTGCGTCCAGGCTTTTTTTGAGCTTTGTGTACTATAATACAAATAATTCAATAAACTTAATGCTTAAATCTTTTTTGTTGATTTTAGCTGATCTTTAACACCTATACGTAGAACTTGAGAAAGAGATTACAGAACCAATTCTTAGCCAAATTATACGTTATATATATATATATATATATATATATATATATATATATATATATATATATATATATATATATATATATATATATATATATATATATATATATATATATATATATATATATATATATGCGTGTGTGTGTATGTTGTCGTGATAAACAATTTTTGTTTTACTTTATATCCTAAGCAAAACTCATTTAGGGCTAAGTGGCCGAAAAGTAATAAAACATTAAAAGTTATTTGTGTACCAAAAAAGAAAATATAGGGTATAATACCTATATTAATGTAACATTGGATAGGCATAGTGAATTCTTATTGCTTTTCATACCATGTCATTTTCAAATTTTGACAAATGTTAGAATTGACAGATGAATATCATCTCAAAACCCTAGTAACTTAATAAAAGCAACTACGTGTATTTCTTACCTTTATTTATTCTGTGGGCCACGTTAATTTAATTATATACCCGCATCTAATTTTTTGGATTTTTTTTCCGCATTTATTTACTTAACCATAAGTGTTATAAAAATTCGCTACCATAACGCACTTACTGCGCCAGAACTTTTGCTAAAGCGGGTTTGGAATAATAAAGGCGAACTCTTAAAGTTATTGTGAAATAGTTAAAATTAAGGACGAAGACTATTTGAGTCGGAAAACAAATGGTGGAAGCGAAAGGATAATAAGGATTCATCCTTAAGGATATTCTTCGTTTATTTCATTGGGCTTCTACTAATTTAGTCATTATCCCCCTTAAATGTGTTGTTCTAAATTTAGTTTCAATTAATTTTATTACTAGGTGTAGGTACATAAAAAAACAAAAGAATTTATCGTCACCTGGAACTAAATATGTTACATAAAAAAGACAGTATTTTCGAAAAATTTAACCATATCAACTATAAGATGATAGGAATAGTGAAATTTATACAATATGTTTCCTTTTTTTACGTTTTCACATTTTTCTTTTCTTCTCGTGTGAAATGACTTAGTGCCTTTTAATTATAAGCGATTCAATTGCATTTATTTTGTGTATTTCCACTAAAGATCTGGTATCACACAACCTGAGCAACAATATGCCATATTTCATCAAAATAACTTTATTCTTTGAAAAATGCACAAATTTTCTGAAAATAAACTTTAAATGATCTCGATTTTTCTGACCCACGAACCTCTTCAAACTGTTTACACATCTGCCAACATATAGTTATTCATAAACAGTTTTTTGACAAAAATTCCAAAAATTGACTTAAGTAATATTACACAAAAATTATATATAATCTAATGTTGATTTAAAATATTGTGCAATCAAAAAGCAAAATGCAATACAACACAAAATAAATGATTACCATTGAAATATTAAAAAACAAATAATAATAATGTAAATTGTTCATTGAAGCATATATGCTTGTTAATGAACAGCTTATTGATAATAAAAAATCCAACTGACCTTGGTTTCAGGTTCTAGGCGCCCAAATTCACGCTCATTTGAAGACATTTTTGCAAAGTCTCATAATCGATACCTCTATATTAGCGAGTGTATTTAAATAAAAATTCCCTAATAATACAAGCTTTTTCTAATATTACACCATACGAATTATTATCAAAACTCATGTAATACCTTCTAGTTGTGTATACCAAAAAAAACACAACTCAAAAAAACAACTACACCCAGAAAGACCCCGGCCCAACAGATGCATATTTCAGCATTTACAGAATAAAACATATATTTTTATTTGAGGCTTCAACTGTTTAGGTCATCATAAAGATGAATCAAGACACCCGCTATTGTACGATATATTTAATTCGTCCCCAAACAGCAGCATTTGCCTGCCTAGGACGCGAACCCGCATCAGAACAGGCATGTCAAAGTTTACAAGTCTCTCAGGGCTGCAACTAAATTCATCTGTTGCATTTATCGGTCACCTTCTGACAACAACTTTGTCCAGCTCTTTGACTACCTTTCTGAAAAAAACCGACTATCTGATTTCTGAATATCCTTCCTCCGAGGTCACTATTCTTGGTGACTTCAATGTCCATAATAAGGAATGGCTAGGATCTTCAAAAACCGATCCACAAGGGAGAGCAGCCGAGGCCTTTGCAGTCAGCAATTCTTTAGCCAATATGGTTCAGCAACCTACTTACTTTCCTCGTATCCCAATACATAGCTCAAATTCCTTGGATCTCCTTCTTACTACAAAACCTGAATGCTATAAAATATCAGTCACCGCCCCCCTTGGTCGCTCAGACCACGGCATGGTCACTGATTTCTGCGCAATGCAACCCGAGGTCACACAGTCATCACACCCATGTATCGTTTGGCACTACAACTCCGCAAACTGGGAAGAAATGCGGGATTACTTTTCCTCATTTCCATGGGCGTCTGATATCTCACAAAACGTCACCGAAATTATCAGACCTGGCGTGGAATTATTTATTCCACGTACACAGAAAACCTCTTCAGCCACTCAAAAGCCCTGGTTTTCTAAATCCTGTGACAAGGCCAGACTTAAAAAGGTCAAAGCTCACAAAACGCTTCTACACAATCCCAGTCAAGAAAACCGTCAAGCATTTAACGACGCAAGAAACCGCTATGTCCGCATTCTTTCTGAGACAAAAAACTCGTTTAATAACCACATCAAAAACAAAGTCCTCTTAAGCTCCAACGGCGGCAAACCCTTCTGGACTCTTGCTAAATCTATTGGGAATAATTTCGGAAAAAGCACGTTCCCACCTCTTATGTCAGGGGATGAAATTGTTTCTACCGCCCTGGGCAAGGCTGAATTTTTTGCTTCGTTGTTTGCCGGCAATTCTACTCTCAACCCACCTACAAATGTTCAACTACCAACAGTCCCCAATGTCGCGCATAAAATGACGGATATCATTTTCAAAACAAAAAAGGTACGAAAGATGCTCTCTTATTTTAATACCAGGAAAGCCTCTGGCCTTGACCATATCCCAGCAATTGTTCTCAAAAAATGCGCACCAGAATTTGCTCCTGTCCTAACTCATCTGTTTCAGATATCTTACAATAAAGGTATATTCCCAAGTAACTGGAAAACTGCTCGAGTACAACCCATCCCCAAGAAAGGATCCAAAGCGCTTCCTAGCAACTACAGGCCTATTTCTCTCCTTTCAGTCGTCTCTAAAGTGATGGAAAAGTATATAAATACCGAATTACTTAAATTTCTTGAAAAACACAGTCTAATCCACGACAGGCAGTATGGATTCCGTCAGCGCAGATCGACTGCCGACCTCCTTTCCTGTGTCATCCATTCTTGGAACAAGTCTGTGGAACTACACGGTGAATCCCGGATTGTCGCTCTAGACATATCCAAAGCATTCGACCAGGTCTGGCACGCAGTGTTGCTTAATAAACTTCCGGCCTATGGCCTACCATCACAACTTTGTACCTGGACAGCAAATTTCCTCTCCAACAGGAGCATTTTTGTTGTTGTGGACGGCCATTCCTCTAAACTGTATCCAATTAATGCAGGAGTTCCTCAAGGTTTAGCTTTAGCCCCTACTTTGTTTCTTCTTCATATCAACGACCTCCTCTCTACCACATCTTGTTATACCCGCTCTTTTGTCCCGAGGACTTTCAAGTTGTGGATTTCCTTGCCGGCACATGTTTTTCCTTCTCCTCCGAACCTCCAAACCTTCAAGTCCAGAATTAACAAGTTGCCTCTTTCCTCCTTGTCAACACCCACGGTACGATAGTATTTAGGCTGTAAGCCCTCGTGGTGTGTCGTTGAAATTAAAAAAAAAAAAAGTCAACGTGTAGCTGGCTTCACAACTGAACCACGACGAGAGCGTCTTATTAGATAATTAGCATCTGTCCAAGTAAAATAAGAAAACATTCTGCGTATTTCAAAAATATTACTTATACGGCTTCACTTTTTATTTATTTATTTATTGTTGACCCTGTAAAACAATCTGTTAAACTTCTACACGAATCTACCAATCAAAAAAGAATTTCCAAATATCGCGCATCATTTACAAACACATTTTGAACACTCCTCGTATACGAAATGTCATGTAAAGTGGCACTTTTACGATTGCCTAATTCTGTCAGGTGTATACAGTGAAATTGTTATCATATGTTCTTTTAATGGCATGGCTATACGTTACAAAATGTGGTGGTATATTTATAGTTTTACGCTGTGTCTGCAAAAAAAAACATGTGCAATATGTGGAATTGTAGACCGTGTCCCATATATCCAAATTAAAATAACATCACATGTAACATAATAAGCAACCGCATCAGTTTAACGCAACGGCTTTTAATAAAGAATCAAGCAAGCTCTGCAAATATAGATATCCAAGCAAAATTAAATCGGACATACTTCAACGACTAACCAACTTTCCGGAAATAACGATCTCATTTTGTTTATTTTTGTACGTGTTTATTCTACATTGGATGATTCGCGAAGAGGTGGGTCTGGTGTGAGAAATAACACAAATAAACTAAAAAACTTAGCAGTAATAAACATGTATAATTTTATATAAACAAAATTAACCTGGCGAAATTCTATTTTAACGCAGATGCATAGTACTTGTCATTTTCCGAATTTTAGAAGTTAGGTCGGGTTTTAAAGCGGCTTTCATTTTGGCCTCTTTACTTTCTACCGAGTATTTATCTTGTTATATTGTTGTCAGAGCCTCGGTGGTCCAGTGGTGAGAACGTGTGCCTCTAGACCCAAGGATACTGGGTTCGAGCCCCAGGGTCGTCCCCCTTTCACTTTTTCAATACATACTGTACATTTAACATCAACCAAGGTTGTGGCATTCTGTTTGAGCAAGTGGAGTGTCTGCACGTTCCGCCCTTCGGAGCGGGCGTAAAGTCATCGGTCCCGTGTACCAAGCGTTGCTGGGAACGTTAAAGATCCCTAGACTCCTTACAGACAGGTTGGGGTTCGGCAACATTTTCAGGATAGTGAGGTGAAACTGCTCCCTGGCGTCGGTGATTGGCCATAGTCGCAAAAATAGGACGACGTTAAAGAAACAAAACAAACACACAAACGCAAGATTATTTTGAAAAGGGAAATAGCCTGTCGATGTCGCTCAAAAATTAATTCTGCGACAAATCATAGGAATACATATTTCACCTTTTAATTGCTATCAGTATGTATAAACTTAATTTTCTTATTCTCTAGTTAAAAATTAAAATCTTGCCAGAAAAAGGAACTGACAAGGCACAATCATGAAGATAAAATAGAAAGCCATAATAACAAACTTTGAACAAACCATTTAACAAAGTGGTTTCCATCGTTACGGGACTTGACTTGCGTTTTCGTCGTGACATATACTACATTTGACTTTTACGTTTGAGACTACTCACTATTTTTAAGTAACTAATTGTATTGTCCGTAATTTTTCTAATTAAATATGGAGGTCTTTACCAACAATGAACTAACAGACATGCACGTTATGTATTCACGGGCTTTTGGTAACTGTTATGAGGCGAAACGGCTGTATGAAGAAGCCTTCCCAAATCGGAGAATTCCAGACAGAAGGATGTTTCAACGGATTAACATCCGTCTGCGAGAAACAGGTACATACGTACATTATCTAATAGATCGATCTGTCTTAATAAAGTTACTGCTGATCAAGGCAGGCCACGAAGTGCACGAAATCCTGATTTTGAAAAGGCTGTTCTGGATGAAATTGAACAAAATCCAAAAATAAATACAGGGAAATGGCCAATCATCTGGGAGCATCCAACGCAACGATATGGCGAGTTCTTCACGAGCAACAATTGCGTCCATATCACATCCAACGTGTGCAGGCACTATCGTCTGAAAGAGACTTTACACATCGCCTACAATTTTGCCAATGGTTTCTTCAACATAATAATGTAGAGAACTTGTTGAATTGTGTATTGTTCACTGACGAGTCTATACCTCTTGACATAAGACATAAGCTGTAGTTTATGCATGACGGAGACCCCCCCCCCCACATTTTGCCCTAAATGTCAAGAATTACCTAAGCGATACTTTTGGACGCAGATGGATCGGTCGCGGTGGACCTCAGCCATGGCCGGCTCGATCCCCTGATTTAAATCCTATGGACTTTTATTTATGGGGGCATCTCAAATGTATTGTTTATGAAGCAAGTGTTGATGATCTGCAGCAAAGAATTGTACTTGGATGCGAACAAATTAGAAATACACCAGAAATATTTCACAGAGTACGACGTTGTATGCTCCGCAGAATACAAAAGTGTATTTAAGTGGAGGGTGGCCATTTTGAACATTTATTGTAGTCAGGTATCACAAAATGTTATAAACTTTTTAATTTGTTGTTTTAATTGTTGTTAAAATTGGCAGGCAATACAATTAATTACTCGAGAAACATTAACTTTTGAGCGACATCGACATACAAAAATTGAAATATCTCGAAAATGGTGTGTCTGAGAGATTTGGGTCAAATATACATTTTTTTGCTTACAATTGATAAGGGCTGCAATGTAGCTATACGGTAGGTCGATATTACTGGGTGTCAAAAAATTATAGCCAATTGAATGCAAGCTTAGTCTTACAGGTGGCGCTCTCTACCAGCAGTGTTATTAACATATTTAAATTTCTTGCCCTCAAAAACCCCCGCATGCCAACTTTCACGCCAAAATTTTAATTTGACTCAGATTTATTCGTCAAAAACTGACAAAAACAAATAACTTTAACACGCTGTATTTAAAAAACTAAGCATTTGCGGACCCATGTGTATATGAAAAAATAGTCTTATATTTTTGTGCTGAATGTGCACCTGTAACATAGACCATCATTTTTGAAACACCCTGTATATATATATATATATATATATATATATATATATATATATATATATATATATATATATATATATATATATATATATATATACATATATATATATATATATATATATATATATATAATATTTCCGCGACTATGGCCAATCACCCACGCCAGGTAGCATGAGGTACACCTCATAATCCTAGAGATTTTGCCGAACCCCTGCATCTCTCTAAGGAGGTTAGAGGTCTTTAACGTGCCCAACATCGCATGAGCACGAGGTCGACGGCTAAAAACAATAATTTTCTTGTTTTGTCTTTGCAATTACAGTCTACTTAGAATCACCATGGGACGTAACTGAGATTATGGCCAACAGATGAGGATGTCATAGACAGCTACACAGGGAGCTCCTACCGAAGCTCTGGAACCTGATAAAGGAAATAGCTGAACGTGGTGCTCTAAAAATTTACCTACATGGGAGCGTCAACACAGATCTCTGAGGTCCCGGTGACAAAATCCATAGCCAACGTTGCCTCTTAATCTTACCCACTCAAACATGTGTATTAAGCAGACCGACGTAAATCAATAAAGTGATTAGGTCTATTAGATTGATGCATTTTTTAAATCATGGTTATTAAAAACTTAGAAAATTTTTTGGACAAACGCCTGGAATAAGTTTAATCCTAAATTGACGCGACCATAAGAATGCTTATCCAGGCACACGAAATCATCCAACTAGTTTAGAAACAGGAACACATTTGACCATACTATGTATTTTATTGCGTTAAAATTACTTTTAACGTCTAACATAATTTTGATCGGCGTTATGTTTTACCAGGTTTTTTTTATGTATTGACTTGTAGCTTCAGGTATTTTTAATTTAAGAAGATGCGAGTAGATACATTGTGGAAAGAATTTACCTGGTTCGCAATTATGTGGGACGTTAAAATAATGTTAAAAGTTATTTGGGCACAACGAAGATATGAGTTGATTATTGCGTATTGACGTTAGGCTCATTATAAGTTCAACATTTAAGTTAATAAAATTCCCATGTTCACTAAATTGCAGAACGCTAAAGAACATCTAATAAACCTGGCTTATAAAAACCAATTTTCAGGGCTTATGTACTGTCCTAAGAATCCCCTGCAAGCACTGAAAACTTCGTTTATTCAGTGGAGGGGTGGAGGCACAGGGTAGCAGGAGCTTTCTAGGACGCCAGAATGAGCGAACAGCTACCAGTAGCGCATTACGCAACGGCGGAAGAGAGCAAAGCAAGGAAGCCGCTTGCACGGACATCAGCAGCAGCAGGGGCTACTGCGCTTGACATTGACACTGGAAGCGGCAGCGTAGTGCGCCGGCAGCTATAAGCTCTCTCTTCACAGTTTATAAAAGCCTACACCACGGGAACGCGAACACCCTAGCAGCAGCAAAATAAATATCTCATCACCGACGCGGCCTGGTCCTAATATATATATATATATATATATATATATATATATATATATATATATATATATATATATATATATATATATATATATATATATATATATATATATGTTAATGCACTGAACACTCTTGCTAAATTGTACCAGTCTTCCACACATAGCTTGACGTATAATATATTACAGATATTTACAGGTTACATAACATCAGTCGGCGTTTAGTTATTCCTCAAATATCAGTATCATTTCAGAATTCAACAGTGTCACGCAGTTGTTTTTTTTTAATAGAAGGGGCAGTTCAACAGTGTTTGTTGATATAAGCATATACGCCAATATATATATATATATATATATATATATATATATATATATATATATATATATATATATATATATATATATATATATATATATATATATATATATATATATATATATATATATATATGGTGGCGCATGGAAAACGAAACAGAGCGATTTGCGTCCAGAGATTTTTTTTAAGAAACACGAAAATTCTAATATTGAGTGGTACATGTTTTGACATAAAACTCAACTTTGTCACATCAACCCCTTAAGGGTGGTGATAACAACCCTTATATTTTAAATAGGGAACATGGAGGATCGAGTGTTACATCATTTGAAAGCTCTTTCTTTCCTGAATTCAGCACACACATTTTTTTGGAAGTTTTATCAACTCGTTTAAAAATTATTCACAGTTGAAGATGCAAAAACGCATTTCACTCATTCCGATAAGAAATGTGCTGATAGTCAATGTTTTGTTGGTTTGTAAACAAAAAATTGACTATCAGAACATTTCTTATCGGAATGAGAGAAATGCGGTTTATTATTTCAGTTTATCGGTCGGTTTGATACTTGATAGTACTACCGAAAATTTATTTCACAATGGTGTATTCAGTAGAAGAAAGAGTTGAAATAATTACTATTTTTTTTTCAAAAACGATTACTGTGCCAACCGTACCGCAAATTTGTTTAATAAACGACATCCGAACAGACATGTTAACAGAAAATACATTTTGGAGTTAGTTGCAAAGTTTCGACAAAGTGGTTCAGTAGCCAACAAAAAACGGGATCCTGAACGTGAATTTCCGGATAGAAATCAGACCACCGAGATTAAAGTTTTAGGACAAATTGCTGCAGATCCAACTTTGAGCACGAGAAAATTGGCCACTGTTTTAAACATCAAAAGAAGAACTATTCAGCAAATATTAAAGCATCATAAATTTCACCCGTATAAAATTTATCTTGTACAACAACTGAATGAAGATGATTTTGATCGGCGGCTGAAGTTTTGTGAAGTTATGACTGCACGAATAGCTGATAACGGGAACTTTCTGCTCAATATCTGTTTTTCAGACGAGTGTACGTTTTTATTAAACTCTACAGTCAATCGTCATAATTGTCGTTATTGGGCAGATAATAATCCAAGAAATTTTCACGAAGTCCACACTCAAACTCCACAGAAATTGAATGTCTGGACTGGCATTTTTGGAGACCGTTTAATCGGACCAATTTTTCTTGATGGCAATTTGAGTGGCGAAACGTATTTGGAGTTACTAGAAGATATAATTTAGCCTCTACTAATTGACATTGTTGAAAATGATGATCGCTATCAAGAAAATCAATTAGAGTTTCAACAAGATGGAGCTCCTCCGCATTTTTCACAACGTGTTAGGGAGTTTTTGAACAGAGAGTTTCCAGGACAATGGATTGGGCGTAGAGGTGCTATTGAGTGGCCCCCTAGATCACCGGATTTAACTCCTTTAGACTTCTTTCTATGGGGCCATTTAAAGAGTAGAATTTACGCAACAGAATCGGAGTCGCTGGAAGAATTACGACGACGCATTGTTGAAGAATGCCGTCTAATAACTCCAGAAATGCTCCAGAATGTCAGAGCTGGTTTTGAACAAAATTTGTACTTTTGTATGGAAGCTGGTGGTCAACAATTTGAACACTTACTTAACTGAATAAACATTTTTGAACGTTTGGTTTTATTTTTTAGTTTTTTTTAACGAAAAATTTATTAGTCAGTGCATTTCTTATCACAATGAATGAAATACGTTCTTGCAACTCCAACTGTGAATAATTTTTTAACGAGTTGATAAAACTTCCAAAAAAATTAGTGTGCTGAATTTAGAAAAGAAAGAGCGTTCAAATGATGTAACACTCGACCCATGTTCCCTATTTGAAATATAAGGGTTGTTATCACCACCCTTAAGGGGTTGATGTGACAAAGTTGAGTTTTATGTCAAAACATGTCCCCCTCAATATTAAAATTGACGTGTTGAGTGTTTCTTAAAAAAATTCTCTGGACGCAAATCGGTCTGTTTCGTTTTCAATGCGCCACCATATATATATATATATATATATATATATATATATATATATATATATATATATATATATACCTCTCGCGCAAGCTTTGAGGACTATTCCTCGCGCAAGGTTTGGGTACAGTTGCAAGCTTTGAGGACATTGCCTGCTAGCTTTGGGGACATCATGCAAGCTTTGAGGACTTCGTGAATAAATGGTTTAAAATTTGTGCTTCCCCCACTCTTTGTAAAATGAGGGGAAATTTATTTTACTAAAAGGTGTTAGGTTATGCAAGCTTTGAGGACATTGTGATTTTTATTATATTTACCAAAATAGGTAATCAACTATGTTTATGAATTTATCCGTAACAAAGTTTTGATAAGAATACAGAGTAGCAAAAAAGGAAAGCCCCTGTATATGTATTAAGCAAAAACAAAATATTTTAAAACAGTGTGCAGTTATTATATTATTATATTGTTGGCTAAGCAATACTTTGATATGACTAATAAGTATAACAAAATTAATAATATAATAATTATTATAATATTTATTAAAACTAATTACCGAGACTGTGCAATGCAATTGATGTACCTATTCAATTTCGACATAAAAAAGTTTGCCATACATTTACACCTATAGCGGTTTTTTGTTAAAAACTTGCTACTTATGAAATCATTTATTTTATTTTAAATTATTTAACCGAAATGCCATTATTGAAAATTAGCACTAAAATGAAAGAAGTTATTTAGTGGTCTGTGATAATCCTACCCATGAGGATTTAACTTTAGATTAAAATAGGTATAAAAAATAAGCCCTTTGTTGGCAAATTACCTTTTTTATTTATTCAGCATAACTATATATGTCGTTTCCTATTAATCAAACATACTCCTTGTAAGGATAACCAACAACAATGTACCAAGACTTTTGAATATATTTTAGTATTAGCCACAGAATCCTTAACAATCTCAAGTGGTTACTTTTTACTTTAGTCATTTTTGAACACACTTTTTAAGAGTAGGTATACTTAAATAGCTACAGATTACTTGCTTTTTGGCGGTAACACCAAAATTATATTTTACGTTAAATAATCAGGAAGGATATATCACAATACGCTATTTATATTTAATTCACATTCCACTTGACACATTACGAGAAAACTATATGTATGTCGTTTGAAAATAAAAACATAACGTTAGTAGGTATTATCTACAATTCCAATTTTCCAGACAATGTTAACTTTTGGTATGCCCACCCAGAATTCGAACCCTTTTCTCTTTGCAGACTATGGCAGATTTATTTTCTAAGTTTTGATAATTTTGGAAACCAATGTCAGGAATGTTGGATCTAGGTTCGGTTAGGTTAGGTTATGTTGTGAGTGGGCCATTGCAGTTCCCCACTGCAGCCTTAAAGTCCAATGCGACTCATGAATTAATTGTCTTATATTTCACCAATCAAGTCCATCCTCTTGCAGAAATCGACAATTTTTGAGGGCGAAAATAGACCCAGATCTTCTGGTATAAGTTGGGTCTTAGAGCAGGTGTCTGGTTCTTTTCACTGTCGGACAGGGACATAGCACAAGCTTTGCTTTTTCGTCACCCTCCCTACACAGTCGGCACTCGGTTTCTTATCCAAGCCCAATTCTGTGCATGTGGTGACGCAGACCGCAATGTTCTGTATACAGGTTGACCAGAGTTCTCAGCTGTTGTCTGTTTAACTCTATAAGTTTTTTACCCCTTGATTTTGAGAGGTCCTTTATGAAGGCCTTAGAACGGACTAATCTTGGCAGGTTCTGTAATTGATGTCATGTCTTTTCCTTCATCCAGGTCTACAAGGTGCGTTTCGCTGTGCATAACAATCTGCCTGGAGCAGGTTCCGGTCTGATATAGTCCGCCTCGGCTCCTTTCCTGACTAGGGCGTCTGAAGCTACATTGACAATTGCCATCAAGGTCCCAGTGCTCTGATATCTAGACCAGCGATACCACAATGTTGCTCTCACTTCAAGGTCAGTCTTGGAATACCGTTATTTAATTGCAACGGTAGAAGCAGAGTTCTTTTATAGCAGCTTGGCTATCAGAAAATATTTTTGATTAATCTCCGATGCACACATCCCGATGGCATATACTTCTGCAGCTGGAAGGAAGGATATGCAAGGAACTGAAGTTGATTTACTTTTTTATCTAGTTACTTAGGGTCAATAATGCGAAATTAGTATATTTGGTTCTTCGCCGTCTCAGTAAAAATGATTTCGACTCTTTAGTAGCACTGTAAAATTCAAATTGTTTTCTTTGCAGTGGATAAAATAATTGTATTATAACATAAACATTCTAGGTGACTCGTAAATGTTACTACATGTATCCCAATTAAGTCTACTATAATGTGTCCAATATCGCACAGTACGCTTATTTACTGTTGCTATATCCATAGGTTTTGAAAATGAGATAGTTATAAACAATAAAAAAATTTGAAATTAAAATTTTACTAATTTTATCTGAAGATCGGTTTATATCATTTAAACTAGGTATGTAAGTTATTTTACGTAGTTTCATTTACTTCAAATTTTCCACACACTACATGTAAAGTTAAAACTGAAAGTAAACAATAATTACCTAGATATTATAAGTACTTACTATGTTAGTTTGGGGTAGGTATATTTCTTCTTGAAATAGTTTTGTTTCACTTTGGTAATACCTACCAGTGAATTCTGTATAGAGGACACAGCATCCACAATCTACATCAAGTTTTCCTATCAGTTTCTTATTTGTTTCATTGGATGTTAGAATCATATTATACTACTACAGTCGACGGCCGAGGGCATTTGTTAAAGTTAAGTTAAAATTAACCTTAGAATATAGATAGTTGTTTTATATTATAAGATTCTAATAAGGTATTAGCAATTAGCACAAGCATAGTCGATTTCGTGGTTATACGATGCGTAGAGGGTACACACTTCTCTGTGACAAATATCTACGTGTTGTCAGATTAAACTAGGAGAGGGAGATGACTTTTAATTTTAAATACCGTGATCGTGAAGAATGGGAAGCTTAATATTTATACATAATAAAACGCAGTTCTAGATTGCTTTTAAACAGATTAAATCACTTTCATTAAATTTTTGATTTACTGGTATATATTTTTCTCATATCTTCAGATTCAGATGAGAGTTGTGGCAAATAGCCACCCCGCCGCTGTCAAAAATCAGCGGTGTCATCTAACGTCAACCAGCTATCAAGCCGCTTGCAGTCGCATGCTAAAATGTAGCGCCTTTGGACGCAAACATGGTCCCGGTATTAGAAAATAAATGGGCCAGGACTAATAATTTACAAAATTGTTACTTGGCTGTATATTGTATACAGTCTCTATAAAATTTTGTGTTAACTAGAGCTCTCGTGACAACATACTACCTGGTACCGCAACGAGATGGCGTCCCTGTCGTATCTCTCACAATGTTTTATATTCTGACATCTTGGAACGATTGTAACTTCCATTGTGTAGATTTTTATCTGCGGTTTATTTAAATAGCATAGTAGTACCGATAACGTCATCTGTCTTTGTCCAACATTGTAGATATTGCATTACAGAATCTGAAGTGATGTTGAGGATTATTTTATATATAATTTCGCATAACTTTATTTTCCTTTGATCAAAAGATTAGCAAATTGGTAAACAACCACGTCTGTCTATGTTAATCTAAGTTGTAAATTGTCATTTCAATTACTTAAACAATTTGAGAGATATTGCGTTTTAAAAATATTTTTTAAATTTTTTATTAAGAAAAATTGAGCGTTAAGATCTGATGAACTTTTTAACTAACCATGGAAATGGGTTCTAGAGAGCCTAATTCGTGCTCACTTGAAGAAGTTTTCCGAGAGTCTTACCATCGATACCTCTCCATTAGTAATTTTTTTAAATGAAAATTCACTAAAGAGGATCAATTTGATAAGCATGGTGATTTTTTTATTAGCCTATTATTAGGAAACGCGTAGACCTATGAGAACGGTTTTGATGTTATTAGGTTGAGATAATCGTGGGGTGGTACGTTCCTTTAAGTTATTTCTGTAATCGGTTTATTAGGTACCTTTCGCTAAATAACAAAAATTTATATTAAAAAGTCATAATTTTATAATTTAGCCTGACGGTGGCATTTCTTTACCAAATAGTCATTATTCAGAGTATTCAACAAACAAAAATGCAAAATCCACGTCATTCTTAACTGAATCATTTAATTAGACAAAAACAGTCTATTTTCATATAAAAAAAATCCGAGAGAGGTTTTCCTAATTATTTTTAATTGTGCTATTTAGGATATGCGACAAACAAAAATTATTAGAACCTACCATTTTTAATGTATAGAGGACCTATGTCGCTTTACTCTCTTGCAACACAAAATAAATCTACAGTTCTCTGCAAATATGTTAAACACGGATAGCCTGCAATACTATATTTTACACTTTAATAAATAGGTTACAATTGAGGCATTGACTGGAATCAAATAACAACCAAACTATAAATAAAAAACTAATTGCCTAAAAAGTTGGTTTAAGAAGTAAGACACCGGCTGATAATTTCATATTATATATTTTATAGTTGGTGTATAAAATTTTATTTGAGGTAGAACTATTAGCATATTTAAAATCAATACCATTATGTATCGTTTAGCGCTTCTTTGAAGACGGTGCAACTTTTTTTAGGTGATTATTAATTTGACAATGTTTATCGCAGTATTGCTGTTGTTGCAACATAATAAATCTAAAAACCAACGGAAAAATTTAAATCCCGGGATGCTTCATTTATTTGCTTAACGAAATGTGGTCTTAGCTGCTGGATTTTATGTCAAATAATTTGATAGCGACAAAAGGTGGTTAAACGCAAGGAAACTATTAGTACGCTCGCAACCTGAGTAATATCTTACAAAATACCCAAAAAAATGAGAAATATCAGATCACGAACATCTAAACTTAAATTTATTTCTATAAAGAATAATCTTTAGAATTAGACACGTGGTTTAAGAAATGAATTACTTCTTAGAAAATGAAAATATGTTCTCAAGTGTAATTGTCTTGATATTTTTGAACACATTGTATATTTCTATTTTATGTATTATTTAATGTTAATGCATGTAATATTTGCTATCCCTTAGTTTACTATGCAAAATAAACTCTAATTGTAAGTATATAATTAGCCATTTTAAGCTTTTTGTGATGATTATTTCCATACCTTTGATTATTTTACAACGAATTATTTACACATATAAAATTAAGCAAAAATTATAAATGTGCACGTACAAAGTTAACAATAAGAAATCCTCGGCTGTCCCTTAGTTTGATTGCATCCCATTTTCTAACAATAATACCTACGGTTTTAAAACAATATAATTTTACACTTCTCTGATATAAAGTATGCATTCAAGCCTGCAAGCGCGAAATTATAGTACATTACATTGTTGACAAGTTACATAAAATTCTAAAATTATTCATCTTCTGATGACGCTAACTTGGTTAGTGAAACGAACGTTAAGTTTTTTTTAATGTGTTGTTGCGATTTGGGTTCTTCAAGTGTGCTTATCAGAACTAGTAGTGTTTAGAATGCTTCTAGCATTCTTTTTGTTTCAGTGTAGTGATTATACCCTTCTTTATTCCATATATCTTTAAGTTTGCAAAATAACCTTTTTTAACTCCTTCAATAAAGTAGATCTATTTATACAGTCTTTTTGTATTATAAGATCACAGTAAGATTAGAACAGTTACATAGGTTGAAAGAAGGCAGCATATTACAATGGACTGTAAACATCTGGAACCAATATTTACCACATTCCTTCCCTTTAAAATGAAATGAGAAAGTTCCATTCATATAACGGCATTGGTGTGGCCAAATTATTTAGCATACATTTTATATATTTTTACATGAGATTTAAGTTAAAATGTTTATTAACGTGAACAGCAGGCATTTTATTTATTAAATGGTTACTTCGCCATCGCGGTCCTTCTTGAAAGTTCTGGCTGTATTTGTATTTATCATCATCAGTAATAATACTTACAAGGTACATAAGCAATTTTATTTTGTTGGGCGGTCACCTTTATATCACAACCTAGGTAATTTTTAATTTTGGGTGTAATTTATCCGTTCTCGTTATAATTCACAGCGCCTTCGCCACATGACTGTAATACGAGTATAATATAAAATAACAGCCCACTAATTGTAAAGCAGAATTATTATTATTATTGAAATAGATTATGTTTGTTCATGGTAAGTTTAAAGTTTATAATCATCTTCAAATTAACGGAAAATTCTAAAACTTGATTACTGGTTTCTTGAATAACAAATTACACTATTACAAATTAACTAACTATTAGCAGCTTAAATAAGTGCAAAACTTATTGTGGAAAAATTAAAGGAAATGATAGTAAAAAAATTATTAATACAATGCAGCTAGAATTATATAGAATTAAGCGAACTACATACTCGTTTCATTGAATAATTTGTGTATAAAAAGTAAACATAATTGTGAAATTTGTCTAATTTTTACGAAACTTCAAATAGCGTTTCATAAGTTGCTTAGTATCACAAAAAACGTTTCTTAAACGAATAATTTTTAATAAGGGAAAAGTAAGTAGGACAACTTTGTTTTAATATAAGTAATTTATTATTGATAATATTATAATTTTAACTTATTAAACAATTTCGACCCTAAAGCAATTATAAATTTGTTTAGAGGCCTTTGTTATAGACAATTATATCAAGAAGGGGGAACACTCTTACCGAAACCGTTCTCGTATTCCCTGAATGATGAATATCAGAGAGTTTTGCATAATTTGTAATTATACTATATTTTATTTACACCGAACAAAAAATGTGAAGTTGATTTTTTTATTGTATAGAAGCACAACACTTTAATAGTAAAACATCGCATCTCATGCTGTTGTGATGGAACAATAATCCTTTATGAATCAGTGGGACTGTATGGTAAAAATACTTTATAGGGAATTTGAAAAGGTACTTTTACTTTATAGCCACAAATAGTAACATTCACTTCCTTAGGTAACGAAAAAGTAACGGCCACCGAAATATTTCACCAAAAAGTTTCACAATTATTAGGTGTAATATGAAGAAGCCGAAAACATCGCGGCAACTATTAATGCTATTTGAAAGTATCTGCAACTTTGATGTAGCATTTCAGTAACTTAAGATAGGCGACGGTCGTTTGCTACCTTCAAGTTTTCGGAATTTTGATTCGTTCTATGTGTAACGACGACGCGCCTAATACGTGGAAAGCAGCTAAGAAGTTGCGTAACTCTAAAGTAGTTATAAGCGGTTAATATTAGGCCATTGTCACATTTAATATGTAATATAGAGTTAGTTTCATTACTAAGTCGAAGAATTAGTGGGGATTACGTAATAACTACGCTTTTCAAGTTCCGATTTCAGTTACCATCACTTTGGTACTAGTTGCGATGCAATTTTGTACGCGTCTAGTTGAATGTGTAATGTGTATGATCCAAAAATCATTTCATACGTCAATAAAAACAAGTCACTTGAGCAACCAAGAAAACTTTACAACAGTTAAAACAGTATAATTCTGTCGTGAACACTCGGTTATAGTTAACAAACCTCAGTGAAACATTTGCTACAAATGAGGAGAGTTGTCCTCAAACGGAACACCAAACAAATGTTTTAACTGCTCTGATGAGGGTAACTGCATCATCCCTTCTGAAGATGACAATGAATTTGATGGTAAAGGCTGGGGATCAAGATATTATCGTTTCTTAGATTTCACTATTGCGACAACAGCTTAGAACATGGTATCATTGTCAAAATAAGCATCAGCGCGTTTACACATCTATCGCAGATATTAAAATCAAATGGTATAATATACCAACTGATAGTAGAACTTCATTAAAAACTTAAAAAAAACCTTTGACCTAAGAAAGTTTTGGTACAATGGCATTGGACACAGCATTTTTTCAGCTTAGCAGGTCCATAACACCACCACTGGTTTTTAATGTGGGTAATACAAAGCTCAAAAAAAGACATATGAACAAAAACAGCCATAACCTAACACTTTGTTAGGTTAAAATTACAGACAAAGCAAATAATTTTAAAAGTATCTTCTGTTTTGGGAACCATAGAGCGGCAAGGACAACTACAAAAACCGATTTAATAGATAAGGATGTAGCCGTTACCGCAAACTAACTATACAAAGTTGGGTCATAGTCTCACTTGGTAGCGTTTAGTGAAAGTAATTTTAAAGTTTTGGCTTTTCAGTATTCGTCACGAGCAACAAGTGGTAACAAATTTCACGTTCAATATTTTGGTAAATGTCACTTTAAAATGTTTTTTTGAAATGCACCATTTTTGTAGATGCAGATTTATGACACCATTATTACCTCCGCTCTTAGGATCAGTATCTAAAAATTAATCCATTGCTACTTTTGAATTATCATAACAAATTTTTACAAAATTATGAGTTTTATGTGTATAAAAGTAAATAGTAATACAACTTGTAACACTTTGAGAGTATTGAAGTTGATTGTCGTATATTACGTGATATATAATTTTCTTTAAATAAAGGAACATTTCGAACATGCGCAATTTCTGAATGCACAAATATATTTTAACAGCAAGCGTTCATCCGTTTAGATTAAACTCAGAACATCCAAATATAAATCATCAGAAAGTTACTAAATTAAGATGTAGAGACCTATTTTCTGGCTTCATAAATGTTGGTTGTCTTCTCTGTAACCGCTAACGATGCTTGGGAGCATCACCAGACAGGCAAAGAAACCCACATTTGTGAAGTCTAGAATTGGACAAAGGGCAAATAATGGTTTTAGAACACAATAGTTGGAGAGATATTTATTTTGTGAAATAATTTTCAAGAAAAAAATAAAGCACAGGCCAGAGTAGGTAGTGATAAGCTCGTGATAGGGGCTGTAACCGTTTCGCCAGGTCTTTGCTACGTGAAGGCTACGCCGCAGCGTTGTAATGTAGCCGGATACGTTCCCGATACCACGTCGTAACGCTACAATCATGCTTCATGTTGTTGGTTGTTCCGTGATAGGAGCGTTCCTATAATGGATCTTTGACTGGCGGCAACACACGTAGAAGTTATCACGATTGTCGCTGCCACGACTAATTGTGCTAGTTGGGCGTTATTTGAAATGTTTAGTAACGTGTCAGCTACCTGCTAATTGCGCGTCAAATCAATGGAAAAAGAAAAATAGGTTTTACATTTTTTTATACTAAGTGTTTTTGTTTTTATTTTTGGTGTTGTGTTTCTTTAACTAACAGTCTCAATTATGCTGACTTCTCGCTTACAATTGGTGTGTGTGTGTGTTTTTTGTTTGTTTAACGTCGGTCTATTTCCGCGACTATGGCTAATCACCGACGCCAGGGAGCAGTTTCACCTCACTATCCTGGAAATTTTGACAAACCCTTGCCTTTCTGTAAGTAAGGTAGGGATCTTTAACGTGCCCAACATTGCATGGACACGGGATCGACGGCTTTACGCTCCCTCCGAAGGGCAGAACATGCAGACATTCAACTTGCTCAAATACAATGCCAAAACCTCAGTTAATGTTAATGTTACAGTTTGTACTGAAAAAGTGAGAGGAGAACGCTGGGATCGAACCCAGTACCCTTCGATTCAAAGGCACACGTTCTTGCCCCTGAACCACCGACGCTCTGCTTACAATTGGCCTACATGATCGTGTGCCTCAGTTATTGCGCTACCGAAAGGGATTATGTTAGCAATAAGTACATTTAAAACTACGGCAAAATACATGATTACGTCCACGTAAGCTATTTGGGCTAGATCGGTTATAATTAGAAATTATTCATGTAAGACCCTATAACTGTTATAAGTAAATAGAGACATACATTAACATAAGTAAAGCTGGTTTGTCAAATAATTTGACAATCATGAATCTGTCCGCTAGATTGCTGGTGCGATATTCGTGTATGTGAAAGTCGAAAGATTGTTGTTGTTCGCGATTTTTTGGCTGCGGATAATTATCCATTAGCCCTAGGTCGAAAGATATAGTTGGAAAAACTTAGTTGAGCAATTATTTTGTAAAATTCCGGCATTTACTAATATGGTTATAAATTTAAATTCGAATATAAAAAAAAATCACAAATGTTATTATATACATAATTATGAGAATTATATTATATTTACATACAGACTTGGAGACTACTTCTCTGGCTTCACTGTTGGTTTTTGTAGGTGAAGGACGTAGCCAGCGCGTGAGCTAACTGGAGCAAGTGGCCCTTCGAATTCTGGATGTTCTAGGATGTTCTTCAATGTTTCTGTGACTATACTTTCGCTGCTTTTCACAGAAACATTGAAGAACATCCTAGAACATCCAGAATTCTAAGGGCTACTTGCTCCAGTTAGCTCACGCGCTGGCTACGTCCTTCACCTACAAAAACCAACAATGAAGCCAGAGAAGTAGTCTCCAAGTCTGTATGTAGTATGGACAAGTTTCACCAAGTAAGGGCAACAACAATCAATATATTATATTTGTCTATGTGAAAACTGGAACCTGTCATAAGCATTGATAAGTACACTTGGAGAGCCCAAATAACCACAACACATATTTTAAAGACCTTGCGATCGTTTCGCTGACAACGTCAGCGTCATCAGAGGATGAAAAATTCTAAAGTTAAATCAACAGCTACAGTGTATTTATATCGCACCTAGGTGACGAACTATTGTTGTCATACACAAAAGTATATTTAATAGCTAAAGTAAAATAAAAATTTAAATTATGGAGTCTTCTGTTGTTTTGATACTAAACGCTATAAATCATTAAAACTCGTTTGGTTTGGTCTGTTTGGCCATACACACTGAATTAAAACCACATTATAAGCTCTAATTATTAATTAAACTTAACAACACAAGACATATAAAACAAACTTTTCACCTAAGACGTTAATGGGGAAGTTTTTTATTTTTCAAAATCAGTTCGAGCAATGCGGCTTCAATTGAAACAGTACAAAATGAAAGTAAACATAAAGGTGAAAACAGGTAATCTACATACAAAAGACACCTTTCAATTAAAAGAAATATTTTCTAAATATAGATATTATAGATCTTTTAAAAAATGTTATTTATTATCCCGTTTTTTAATTAGTTGATATTTTACAAATGCTTATTTTATTTGTATTTGACTAACAGGAAAAGCGGCATTTTTAAGGTCATGAAATTTCATAATTGAGAGTTTCGTGTGGATTACTGGAGTAAGGTTTTAAAGTCCACAGCACAATACATAATATGCATATACATTCTTTAATTCGGAAAAAATTAACACTGTTTGATAACGAAAGTACATAGAATACGTTATAGTTGAATTATAAATTTTAATTTTATATATATTTTTCTTCTAAAAAATATGTTTGTTAGGAAACATTTCGTAAAAGTGTTAGGAGTGATTGACATAATATGCAGTGCGCATCTTTAAATTTCAAATCATTGTCGATTGTCGAGTATATATGGTTATAACAGAAACAATTCGATTAAATTCAAGAATGGTCTAGATATTTTATTTACGCTGGAATGTAAACGACATTTTCGTTTATAACAAATTTGCAAAAAATAAGTATATGTATTTGATAGATTGCATGTAACACAACAACGCCACTACCTGTACCTGATCACTTGCTCTGTTCTTAGTCCTCAAAGCTTGCAGCTAATGCCATAGGAGGGGAGGCAATTGCAACTAAGAAAAGAAGGGATATCTCTGAGAACAAATGTGTCCTCAAACCTTGCATTTAAGACATTGAGATATAAATCCATATCTGGTCCTCAAAGCTTGCGCGAGAGGTATATATATATATATATATATATATATATATATATATATATATATATATATATATATATATATATATATATATATATATATATATATGTTTATATGTTTATATGTTTATATGTTTATATGTTAGAACAAGAAGCTACTGACACACAAAACTATCTGCTATTCAAGTCTTACCCCAATAATCGTAGCTTTCAAGTCAATGATAAGTAATTTCCAAGAAACCTTCTCATATAATCTGCAGTGCTCCAAGGCAATGTACTATGCTTTATCTTGTACTTACTATACCTAACAGATGTACCTATAACATCCGAATTATAGCATGAACATTTGCAGGTGATGCCATTTTAAGTGCAGCTTAAGAAAATTCCCAACAGTATCATACATCCTACATAAACTCATTTAAATTTGATTGACAACTGGCTATAACCAAAATAACAGAACATCAAAGTGAATGTGTCTAAAGATGTAAAAGTTAATTTTATTCTAAAGCACAACGAGTGTCCTCCAGTGCAAATTAACAGCAATCAAATACCACGCAGATGAAGTAAATTATTTGGTGCTACATGTTGACAAGAAACTAACTTTGAAAACGCATAAAATTGAAAAATCAGAGTGAAAAATATTATTGAGAAAACTGTATTAGTTGATGGGTA
Organism: Tillus elongatus; assembly: GCA_964006375.1. Classification (NCBI taxonomy): domain Eukaryota; kingdom Metazoa; phylum Arthropoda; class Insecta; order Coleoptera; family Cleridae; genus Tillus; species Tillus elongatus. The sequence goes on from OZ023265.1 coordinate 42,869,433, forward strand.
GAAAACAGCAATAAATATATAAAATGTAGCCCAACTACTTCTCAGGAGTCTATTCTTTGGGCTGGTCAAGGTTCCATTAGTCCCGTATATGTAGACATTGATACCGTTCTTCACAAAATATGTTTTGCAAAGTCAAATTTTCATCCTGGTCCTCCCGCAATTCCCTCACACTTTTTGCAGTTCTATAATCCAACCCTTGCATTTTTTACTTATAATACAATGAAACACGCAGTGATAATTTTTTTTTTGTTGCAGGTAAGAATGTCTCCTTCCTGGTGCTTCAGTTCCAGAGAGAACTACGTAAGTGTTTGTTTTCTCTTTCCTAGCAATTTCTTACATTAATTAAAACATGCTATTTCTTTATCTAAATATTTTATTTCAATTGACCAGCCTAATTAAACCAGTTGTTTTTCCTGGAAAATTTCATTTTCTTATTTATTTTTTTTAATTTCAACAACACACCACGAGGGCTTACAGCCTAAATACTATCGTACCGTGGGTGTCGACAAGGAGGAAAGAGGCAACTTCTTAATTCTGGATTTGGAGGTTCGGGGGAGAAGGAAAAACATGTGCCGGCAAGGAGTTCCACAACATGGAAGTCATCGGGACAAAAGAGCAGGCATAACAAGATGTTCTATATCCTGGACAGTAAAAGGGTGCATTCGCTCTGTTCCCCTGGTAGATCTGTTGGGGACAGCAGGTGGAGGAACTATGGAAGAAAGCTCCTCTGAGCAGTGCCCATGCAGATATCTATAAAAGAGAGAGAGAGAGAGGTCACCAACGGAACGTCGGTGTGCAAGGGATGGCAGCCTTTGGGTAAGGGTAGGGTCACCAATGAGACGTATAGATCTCTTTTGAATGGAGTCCAGGATAGCGAGTGTAGAAGCGGCAGCAGCACCCCAGATGTGGGAGCAGTATTCGAGGCTTGGTCTTATTTGTGAAGTATATAAAGTATAGAGATTAGCTGGTGAAAGATATTTGCGAGCCCGGAAGAGGAAACCTAATGTTTGGTAAATTCTGTATATCGCTCAAAATAATAAGTTACCTCGCTGGAATTTAATAGGCCTATTGCCTTAATAGAGACTATACTATGTAAAAAAAATCTAGACGCATCAAGTGGATTATGGTAGTGAATTTTATAAAAACGTTTTAAATAGCAAATATGTGTTTTTTTTAAGAAGGCATGCATCAAATTTGGTTACCAGTATAATCTATATAGTAAAAACAATGTACCATATTTCATCAAAATAACTTTATTGTTTTAAAGTGTAAAAATTTTTCGAGAATAAACTTAAAAGGGTCCAGAAAAAATTAGTTTCCCGGCCAACGAACCTTATAGGTTAATAGCAAATTGAGATATTCAAATTTGAAGCATTTAATTAAAATTCGCTACCATAAACGCACTTGTTGCGTCCCGAATTTATTTTCTTACAAACATGCATTCTAATTTCGTGGTCGAAATTTCATTCATTAAAGATCAGCTCAGAACTGGTACGGACCGGGGATCTTCGACTATCTAATTAAAACAAAGCATTGTTTAATCTATTTGAACTGAACCGATTTTCCTAAAAATTCGCTACAATAACGCACTTGCTGCGTCCCGAATTTTTCTTTTTATTTCGTTAATGTTATGTATTACGTAGAGTAAAGCCTAGCTTAACATACTAAAATGCCCCAATAACGCAAAACATTTGAATTTGATTAAACTGAAACCCTTATTTAGAGGCACACACCTAATAAATAGTGTTTTTGCGAAATAGGTATTTGTAAATATGAAAAGTTCTGTATTATGAAAAAAATAAAAATCAAAATTTACCTAAAAGAAGAAAAATATAGTAAAATGATAATTTACACACAAATGTAACTGCACACGGTGTTCTCAGGCGGTCACACATCCAAGTACTGACCGCGACCGGAGTTGAGCCGATGTACTCAACGTGGCATTGCTGTTGCCTGTTTGACATTATTTATTTTAGGGATCTTAGTGAACCGCTGCATTTACTAAAAACTACTGCCAAATCATCAGAGAATGGGTCTATGTGAAATGAATTTTCTGTAAATATTTTAATAAAATGAAGGACAATGATGCTTGAAGCTGTAACTTAAGGCTTTGTAAAACACATTTATTATGAAATTTGCTTTACATAGACCGTATTTATTTCAGGTTCTCAGTCTAAAAATTTCAAATTCTGACGTTTCCAATCGCGATTCTGACATTTAAACAAGAAAAACTGTAAAATTTTCAAAGTAATTTTTCTGTTATTTCTTTACCTTTTTGCGTCAAGAAAACCTAATCCTTGTCTGTATTATACAATATAGTTATCCACACAAAATATTTTGGTTTTGTGCATTTCTCTGGTCATCAGTGGCTCCCAAAAAATATTTTTAAACGTCTATATATTTTTTCCTTTCAACCTAGTGATCTGAATTTTGGCATGTGGAGTAAGTTTAATAGCGTAAACCTAAGTACAAATTTGGTTGCCAAAATTTTGTTATTTTCGGAGATATTTTCCTAAAGAAAACTCAAAATTTCCAATTTTTCTGGCTAACGAACTTATCCAAGCCACCTTCAAAAGGAAGGCATCTACCAGATTTCATCAAAATCGGTTCATTGTTTTTTTGAGTTATCGGTACGATATATATATATATATATATATATATATATATATATATATATATATATATATATATATATATATATATATAAAGACGGATCTCGTCATTACTGCGACGAGTGAAGACTCGAGTGTTCGCATCTATCACAGATTGCAGGGTTGACTGGAAGAAATGCCACCGATCGTTCACAGCATCCAAGGTCTCAAGAGGAGTCCAATCGACCATAGACAATGCTAGCCCCACGCCATCGTAATCTGTTATGCTATGAGAAGAGGTGACATTGTTGTACGTTGCTCAAAATGACAAATGACACATGATCCAATTGGTGGTAAAAGTTCAATGGAGGAGAACAGATCCTCATCAGTGGTCAAGACAAGATCCATTAGCTAACTTTTTCAACGGAAATTCGCAAAATGGCAAAGAAAGGTTACATAGGATGTGTGCTAGAAAAGTTATGGAAAAAGATGCTCACTGGAAGAAATTGAGGGAAAGATGCATGCAAAGTGATCCGAATAAACTTACAAACGCTATATATCTCTTAGATATTGGCTCACTCACGTATTAATCAGGGACAGATCTAATGAAAAAGAAAGCTTTAAATATCAGGAAAATTTGCGAATGGCAACTAGCCGGAGCCATGTCATCTTTCAAAATACAATACAATACAGTGTATATTTTGATTAAATAGCACTAACCCAATAACTTTCTGTCAAAAGTCTTCGGACGGCTTCGGCCCCAAAATCGTAAACTGTCAACAATATTTGAAGGACACGTATCTGAGAAAAGGGCAAACGCAGCTTTCCTCTGTGGAATATCTGTCCCAATTGATGAAATGCTTGAGTCAGAGAGCCATGGCGACGGTAGGGCGACATCGCCTTTATCGTGTAATAGTGAAGCAACAACACATAACGTATGCAGTGGCGATTTCTCCTAGTGAGCTAGGTGTGCGCCGCACACCCTAAAATATAATCAAAATGTGCACAATTAAATATGTTTTATTTCTTTTTCCCTTAGTCTTAATACACTACATATTTTATGACAATCGATTTAATTTACTTATTTGTTTTAATAAATAGTCGGTTAATAGTGACTTGGAATGAAGTAGGTACCACGACTGCTAACATATTCAGAGAATATGAATAGGTCAATAGCAACGGGGAATGAATTCGGGTTGGTGTGCGTTAATATTTCCGAACAACTTCAGTCGATTGAGTGGTATTGGTGTACAATGCAGTCCCCCACCCATGTGTTCAAAATAGTGAGAAAAATACCATTGATTTTAACACTGCAGTGAGCTGTAAAAGTATAGCTCAAGACAAATGAAAGGAACGACGGTCTACCCAACGTTGTGATAGCATTATTTACAAACATTACGGCTGCACTTGCAGAGACCACAGTATTCTAAAATCAAAGACTATAATACATTTTGGTGAATTTTTGTAGAAAAAAATCACTAATGGGGAGATCTCGACTTTTGAATTTTGAAAAAAAAATTTGCAAATGAGCGCGAACTAGGACCCCTAGAACCCATATCCGTGGTCAATGTTTATATGTTATATATATATATATATATATATATATATATATATATATATATATATATATATATATATATATATATATATATATATATATATATATATATATATATATATATATATATATCACACCGATAACTCAAAATATAATCGGCCGATTTTGATAAAATTTGGCATGTACCTTCCTTTTGTAAATGGCTTGGATAAGTTCGTTAGTCAGGAAAATCGGACGAGGTTTTCCGGGAACATTTTGAGTTTTCATTCGAAAAAAAATTGTATTTCAAAAAATAAAAAATCTATGACAACCAAATTTGGTAGGTGGGTTTACGATATAAAAAGTAAACTATACACCAAAATTTAGATTTCTATGTTACAAGAAAAAAAGTTATAATAAAATATTTTGTGCCAGATCATTTCTATGAAAATTCACTACCATAACGCACTTGATGCATCCAGGCTTTTTACACATTTTATTATTTAGTACCATATTAACATTGAACTACTTTTAATGTTTTCAGTTTTCACCCCGTTCCGGACAGTGCTAACGCTAACATAAATTTGTGTGAAGAGAAGAGGTTGTATAATATTTCCATGTTCTTTTCGTGTTTTAAAGTTTTAAGTGACTTTTTAATTTGTTAGTGTTGCGATGCGAGATTAATTTATTTATCTACGTATTATTCCCATATAGGTACAATATATATATATATATATATATATATATATATATATATATATATATATATATATATATATATATATACATTTTGTGTTAATAATTTTTTTAACCACCACTAACAGTAACTCGTTACCGCACACCCGAACTTTTTGGTCAGGAGACGCCACTGAAAGTATGTCCAAAACGTTTACCGTTTTCTTGAACGAATGCGGTAGCTGGAATTCATTTCATTATGGAGAATAAAATAAATCCGGTTGTCTAAAATAAGAATTTCCCGTCGAAGTAGGTCATGAAAAAAGCACACCACAATTACCGCCACCGCGCCTTGGTAGGTTATCAAAGCGCGAGCTTATTGCATTACGTTGTTCCGCAATAAAATCCTGATTCGATTCGCAATATCGACCCGATCAGCATTATGCCGGCAACACAATACCATTGAAAACGAGTTCAAATGCATCGATTGCATTATATATTATATCGGCATCTCGTCGAATGCGAAAACCATGTCAGTAGAACACTGCCGGCCGTAAATCATTAGCGTGCTTGTACAATCGCAGCAACCAGTGAGGGTGAACCAGAAGACTCTCACTAACAACACACACACCAGCAATGGCCTCCTACGCTTTCTATGCTGCGGATCTCTTCCACTGGCAGGCGGCCTTCATCTGTTCGGTTGTTGTGTAACAAATTGCACAACACCAACGCCATATTATATACATATAAATGTTCGGTAGCGGTATATTAATCACATGCTTGACGGAACTGTAAACTTGTTAAATCTGAAGCATTTACACATGTAGCCTATTGATCGCCCTAACGAAGTGTCTGATTAAACTTTGTTATATTTAGATATCGAAACTCGCTGGAAATAGAGGCTACGTCTAATTTTAGCTTTATCCAAATCAACATTCGCCTTGGAGAAAATGTCAAACCTGTGGCTTCTGGGTCCTGCACAGATCAATTACAGCATTTTTTATCTTTCTCAAGTGTTTGTTGGGGAACGATGCACTTAACCGCAACTACATATTAACGTGATTATAATAAAATATGACCTAAAACAGTTGTACATACCTTAATAGAGTAAAACAATGTGGTATATTTCGTTTTTAATAACATTTCAATGATAAACGCAATTAAAACGTTTCGATTTGCAACAAAAAGGTATATTTTTGCACCTGAGGTTATGACTGTTGTTTCGTTGACATATTTCATGCAGATAGGCGGTGTTATCAGATCCAGAAGGTCATGTTGGCAGGAGTGTGTGTAAAAAGCATTTTAGATCTTTTATTTCGTTAAAGCGGCCAAACACTCTTCGGATTAAATTGCATATAGGCGGTGTTGTTAGGTCCAGAAAGTCAGGTCGGCAGGAGTGTGTATAAAAAGCAGTTTAGGCTTTTTATTTCGTTACAGTGGCAAGACACTCTTGGAATTAGATATTTAATGTGGCAACGCTGCTGAAAATTGACAGTTACAAAGGTAAAAATAGTGCATTTTTTAGAACTTCATTTCTCAATTATTCTCTTATTTATGGTTTTTCCGTAATTTTTTTAACGGTTATTCATCTGTTACATACTTTTCCCTTACGTGACAGTAAAGGATTTTTTCACGCCCAAGGAGGCACCACCCCTTACATCAAGGGGCCGGTGAAGTCCCATCGAACGTTTCCGGTTCTGGTGTATGAGTCGGCTTCCCTTATAAGCAAAAATGATTATGGCCCCTCCTTGCACAAATGATTCCGAAGGTAAAATACCCCTCCATTCGGATCTCCGGGAGAGTGGTGTACAGGGGGCACCAGCATCAAGATTTAACATATCCTTCTCGAATATATGTGGCCTAAATTCTAACCTGAACTCCGTCCACCATTTCCTCCAGGCTAATAGGCCCAAACTCCTCTTCCACACCGAAACTCAAATCAGTGCCAAAACAGCCACTAATCACCTTAATTCCCCGGGGTATGAGCTCCTTACTTCCTTTAGGAGGCGTGTGCGCTTACGTCCGTAGCAATCTACCCTGCACCAGACTCCCCAATTTAGAAGCTGGAAAAAAAGACATACTATGGATAAAACTCTCTTTCTCTCAGTGCTGCAACTAAATTCATCTGTTGCATTTACCGGTCACCTTCTGACAACAACTTTGTCCAGCTCTTTGACTACCTTTCTGAAAAAACCGACCATCTGATTTCTGAATATCCTTCCTCCGAGGTCACTATTCTGGGTGACTTCAATGTCCATAATAAAGAATGGCTAGGATCTTCAAAAACCGATTCACAAGGAAGAGCAGCGGATGCCTTTGCAGTCAGTAATTCTTTAGCCAATATGGTTCAGCAACCTACTTACTTTCCTCGCATCCCAACACACAGCTCAAATCCCTTGGATCTCCTTCTTACTACAAATCCTGACTGCTATAAGATATCAGTCACCGCCCCCTTGGTCGCTCAGACCACGGCATTGTCACTGCTTCCTGCGTAATGCAACCCGAGGTCACACAGTCATCACACCCACGTATCGTTTGGCATTACAACTCCGCGAACTGGGACGAAATGCGAGATTACTTTTCCTCATTTCCATGGGCGTCTGTCTGCTTCTCTCATCCTGACCCCTCTGATATCTCACAAAACGTCACCGAAATTATCCAAGCTGGCATGGAATTATTTATTCCACGTACACAGAAAACCTCTACAGCCACTCAAAAGCCCTGGTTCTTTAAATCCCGTGACAAGGCCAGACTTGAAAAGGTCAAAGCTCACAAAACGCTTCTACACAATCCCAGTCAAGAACACCGTCAAGCATTTAACGACGCAAGAAACCGCTATGTCCGGATTCTTTGCAAAAAACTCGTTTAATAACCACATCAAAAACAAACTCTTCTTAAGCTCCAGCGACAGCAAACTCTTCTGGAGTCTTGCTAAATCTATTGGGAATAATGTCTGCAAGAGCACGTTTCCACCTCTTGTCTCAGGAGATGAAATTGTTTCTACCGCCCTGGGCAAAGCTGAACTTTTTGCCTCGTTGTTGGTCAGCAATTCTACTCTCAAACCACCTCCAAATGTTCAACCACAGTCCACAATGTTGCGCATAAAATGACGGATATAATTTTCAAAACTAAAAAGGTACGAAATATGCTCTCTTATCTTAATACCAGGAAAGCCTCTGGCCTTGACGAGATCCCAGCAATTGTTCTCAAAAAATGCGCACCAGAACTTGCTCCTGTCCTGACTCGTCTGTTTCAGACATCTTACAATAGAGGCATATTCCCTAGTAACTGGAAAACTGCTCGAGTACAACCCGTCCCCAAGAAAGGATCCAAAGCGCTTCCTAGCAACTGCAGGCCCATTTCTCTCCTTTCAGTCGTCTCTAAAGTGATGGAAAAGTATATAAACACCGAATTACTAAAATTTCTTGAAAAACACAGTCTAATCCACGACAGGCAGTATGGATTCCGTCAGCGCAGATCAACTGCCGACCTCCTTTCCTTTGTCACCCATTCTTGGAACAAGTCTATGGAACTACACGGTGAATCCCAGATTGTTGCTCTAGACATATCCAAAGCCTTCGACCAGGTCTGGCACGCAGCACTGTTTAATAAACTTCCGGCCTATGGCCGACCACCAAAACTCTCTATACCTGGACAGCAAATTTCCTACATTCCGGTTGCGGTTAAGTGCACCGTCCCCGTTTGTTGAAATTGCTTATACACCTGATTGGAAATTTAAAAATTAGATTTAACATAAGACAAGACGATTATTATTCTACACTGTAAGCAATTGGGATTTGGTTGGCATCATTATTTTTCGTTACATTGACATAACAAAGATCACTTATGAGAAGCTCTCTATCTATTAAGTTACCAGCCTAAATTAAAAAAATGAACAAAAGTTCCATTGCATGGGGTACGCAGATGATGCAGTGCTTATAGAAGAAACAAAAAAATAATAAAGGATGTACAGTATGCTAGACGTTGTGTCAAGAAGATTTAAAGAAAAAATCGATATAAGAAACATTTTGGAACATTAGCTTAGAAGCAAGAATTATATCAGAATAAATTCAAGTCTCATTTTAATCATATGGCAAATTGACCTTTACCTCTGCAATTATTGGTTTCGTCACAATTACTCTTGTTAGCAAGTCCCTGATATGCAGCTGCTTGATAAGTTTACTCCGAACTCAATTCTTTAACAACGAATACTCCTAACAAGCCGATCCTTTAACAGATTTTCAATGTGGCACATAGTATATGTTTTCCTCTAGTCCTTGATTTCAATACGGCATTACGATAACAAAATCCTAGCTACGTAGCACAGTCATAGTCGAGTCTCTCTGCGCTCATTATAATCGATGATGGTGGCGTGTTCTTGATAATGCACGCGTCGTGTACTTGATATCCATCATAATTAACCTACACAACATTAGCCTTGCGTCGCCGGATTACCGGTACTGTACTTTATTTACTCCACTCTCTCAACTTGCAGAAACAGAAGAACCAACGGAGGATTTAGGACAGACAGTTGTTTGTTGCGTTACTTTACGTCAGAATTCACAGCGAGTAGGCGAAACCGTTATGTTCTCTTGTGGTCATCGTTTGACCCAAATCGCGACGACCAACACCCATATTAACGGCATTGCCGTGTCGATGTTTGTTATTCACTTGGCTATTTGTAATTGCGGTTATACAGGCTGATTCACTGCAAAAAGCCATTATCAAATAATAGAGAAAACACAAGGGGCAATGGAATGAACACAAAGTTAAAGATACAGGGCAACTGAATAATTTGCAAGAAGAAACTCAACGGTGATATGTCTGCGTGGATGAGAACACGAAACGACTTACAGGCAGCTACGGACAAAATACTGGACATGGGGAAGCTAAAACCAGGGAAAACGCAGGTTTTCACTATAAATATGCTACACAAGATCGTAATAGGTGGGAAAAAATAAGGAAGAAAGAAACGCGCAAAAAATATAAACGCTAACTTAAAAATATGATCATAGAGATGGAAAAGAAAAAATCCTGGACGCAGCAAGCGCGTTATGGTAGTGAATTTTCATAGAAATGATCTGGCACAAAATATTTTATTATAACTTTTTTTTCTTGTAACATATAAATCTAAATTTTGGCGTATAGTTTACTTTTTATATCGTAAATCTACCTACCAAATTTGGTTATCGTAGCTTTTTTATTTTTTGTGATAATTTTTTTTTTTTAATGAAAACTCAAAATTTTCCCTGAAAACCTTGTCCGATTTTTCTGACTAACGAACTTATCCAAACCATTTACAAAAGAAAGGTACATGCCAAATTTTTTCAAAATCGGCCCATTATTTTTTGAGTTATCGGTGTGATATATATATATATATATATATATATATATATATATATATATATATATATATATATATATATATATATATATATATATATATATATATATGCCTGGACGCAGCAAGTGTGCGTTATGGTAGTGAATTTTAATAGAAATGATCTGGCACAACATATTTTATTATAACATAGAAATATAAATTTTGGTGTATAGTTTAGTTTTTATATCGTAAACCTACCTACAAAATTTGGTTAGCATAGCTTTTTGGTGAATTTTCGTAGAAAAAATTCACTAATGGGGAGATCCCGACTTTTGAATTTTGAAAAAAATTGCAAATGAGCGCGAACTAGGACCCCTAGAACCCATATCCGGGGTCAGTTTCAATTTTTATATGTTTATATATATATATATATATATATATATATATATATATATATATATATATATATATATATATATATATATATATATATATATATATATATATATATATATATATATATATATATATATATCACACCGATAACTCAATAAATAATGGGCCGATTTTGATGAAATTTGGCACATACCTTCCTTTTGTAAATGGCTTGGATAAGTTCGTTAGTCAGAAAAATCGGACGAGGTTTTCGAGAAAAAATTTGCGTTTTCATTCGAAAAAAAATTATATCTCCGGAATTAACAAAGTAAGGGAAACCAAATTTAATACGCCGGTTCATATCATCATAGGTAAGCTACCTACCAAAATTTAACTCTGTAGGTTAAAGGGCAAAAAAGTTACAGGCATTTAAAGAAAAATAAATTTGGGTTTTCCTCAAAAAGTCGCGATTTAAGACGTCAAAATTGGTAATATTTAGGCAATGAACCTAAAATTAATATGAGCTATGGAAAGAAAATGTCTCAAGAAGAATGCTTTACAAAGCCTGAACTCTTAGTTTCAATCTTCATTGTCCTTCATTTTACTAAAATATTCCCAGAAAATTAATTTAAAATAGACCCTTTCTCTGATGCTTTGGCAGTAGTGTTGGGTATAGAGTTTATCGTTTAATGGTATATCATATTTGTCAAATTTTCGTTAAAAATCATTAAAGCTCAACATATCCGATATTATGCAAGTTACGGAAAAAAATGGTATACATTCATTATAGGGTGTCTTGAGCTACATCTTAACAATATTTCCACAATTACAGGCTGGCCCATAAGTCGTTGGTGATTAAATTATTTTTTTTAATCGAACACGCCCTATGTTATTGCATTCTTGCATTTTCCACCGAAATATAATACATCTTTGTAAGAAAAGAAATTCGGGACGCAACAAGTGCGTTATGGTAGCGAATTTTTATTAAATGCTTCAAATTTGAATAGCTCAATTTGCTATTAACCTATACGGTTGACCAGGAAACCAGTTTTTTCTGGAACAATTTATGTTTACTTTCGGAAATTTTTGTACATTTTCAATAAAGTTATTTTGATGAAACATGGCACATTGTTTCTACTATATAGGTTGATGCCTGCTTTCTTTAAAAAAACATGTTTGCTATTAAAAACATTTTTATGACAATTCACTACCATAACGCATTTGCTGCGTCCAGAAGTTTTATATTTTTTAAGATTTTTTTTAATTTTCCCGGAAAACCTCGTCCGATTTTCCTGACTAACGAACTTGTCCAACCAATTTACAAAAGGAAGGTATATGCCAAATTTTATCAAAATCGGCACATTATTTTTTGAGTTATCGGTGTGATATATATATATATATATATATATATATATATATATATATATATATATATATATATATATATATATATATATATATAAACATATAAAAATTGAAAATGACCCCGGATATGGGTTCTAGGGGTCCTAGTTTGCGCTCATTTACAAAAATGTTTTCAAAATTTAAAAGTCGGGCTCTCCCCATTAGTGAATTTTTTCTACGAAAATTCACTAAAAGGAATACCAATGCAAAGAAAGAGCTTTGACAATATAAAATACATAAAAATGGCGGTAAATTAAAGCACACCAAAACGTAAGAGAAGTACGGCATAAACCAAAAACAAAAGGTACTGTAATAAAGCATAACAATAGAAATTAGTAGAGATGAAGGAGGCTATACACTGGTCTAGAAGAAATGGTCCACAGAGCAGCAGGTGTGTTTATTCACCTTATATATATATATAATATATATATATTATATATATATATATATATATATATATATATATATATATATATATATATATATATATATATATATATATATATATATATATGATAGACATTCGTTTCCTAATTGTAAGAACCCTATTTGTGTTGATTTAGATTTAAACAAGTTTCTTTTTAGGGTCGGTTTTGTTTCTCAACTATCCAATCACCGACGTCAGTGAGCTGTTTTACATCACTACTTGAAAATGTTGCCGAACTCCTTTTTATCTTTAAGGAGGATTGGCATATTTAACGTACCCAACATCGCATGGTACTCGCAACCGACAGATTTACGCACCCACCAAAGTGCGAAACGTGCCGATATTCAACTTCCACAAACACAATGCCCGAACCTCGGTTGATGTTAATTTAGACGAATTAAGTAAAACTTTTTGGTAAGAAATGTAGGTAATCTGAAGCCTTGGTTTAGAGATCATATACTTGGTTCATCTGCCGATCAATAAGCGGTTGTCCTTTCACAAGACACATACTTAGAAACCAATAGCATCAGCCCTAATGGCCACCAAACACACGTGCAGAAGACATATAAATGTGGGCCTATATTAAGACGAAAAACTCCTTTAGAGTAAGCACATGGTATACATCCAAGACAGGTGCGAAAAAGCATTAAACATGCTAAGATGTGTTTGCAAATGCACCTTGGTATGTGAATCAAGGATATCGCTGATGTTTTATCGATCTTACATTCGCACCATGCTGCATCCACATCTAATTTAATCAAAATTGATAGGTTACAATATTAGGCACTCAGTATATGTCTGGATGTGATGGGGTCGTCACCATGTCTGGCAATTCTGGTACAGGAACCTCGTCTAAAACTACTTAGAGCTATCTTGCCTAAAACAGTGTGTTAAAATTAGGATTTTCAATTCGAATGACCTGATAAATAAGATTCATGGACTCTAGATTGAAGACGTCACCAACTATTTCTGACGCATTAAAAACTGTTATCCACTGGTGATCGTTCTAACCCAGACTTTAATATTATACAAATTTACAACGTACCAATTTTGAAACAACCTTATACTGTCCAGATCTGGATGCAATTTTTCCTACCTATTTAGCCATTCATTCACAAAACAGAAATATAATATGTAGCTGGTGCAACGCTTTAACTACAGCGTTGTCATCTACACCGACGATTTAAAAAATCTGATGGAACTGATTCGGCAATCTTTGTTTCGGATATTAATCAGACTTGTAGTTACCATCTTTCAGAGCAACGCTCTATATAGACCGCTAAAGGGTTTGCCATTCAGACTAAGTCCTTCGAGCATTTTTTAAAATTCCAGATTAAAAATTATTTCTATGCTATATCATTTTTAGTGAGCCAGCTGTATGTTAGTGCCAGCCGGAATACTGACGACGATTCTAAATTGATACAAGGCATCACAGTGGACCTCCATAAATGTAATCAACGTCATCGGCTTTAAGAATAACTTGATATACTGCAAAGGTCAACAGAGGTGTATGAGTAACAAATAAGGAAGTTGATATCTTGGATCTACCTGCCATAAACCGCAATAACAGCAACTGAAACCACAAAAGCATTGTTAATAGAAGATAACCTGAGCCAGGACTACAAAACTTCATACGTTGTTTTGCATCTTCTATAAAACTTCTCTCTTTATTAGATATAACGGTACAAAAGATAATTTTAACGACAAATTCCTTTCTGTTGCCTAAATAAATTGTGAAACTTTCACTTCAATTTACAACAACTATTTATTTTTACTACAAATTAATATAAATCTTAAGCCGACTTAATTATAAGATTCCCCCGTCGTTTTCAAAAAGATGTTGTTTAAGTGACGTAATAGATACGAGGATGTTACGTGCTTAAAATAACTTTTAAAATCATGAAACAGCCGCCCCATTTACCACAAAATTATCTATTATACACTAAGTCTGGCATGTACTGTCTGAAAAAAATGAAAACCGTGTTTTAATTTGCTTGGTTTTAGTAAACTGTCCAAAACTGGTTGTTCCGTCTTGACAGCTTACGTTTTGTGTTTTTTTTTTACATGTTTATACCACGTTTTCCCTCGTATTAGTAAATTGTCACTAGGAAAGCTCACTAATAGAAAGGTCCCAGCCGTTTTGTATGATTTATGTACGTTTCCGAGCGATAGCTTAGAAAATAATTAACCGATTGATCCGACTTTGCAAGTAGTTTTTTTTTTTGGAGGGTATCTAGAAAGAGTTCTTTAACCAGCCCAATCTGACCAGTTTTTTCGCAAAAAAACTTTCCACCAAAAAAATTCATGTATCAGAAAATAATAAAGCTATTTTGATGGGATTTGGTACACATATGGTCACAGTAGAAACGAATGCCACACCAAAATTGAAGTTTCTCTGTTATTGGAGTTTGAAGTAAATTCACTACCATAACGCACTTACTGCGTTTCGACTCTTCTTCACCAATAGTTTACAAGATCAAAACGATAATGAATTAAATTATCTAAAATAGTCCGAGAGTCCGTAGGTCTTGACTGAATCATAAGGCAGGAAGCAAACGTTTTTTAGGAAAGAATAAAATGTCTAAATTGTAGAGTTTTAAATAAACATTCTGATTCAGATGCAGTTCACAAATAACAAATATCGCATGAAATATGTTTCACAAGGTCTAAGATTTCTGTTTCAGTATTTACTTTTCCACATTTAGTTACAAGAAAATTTATTTGAAATATAGCCTGTTTGCTAGTTTCTATGTGTAGCAGCGTCACTTAACATTGATGATGGTCAATTATTCCTGGAGGGGTGACCGCTTATAACAAATTAAGTATCACATTCAATGATTTCTAAACAGATTCTGAAACAAATACGACTTTTAGGGAACCAAAGTTTGCGTGGCATGCGTATTTCTTTTCTCATAGTATAGATTACATTTGGCATAGATTTATACACTATGTAAAATAGAGAAGCACTAAGCATCTAAACATAATATATGAACATTTTTGTATTTACCACGACAAATTTTGATTTATTTTCCGCTTTCTAACAATACTTTTCCCCTTATCAACGGTATTTCTGCAAACTCTAAATGCATCGAACTCCAATGTGAATAAAAAATTTTCTTATTAATATAAACTTACTTAAAAAATAGATTTTGAATATCGTACAATCAATCTTAACATTTTTGTTTGATAATCATTTGTTTTTTTTTAAGTGTTACCTCATTTAATTTGCCTAAAATATATGCAAAACTGAATTTGAGGTAGATATCTTTAGCCACACTAACACGGAAGGCTAGAGTATTTTAGGTCTAACATGAAAAGCTAGAGTATTAACGGCAAATTGAGTTAATCAGATTTGAAATCTTTTTATGAAAATTCGCTACCGTAACTTACTCGCTGCGTCAACAGATAAAATACTGTAGCTTTCCATGTGAAACTGGCAAAGAAGTCCACTTCATTCATTTTTTTGCAAACATTTTAGGCGAATGAAATGACGTAACAATTAAACATAATATAAAAATGTTAATGAAGTAACAATTTAAACATAATATAAAGAACTTATCAAACACATCTCACGCAATATTTTGTTCTCCAGAAGCCATAGTTGTTTCAATATCTTTTCGAAATCATTTAATGTAAGCTGGCAAAAAGGATCTATCTCAAATAAATGATTTTAATTAATTGATGAGAAGTAACTATTGAAACAGTTGTATCAATTTTCGTCCGTTCACAAATCTTTCAGGTTTCATCAATATGTTTACAGAAACCCATAATTCTACCACAGAAGAAAGCATGTTCGCTTTAGCACACAGAAGGATATAATTAGCTTTGCAAAGTATAACAGAAGCAAAAAGAGAAAATGGTTGGTAAAAATATCAAAATTGCAGTTGTCAGTGTCAATAAAAAAAAATCTGTACGCAGCAAGTGCGTTATGGTAGTGAATTTTCATTAAAATGTTTTTAATACCAAATATGTTTTTTTTTAAGAAAGCAGGCATCAAATTTGGTACCAGTATAACCTATATAGTAAAAACAATGTGCCATATTTCATCAAAATAATTTTATTGTTTGAAAACGTACAAAAATTCCGAAAGTAAACTTAAGGTGTTCCCGAAAAAAACCGTTTCTTGGTCAACCTTATAGGTTAATAGCAAATTGAGCTTTTTAAATATGAAGCATTTAATGAAAATTCGCTACCATAACGCACTTGCTGTATCCAAAATTTCTTTTCCTACAAACATGCATTATATTTTGATGGAAAATGCAATAACATAAGGCGTGTTCGACTAAAAAAAAAAAAAAAAAAAAAAAAAAGAAAAATCGTATCACCAACGACTTATGGGCCAGCCTGTGATTGTAGTAATAATTTTTTAAGATGTAGCTCAAGACACCCTATAATTAATGTATGCAATTTTTTTTCATATCTTGTATAATAACGGATATATTGAGCTTTATTGATTTGTTAGGCAAATGCGCCAAAAATTATATACCATTAAACGATCAACTCTATAGCTAAGACTACTGCCAAGTATCAGAGAAAGGGTCTATTTGAAATGAATTTTCTAGAAACATTTTAGTAAAATGAAGGACAATGATGATTGAAACTAAGACTTCAGGGTTTGTAAAACATTCTTCTTAAGACATTTTCTTTCCATAGCCCGTATTAGATTCAAGTTCTTTGCCTAAATGTTGCCAATTTTGACGTTTTAAATGGCGACTTTGACGTTTTGAGGAAAATCCCAATTTATTTTTCTTTAAATGCCTGTAACTTTTTTGTCTTTTGACCTACAGAGCTACATTTTGGTAGGTAATTTACATCTAGCAATATAAACCCGTGTACCGTATTTGTTTCACGTTCTTTGCCTAAACATTGCCAATTTTGACGTTTAAAATTGCGACTTTAACGTTTTGACGAAAACTCCAAAAAAAAAATTATTTAACTGCCTGTAACTTTTTTATCCTTGCACCTAGAAACCTAAATTTTAGTACATGGTTCGCTATTTATAATACAAACACACGTACCAAATTTGGTTGCCATTACTTTGTTATTTCCGGAAATATAAATTCTTTTCGAAAGAAAACACAAAATTTCACGGGAAAACCTCAGCCGATTTTCCTGGATAACGAACTTATCCAAGCCACTCGCTTAGGAAGGTATTCACCAAATTTAGTCAAAATCGGCCCATTATTTTTTGAGTTATCGGTGTGATATATATATATATATATATATATATATATATATATATATATATATATATATATATATATATATATATATATATAAACATATAAAAATCGAAACTGACCGCGGATATATGTTCTAGGGGGCCTAATTAGCGCTCATTTGAAGATAATTTTATCAAAATTCAAAAGTCGAGATCTTCTCATTAGTGAATTTTTTAAAGAAAATTCACTAATTGTGTTATAGATAAGTTTCTTCTATTATAATACTTTGCCAAATTGTGGCCGGCAAGTACAAGCCTAAAGCTTCTTTGTCTAAGCTACATTGTACAATTAATCACAATAAAGTACTGTACTCCTTGTAAGAAAATAAAATTTAAAGGTTTATTGAAGTAAACTGGACACCGTAACGGAATGCTAATTCTTGGGTATATGAAGTACATGTGTCGCGCACTGACGCTCATTGGAAGGTGTCCCCTCTCTAGCCCATATCCTACTTCCCGGCTGTCCCCTCATACCATCAGGACCAGCAACCACAGGTAACACCACCGGCAGCGTATTAAGAAAGAAGCGGTGTTCCCACCTTACATTTGGCCAAATTGACTTTAGGGGGTCCACCGACGTAACTGTAAAATACATGTCGTCTAAGATAACGCAATTACAGTAATACAAACAAAACATTGGTCTGAAAACGAAATAATCGGCAGCCTGCTTACATTATAGGCATTATACAGAAACAATAGACTTTGTGAAACAAATTTCATGCAACACTTACTTCTTGCCTTGCGATTGGTCAAGACTTACCGACTTGCTGACTATTTTAGAGAATCAAAGTCATTATTGTTTTGAACTTGTAAGATATTGTTTATAAAATGTCCAAACGCAGTAAGGGTGTTATGGTACCGAATTTATTTCACTATTAACATAGAAACTTTATATTTGATATACATATGTATAAGTATACACATATCCCACCATCGTGATCTCTCTGTTAATGAATTTTCTTAATGAAAATTCACTATAAATTCATGCCAAGTGTAAAGCTGTTGAAAAAACCTGCCTCAATGTGTGAAGTTCAAGAGCTTCAACGAAATGAAAAGATTGCTGAAGATAGAGAGTCAAGGCGACGTTTCCTTTGGACTCTTGATGATAATGACCGTTTAGTAAATTAGATAATAATGATGCACTACCCCCTGATATGATTCTAACTCATTGTCTTCTGTGTGTACAAACACTGTTGGTAGCCAAATTAATTTGTGGCAGGGGAAGAACATTTTTGACATAACTTGACTACTTCAGCAAAACTTTAAAATAGTTGTGTACTTCTTTCATAATTTGAAAGTTTGTTGAACGCCCGTATTACCTCATTTTCCTTGCAGTTGTCTCTTCTCTGTAACATAGCTGACAGCCCGCTGTTTTCCATGACATCATTCGCGTTTGTGTGCCACTTTTTCTTTCTCACACACTATAAAGTGGCTACTGGTGTGTATCATCATAACACTTTACCTATTTATAATTTAATTTTGGTTCGTGCCAAGGTCGGAATTAACCAAGGTAGATATTCATGTGTAAATATGCAAACACCGCCAATATAACTGGAATTAACAAGATTTCTATCGCTTGTTTACTGTTCGCATTACAATTAGATATTCAAATATAAGACATATTTACGTTTTTTCGTGAACAATAAAATTTCATTCACTATTCATATCGTTTGTGAAAATTGTACGTGATTTTAGTTGACGTATTAAGTGCAATAACTATGGACGTAAGTCACATTTTCACTTCAGTTGCATAATGTTTATATTTCATTTTCATATTTTGCTTTGTATTTATTTATTTGTTTTTACATAATTTAATAATAAATTGTTTACTGCTCATAAGCAAAGGGAAACCTATCATATTCAATTGTGTCTTTATGTACTTTCAAAGCCACAAAAAGAATGCAGAACATGGGCCTGAAACGTCCCTCTTTGTCGTCTGTGTCTTCTTTTTGTCTATATGTATTGTTTTCTTTCTCATAAGAGATACACCAGCCCTAGACCCATCACAATAAACAACCAAGTTATTCAAAATCCTTTTCACTTGTTGGCATTTCTGTGGATCGAAATCTCAATTGGCACCAACATGTCACATCAATTGCAGAAGCGGCTGCTAATAAATTAGGTTTCCTCTTCCGGGCTCGCAAATACTTTTTACCAGCTAATCTCTATACCTTATATACTTCACAAATAAGACCAAACCTCGAATACTGCTCCCACATCTGGGGTGCTGCTGCCGCTTCTACACTCGCTATCCTGGACTACATTCAGAAGAGAGCTATACGTCTTATCGGTGACCCTACCCTGACCCAAAGGCTGCCATCCCTAGCCCACCGACGTGCTGTTGGTGACCTTACTCTCTTTTATAGATATCTGCACGGGCACTGCTCAGGGGAGCTTTCTTCCATAGTTCCTCCACCTGCTGCCCCCAAC
The DNA here is from genome assembly GCA_964006375.1 of Tillus elongatus. Classification (NCBI taxonomy): domain Eukaryota; kingdom Metazoa; phylum Arthropoda; class Insecta; order Coleoptera; family Cleridae; genus Tillus; species Tillus elongatus. The sequence continues at coordinate 42,889,416 of OZ023265.1, forward strand.
AGATCTACCAGGGGAACAGAGCGAATGCACCCTTTTACTGTCCAGGTCACCACACATAGAACATCTTGTTATGCCCGTTCTTTTGTCCCGAGGACTTTCAAGTTGTGGAATTCCTTGCCGGAACATGTTTTTTCCTTCTCCCCCGAACCGCCAAATCTTCAAATCCAGAATTAACAAGTTGCCTCTTTCCTCCACCCACGGTACGGTAGTATTTAGGCTGTAAGCCCTCGTGGTGCGTTGTTGAAATTAAAAAAATGTACTGGTAATAGGCTACCAGCCCCCAGGAACTTCATTAATAGATACCGGTAGATATTCTGTCTTCTGTCTTTGTTTGTGTATGTCTACTGGTGATAGGCTGCTACCACCCAGGAACTTCATTAGTAGATACCGACAGATATTACAATTAAAATTAGAGCGTATCAATCAAAAAAATGTTTAGTTATTTTCGTGTATTTACGTTTATTGATTAGTTTTAAATTAGTTAAAAAAATAATGATGGACAGTTGAGTAAATTAAATATTTGCAATACAAAGATTTAAAGTCTTATCTAGGTCAAAATTATGACGATTGACTGTAGAGTTTAAGAAAACGTACACTCGTCTGAAAAACAGATATTGAAAAGAAAGCCCGTTATCAGCTATTCGTGCAGTCATAACTTCACAAAACTCCAGCCGCCGATCAAAATCATCTTTAGTCGGTTGTTGTACAAGATGAATTTTATACGGATGAAATTTATGATGCTTCAATATTCGTTGAATAGTTCTTCTTTTGATGTTTGAAACAGTGGCAAATTTTCTCGTGCTTAAAGTTGGGTCTGCAGCAATTTTTCCTAAAACTTCAATCTCAGTAGTCTCATTTCTAACCGGAAATTCACGCTCAGGATCCCGTTTTTTGTTGGCTACTGAACCACTTTGTCGAAACTTTGCAACTAACTCCAAAATGTATTTTCTGTTAACATGTCTGTTCGGATGTCGTTTATTAAACAAATTTGCGGTACGGTTGGCACAGTCGTTTTTGAAAAAAATAGTAATTATTTCAACTCTTTCTTCTACAGAGTACACCATTGTAAAATTAATTTTCGGTAGTACTATCAAGTGTCAGACCTACCGATAAACTGAAATAATAAGCCGCATTTCTCTCATTCCGATAAGAAATGTTCCGATAGTCAATTTTTTGTTTACAAACCAACAAAACATTGACTATCAGCACATTTCTTATCGCAATGAGTGAAATGCGTTTTTGAATCTTCAACTGTGAATAATTTTTAAACAGGTTGATAAAACTTCCAAAAAATTAGTGTGCTGAATTCATAAAAGCAAGAGCTTTCAAATGATGTAACACTCGACCCATGTTCCCTATTGAAAATATAAGGGTTGCTATCAACACCCTTAAGGGGTTGATGTGACAAAGTTGAGTTTTATGTCAAAACATGCCCCCCTCAATATTAAAATTGACGTGTTTCAGCGTTTCTTCAAAAATATATATCTGGACGCAAATCGGTCTGTTTTGTTTTCAATGCGCCACCCTGTATATATACATACATACATACATATATATACAAACAAAACAGACCGATTTGCGTCCAGATATATATTTTTTAAGAAACGCTGAAACACGTCAATTTTAATATATATATATATATATATATATATATATATATATATATATATATATATATATATATATATATATATATATATATATATATACATACAGGCTGTTTCAAAATTTCAAAAAACATGCACCATCGCTCGTGGGGCAATTCCTTACTAAAAAATAAGAAAAAAAGTTACTGTGCACATGGGCCCGGAAACGCATAGTTTCCAATATACAGGGAGTTGAATTTTAATTTTTTTTAAATTTTTTATAAATAATTTCAAAACCACTGGATTGATTTTAATGAAACTTGGAACTTGAAAGTGTATTATGAAAGTGCATATTTTCAAGTGAGAATCTGCTTCCAACTGCGTCAGTGGCGTGCGTACGGGGCAACTGTAAAAATTCATTTGGGGAAAAATATGTGCGCCAATGTCTTTTTCCAATTTTGATACATCAGTTATGAAGCTTATTACATAAGCCACAAAAGCTACCTCTTGGTATTTTTTCGTTCAGGATATCCCCTAGGAGATGTGATTAATTTTATAAAAAGGGGCAAAGTACCGATTAGTCGGCGTAATAATAATAATAATATATGTTTACTGCAACCATAAGAATATGAAAAACAAAACATACAGTAAACATTACAGCAATAAACGTGCAAATAACTAACCTACGTAAAACTTATTGGTGATAAACATTGAAATGAATATTACAAACATTGATAAAAAATGATAAATAAAAAATAAAAAATAAAAATAAAAAATGAAAAAAGTAATCGTAGACACCATGATTTTTCCAAACTCTTGTTTTTTGTACATTACTCACTTGACTTTAATAACAAAGCTAAAGAAAATGTTGAAAGTGACCACCATTAGCGTCGTTACAATTATTTAACCTTCTGCGCAAAGATCTTCTTACTCTTCTGCAAATATTTTAATCTTCTCTAATGCTGTCAAATGCATATTCTATCCTTCCCAACAATTCTTCTCGTGTTATTACTGGTGTTTTATACACTATTTCTTTTAAATGACCCCACAAATAAAAATCGAGAGGATTCAGGTCCGGAGATCGAGGTGGCCATGACACCGGACCTCCACGACCAATCCATCGGTGACCGTATGTGTTGGCTAAATATGTTCTTACAACTGCTGCAAAATGTGCGGGCGCACCATCATGCTGGAACCACATTGTACCATTTCTCATAAAAAGCGGTAGTAACAACGGCAAATCATTTTGTAAAAAGTTTAAATATGATTCATGGTCAAGACGATTCGGTAGAACAACAGGACCAATGATGTGATTTTCAATAATAGCAGCCCAAATATTGATGGAAAATTGATACTGCGAATTTGCAACTCTTAGAGAGTGTGGGTTTTCATCGGCCCATGTATGTAAATTGTGAAAATTTACGATACCTTTTCGCGTAAATGACGCCTCATCAGTAAATAGTACACGTTTAGAAAAATGTTGGTCGTGTCTAAGTTTGTTTAAGAACCACTGACAAAACATTACCCTTGGTTGAAAGTCTCTAGGTAGAAGTTCCTGGACACGTGTAAAATGATAGGGATATAAACTTTGATCCTTCAGAGTTCTGTGAACTGATGATGCCGAAATATTACCCAGTTCGGTGGCAATAATTCTCGTACTTGTACTAGGATCACGTTCAACTCTATTTAATATTGCCTCTTCAACTCGTACAGTTCGGCGGTATCTTCTGCGTCCAGAGTCAGCTTTTAAAGGTTTTAAAGAACCAGTTTCTCTCAAATGTCTTACAATACGTGGGAAAATATTTTTGTCGGAAATTCTTCTTTGCGGATAAGTTTCCTGATAAACTCGCACAGCTTGTCTAGCATTTTGATTTGTTTGTCCGTAATGTAACAACATATCAGTCAAATCCGCTGAAGTGTACTTAATGAAAACCATCTTGAGAGGAGGAAATAATATTAATGAGCAGCTCAGTATCAACAAATAACTAAAAACGAAAATACTGCACCGTATCAAAATTTAAAGAATAGCACGAAAACTCTTTTGACGCCTACAAAGCACTTCAAAATTGTAGAATTTAGAGAACTGTCAAAAATTATAGTTTCATGGCACTTTACGATTACTGTTTTCATTACTCCAACGAATCGGTACTTTGCCCCTTTTTATAAAATTAATCATATCTCCTAGGGGATACCCTGAACGAAAAAATACCAAGAGGTAGCTTTTGTGGCTTATGTAATAAGCTTCATAACTGATGTATCAAAATTGGAAAAAGACAGTGGCGCACATATTTTTTCCGCAAATGAATTTTTACAGTTACCCCGTACGCACGCCACTGACGCAGTTGTAAGTAGATTTTCACTTGAAAATATGCACTTTCATAATACACTTTCAAGTTCCAAGTTTCATTAAAATCAATCCAGTGGTTTTGAAATTATTTATAAAAAATTAAAAAAAAATTAAAATTCAACTCCCTGTATATTGGAAACTATGCGTTTCCGGGCCCATGTGCACAGGAACTTTTTTTCTTTTTTTTTTTAGTAAGGAATTACCCCACGAGTGATGGTGCATGTTTTTTGAAACAGCCTGTATATATATATATATATATATATATATATATATATATATATATATATATATATATATATATATATATATATATATATGTATATATATATATATATATATATATATATATATATATATATATATATATATATATATATATATATATATATATATATATATATATATATATATATATATATATATATATATATATTATATATACAAACTTTTAACTGACCTCGGATTTGGGTTCTAGGGGCTCTAATTCGCGCTCATTTGAAGAAATTTTCCAAAAGTCTCACCATCGATACCTCTCTATTTTCTTAATGAAAATTCACTAAAAAGGAGACGAAAAGTGATTTTTTGAAAATTTTCTGGGAGTGAAATAGCTGGTAAACACTAACACTTTCTCAATAACACAATCAAACTGATATACTATTAGAAACCATAACTAACTTCAATAAAATTTTATAATCAATTATCTTTCTAAAGCGTGTAAAAGTATTTCCTTTATGGACTAATCACATTCAAATAGTTTCAGTTAGTAAATGGCGTAAACAAATTAGCCATGAGGTATTTATCTTTTTATAGTAAATCTATTACACTACACAGGAAGTGATTGTTTATTACCTATAATTAGGTGTTCCATTTATACACAGGTACCATTAGACCCATAATTTAACAGTGTTGCGTAATCGAGGGCAATATGGTTGAGAAAATTAAAGAATGTTACTGCTACTGTATAAATAGTCTCTCAATAAGTTTGCGATTGTTAATTCATCTTAATCAACAGCAGGAGTAGACGTGTTGTTATTCTAAGAGAGGTCTCTAACAGCCTTTCCAGTGTTATTCTTGTCTTCCTATGTTTGATCTCTCGATCTATTTTCGCAGCTGTTTTCATTGACCCAAGACAGGAATCAACTATAAAATGTTGCAGAGGTTGTTTGTTGTGTGTCAACGGGATACGCCCCTATTTTACATTGCTGAGTTTAGTATCTAATTAGCTGTGAAAACAAACGTTCTTTTTCATTTTGATTGCTTGAAAGATGAAGGTTGCTAGAGCACTTTATCTAAATTGAATGTCTACATAAGATCCCAAAGAGTTATCTTACGATATCAAATTTAATAGAGAAAATTATATGACCAAGTGTGTTAATGTAACGTAATATTTGTTTGGTTGTGCTATACTAAATTATTGAAATTGGTAAATAATTGATAAGCTATGTCGCTATAGTGTTCTACACATAAGTGACTCAAATGCTTTTATTGTGCTTTTCCTCATCTACTGCTGTTGTTATCAGGGGATGTATTTTCACACTTTAAATTTTACCAAAGCCAAACTTGTTCTCATTTAGGCACTGGATGTGTCCGAGGTTGTCTAACTTCAATTAAATAACATCGGCGCGTATCCCAACTTCACTGCAGATACTAAGTGAGTGGTGGACGTGCCGCCACCTAGTTGCGGAACGAAGTAGTATGTTGTCACGCCAGCTCCAAATCACACAAAGTGTTAAAAAAAATAGAGACTGTATACAACTAACTAACAATTTAGAAAATTGTCAGCCCTGGCCCATTTTTACCCCAACGGAGGGACAAAGTAGGTAAGACTAGATGCATTCTCGCAACAATTAGAACTGTAGACCGGTTTCGCTCTCATTAGAGCTCTTCAGTCCGGCATACTAATTGTAGCAAAAATGCACCAAAAGTTATACGGCACCTAGTTGCGGAACCAAGTACTATGTTGTCCGCAACTAGGTGGCGGCACGTCCATCACTCACTTAGTATTTTAAGGCTGGCTATACTATAGCCGTATTACTTTTGGTGCATTTTTGCTCCAATTAGTATGCCTAACTGAAGAGCTCTAATGAGCGCGAAACCGGTCTACGGTTCTAATTGTTGCGAGAATGCATCTAGTCTTACATACTTTGTCCCTCTATTGGGGTAGAAATGGGCCAGGGCTGACAATTTTCTAAATTGTTAGTTAGTTGTATACAGTCTCTATTTTTTTTAACACGTTGTGTTATTTGGAGCTGGCGTGACAACATACTACTTGGTTCCGCAACTAGGTGGCGGCACGTCCACCACTCATTTAGTATTTTAAGGCTGGCTATATTGTAGCCATATTACTTTTAGTGCATTTTTGCTACACATAGTATGCCGTGCTGAAGAGCTCTAATGAGAGCGAAACCGGTCTACGGTTCTAATTGTTGCGAGAATGCATCTAATCTTATTCACTGCAGAAGTAGTTTCTTGAAAGTTGCCTATGACCACTATAAGCAGATTTTGTTTTCAAAGTAGTTAAAGTACGATATATTATTATTGTTTGTTATTTTTGATGAATTGTTGTGGTTCCAGTTTGGTGAAATCATTCCATATTAAATCCAGATATCTAAAATTCTTCTCTGGCTTCGCAAGTGCCTTTTTTCTGTAATCGTCTGGCGATGTCGTAATTGGTAACCGCTTACAGAGAAGAAAACAAGCGCTTATTACGCCAGTGAAGTCACTACATTGTATTTCTTATTTTTTGTGATATTATATTTCTAATAACTACTACATACTAAGGAACAGTATATTACAAACTCTGTTATCCAAATTTTTACAAAACTTAGCGTAAACCTGAGTAGCTTACACACTGTCACTGAAAAAAAAAAGAGCGCTAGACGACTTAGTTAATTAAACTGGCAATATTAATACCCAAATTCTTTATTTATGGCGGTAGTTTGTATAACAAAGATAAATCCCTTTCTTTCTGGAAAAAAATTATACACATACCTATCCCAATTTGAATCTAGACGACTTAGTTAATTAAACTGGCAATATTAATACTCAAATTCTTTATTTATGGCGGTAGTTTGTATCACAAAGATAAATCAATTTCTCACATTCTCCCTTTCGCTCTGTATCTCTCTCGCTCTCTCTCTCTCTCTCTCTCTCTCTCTCTCTCTATCTCTATCTCTATCTCTATAGTATTTATTGTTTAAAAATCTCCACAAAAAAAAATTAAAATTGATAATACTGTTCACGTATGTAACAAATAACCATGGCCCCAGCGTTTAGTCTTGTGGAAAACCTTTTGACAATATTTTGTATTGCTTAACACTTTACCTTTTGATGATTCTTTGACTGGGAAAAAGCAAGTAAAAATAAACGGTTTAGTCAAATTTTAAACGTCTTTGTATCATCAAAAGGAAGACGATTTGTTTAGGCAACTTTCAAGTTTTTCAGGCTGGTATGTAACAAATAACCATGGCCCCAGCGTTTAGTCTTGTGGAAAACCTTTTGACAATATTTTGTATTGCTTAACACTTTACCTTTTGATGATTCTTTGACTGGGAAAAAGCAAGTAAAAATAAACGGTGTAGTCAAATTTTAAACGTCTTTTTATCATCAAAAGGAAGACGATTTGTTTAGGCAACTTTCAAGTTTTTCAGGCTGGTATGTAACAAATAACCATGGCCCCAGCGTTTAGTCTTGTGGAAAACCTTTTGACAATATTTTGTATTGCTTAACACTTTACCTTTTGATGATTCTTTGACTGGGAAAAAGCAAGTAAAAATAAACGGTTTAGTCAAATTTGAAACGTCTTTGTATCATCCAAAGGAAGACGATATGTTTAGGCAACTTTTTCAGGGTAGTCAGTATCTTAAATGTGTTGCCTCATTTAAAGCTTCTTAAGGGTCATGTTTATATTTTTCATAAAATAGATTATAATTATGTGTTTTGCTGTACGTTGATAAAAATCTTTAGTGACTTGATGATGTTGATAATTGACTTGAATATGTAGAATACACAAATACAGAAAAAAATAAAACTGTGTTTGGTGTTGAATGTCTGCAGGTTCTGCCGTTCGAAAAAGAGTACTAAGGCGTCGGTTCGTGTACTTTACGATGTTGGGCACATAAAATGTCCCTACCCTGTTCTAAAACAACCAAGTTTGGTAAGATTTTCTGGTTGGTGGAATGAAGTGCTTTTTAGAAACAAATTATTTTCTTTTTTATCAGCGATAAAAAGACGTCTGCTGAAACTTATAATTTTATACTCAAAAGTGACAAAATAATCCAGGCGTTTTTAAGAAAAATAAGATCTTGGTGCAAACGTATGAAATCCGGACACTTTTATTTATACCAAATATTAAAGTTAGTGAAACAAAACAAAACGTTACATGTGCATCGCGCGGGAATAGAACATGTACGACCCGCATGTCAGGCGTATACTCCACCGCTTGACCACGGAAGCTAGCTACTAAATTGGTAGTTTACGCGGTACTTATAAACACGACAACTTGCCCCAGGAAATTTTATAATATATCATAAGATTAATATAAGCAAACAGCTAATTACAGAATTAACAAACGGTTTTTAAATCATTTTATACAGAGGTGAGCCTATTTTGTTAACAACATTTGGTTCATTCTTTCGTATCTCGTTATATTCTTATATGAAAGTTACCAAATCATAGTTTGGAAAAAATGTAATATTTTCTTTATAAAAACGATAGTTCCTTAAAAAACTCTTTACTGCCTCCCTTAAACCTTGATCTTTCCACTATATGCTAGATTTTTAGTCCGAAACTTTAATTGGGGCCGTTCATCAAGCTACAAATATAGTGTATTTTAAAAATATATTGAATCCCCACTTAAAAAACAATCGCTTTTACAATCAGAGGTTCATTTACACAATTTCTAGCTACATACAAAGTCTCTTTCCAGTTACTCTGAAAGTTTCAAAAATAAAGTCCGTTATAGCTAATTTACCAACTCGTCCGCAACCTCAACAAACTGAAGATATGTGCCAGGTTTCGGTCAAATCTGTTGAGTATTTTTTGAGTGATTGCTCGGATACATACATATATATACATATACATATATATATATATATATATATATATATATATATATATATATATATATATATATATATATATATATATATATATATATATATGTATATATCAAACGGACCTTAGATATGGGTTTTGGGGCCCTAAGTCGCGCTCATTTTAATTTTTTTTCGAAAGTCTCACCATCGTTACCTCTTTCTTCTTGATAAAACATTAACTAAAAGAATAAATTCCAATGTATATAGGTACTCGTACAATTACAAAGATATTGGGTATGTTTTGCTTTCTTGGAATATTTCTAAAATATAGTTTCACGGACAAAATAAAGAAGAGTACTTGCCTCAACTGGCATAGAAGTGTATTAATTATACCAAATAAAGTGTGACGTCAACTTCTATGAAGCAATCTGGAAGTGAGTGGTCTGTACCACCGTACTTATTATTATTATCATTATTATGGTGTGGTAATTCTATAATAATGTCACAGTCCACCGACTGCGGATTTTCTTTTCCGCGATTACAATAACAACAGCTACACAATAATTAACTTCGCTCCTGACAATAATCGAGTACCTGTGTCTGTTCGTAATTAATTAGGTTATGAATTATTATTTGCACCTAGCGGTATTTACCTCCCATTTACTGAGACAAAGATAGAGGTGAAAGAGAGAGCTAGAGAGAGAGAGATAGAGATTGCAAGCATGTGCTACGCAAGAACTTTCACAACATAAACTTTCGCTATTACTTTCACAGACCACAATATGGTCATTTGTACAATGAAGGCATCTTAAAAAATCAACACGGACTTGTGCTTCTGCTGCCAATAACCTTCACTGATTTGATTGCCTCTCATTATCTTCGACCTCATTAATGGCCAATCGACGAAAAAATACATCGTTAAACTACTATCGAAACCATTAAATGACCCTTCAAAAAAAGTAAGAGATACGAACGGGTAAATGACATAAACGAAATTATATACTTTCCACGTGCAATTCGTCCAGTGTTTGTACGTCCGATCGTATAATTGCTTTTCAAGTACGAGGTGAAGCAGGTACGAATTTAACCTTAACTGGAAAAAATTAACACCTTGAAACAATTTTTATAGTGTCATTGTGTGGTAACCTTTCATAATGATGTACATTCCAACACTGACGTATTTAAGGCATATTAGATCATACACCATGTCCAATATAAGGATGCACTGGATGGGGATCTCGAAAAGCCTGGGAGATAGAATGACGGTGTTAGATGAGAAAAAAATTTCGCTGTGGCGAGAGCTCATAAACAGCGTTTCCAGAATTGAATTACCGTTTTTCGTTTTTCGGAAATTTCGGAAAAAGTGATTTTTTGGGTTTTCGTTTGTATTTATTTCTGAAGTTATTTGAAGAGATACGAAAAGTACTTTCTCATGACACTTTTTCAAGCTCTTCATGCTTGCAGTGAAAGATTTTCATTGCAACGTTTCGTTTCCAAAAAAATCATCATCAACTTTATTTTTTTGAATGGGAGGAAACAAAAATACACCCTGTATAAGATAGCATTTTTTTATCGAAAAGGCTGCAACGAACCCTAATGTGTCAAACATCGCTGAAGTTACTATGCCTTAATTTCTTGAATATCTTTTCCTCTCACTAAAAATCGGTAGAATTACTTTTGAACTGTAAATCTCCTTTCAAAGAGTTTTTTTTTTTCATCTCTAACGAAAAGGTATCGCTGGTGAGACCTCGCAAAAAAATTGTTCAAATGAGCGCGGATTTGGGCCCCTGGAGCCCGAAACCAAGGTCCGTTTGAATTTATATATATATATATATATATATATATATATATATATATATATATATATATATATATATATATATATATATATGTGTATGTATGTATGTATCCAAGCGATAACTTACAAAATACTAAACTGATTGGAATGAAATTGGGCGGCACATATCTTCATTTTGTTGAGACCGCGAACGAGTTCGTTAGTCAGCGCGATCGGATCAGTTTTTTTCTAACAAAAAAATGTGTATCTCAAAAAATATCAAGTTATTTTTATGATATTTGGTAGGTGTTGCCCCGGTAAAGGCCTTACTATATACCAAAATTCAACTTGTTTATAGCTAATTAAGTTATTAAAATTTGACGCATTTAATAAAAATTGGTAACCATAACGCACTTGCTGCGTCCCGAATTTTTTATTTTTGAAAACCTTTACAATATAACACCCATTTATATAAATAATAAATCAAACGATTTAACATTTTATATTACAGCATTTGTTTACCTTACACTCATCAACGCCATTACAGTCTAATGGCAATGTCGCCTAGACGTCACAACCATGACTCTTCAGAAGTTCATTTTATTAGGTTTTAGCTTTCGCACTCTACCAATTAGGCCAGATTTTCCAGCAGTTTCAGTCTTTTTTTTTCAGTATTGATCTTTTGAATGTTGCTGTCCTCAGAATATGTCCAACAAATTTTCCCATCTTCCTCTCAATATATTTCATCATGTCAACATATATCATCTCTCACCTCTTCTAACACACTTTTATACTTTTTAGTGAATTTTCTTTAAAAAAATTCACTAATGAGGAGATCCCGACTTTTGAATTTTGAAAAAATTCCTTCAAATGAGCACTAATTGGGCCCCGAGAACATATATCCGGGGTCAGTTTAAATTTTTATATGTATATATATATATATATATATATATATATATATATATATATATATATATATATATATATATATATATATATATATATATATATATATCACACCCATAACCCAAGAAATAATGGGTCGAATTTGATCAAATTTTGTGAGTACCTTTCTTTTGCAAGTAGCTTGGATAAGTTCGTTAGCCAAGAAAATCTGCTCAGTTGAAATAGATTAAACAATGATTTGTTTTAATTAGACAGACGGATTCCCCCGGTCAGTGTCAGTTCTGAGCTCATCTTAAATGTATGGAATTTCGACCAGGAAATTATAATGCCTGTTTGTAAGAAAATAAATTCGGGACTCATCAAGTGCGTTATGGTAGCGAATTTTTATTGAATGCCTCAAATTTGAATAGCTCAATTTGCTATTAACTTATAAGGTTCGTTGGTTCAAATAGTACGTTAAAACCCATCATTTGTGGCAGAATTGGCGGTGTTTTCAAATTAAATGGAATTTTGAATTAAATTTTTATTGTGCCGTTTGACACCTGAACATTCTCCAAAAATAATTTACTAAATTCTGGCTTATACATACACAAACAGGAGCTTCTTCGTAGATCATGTTGTATAATTGTAAAAAAACAAATAAATTAATAATTCTTATTTTTACTCGCTAATAACTAAAAATTCTTAATTTTACTGGCAATTCGTTATTATTATTTTTTAAATATTGTCTTCTACATAGCTTGGCCCGTAAAAACAAAAATTCCTGAACCAACTGGCCCAAATCAACAAACCTACTTTAGTGGAGGTGACAGAAAATAGAGAAGCTGTGGATTAAATGGCATACATTCTACTGACCTAAACCATTCGTGTCGTATCAACGGGCTGAATAACAATGGAAATTTATAAATGATAAAGAGGGGGAAACAAGTTCTACTGGAAAAATATTTCAGGGCAGGAACCCAAGGCTTTTTACTCGGGTGTGTTAAAAAGCTGTGCCACTCGAACTGTCAAAGTTTAAAATAGATTTTAGATGAGTCAGGCCTTCTCGTTGCCCAAAATATTCAGACTTTTCATACAGTCTACTGTCTTTTTTGGGGCTATTTTACCTATTTCCTGGGGTGTTAAAAGTCACCACTACAAGGTATTTGAGTCTTTTGCAGAATTGATCTATAAAGTCGCATAGTAAGTGTTCTGTGGTTTCCGCTGCTTCAGTGCAGTATCTGCAGTTTTCACTGCTTTACCCATCTCCATAAGGTGATACCTTACTGGGGATAGTGTGACGTGAAAAGTGTCCCGTGATTATTCTCAAGTCGTTCCTACTCAATTCAAGAAAGAATTCAGACGTCTCTGTTGATATGATAATTAACCATTTTGTCTGCCTTAAGCCTGGCGTTTTCCTCCAGTTTATTTCTTACATGGCCTTTGTTAGGCTACAAAGGGCTCTGGACCATACAATGGTGTTGCTGCTTCCCTTTTTGGAAGACAATCTGTTTTCTCATTTCCTTCAATGCCCTGGCACCCACATCAAATTTACTTTGTTGTCCATAGCCAATTGCTTCAAGGATTGGCAGTCCCAGGTCAGTTTAGACTCGGTTTTCAAAGATCTCTGGAGTGTTTAGTACTGCATGACTGTCTGACAGGATTTAGACTTCTCTATTTCTGAATCTTCTTTGTATGCACTCCTATGCACACAGATTTATAAGAAGTATTTCTGTTTGGAGGATGGTGGAAGTTTTTCCTAGGAACTTAGGGAACTAAGGACTTAGCGAGTCTAAAGTTAGGGCCTCTTATTCCCAACCCTGCTCCATCCATTTGTTTAGATCGGTCAGTGTACCATACAAATGAGTTGTTTGTCAGCCTTTTGCTGCCTCTGTCCCATGCCTGTCTGTCATTTATGACCACGTCAAATGGGATTATAAAGTCCAGTTTAGCTGGCATTCGATCTGTTGGTTTGGCTAGCAATTCCAATGGAACAATTTCCAGGATCTCCAAGTGGCCAACCAAGTCTCTTGGTTTGAATTTGTCTGCTTGAAATAGTCTCGAGGTACGCATATCTGCAGTGGAGTGAGATTCAGCATTGCCTCAATCGCAGCTGTAGGACCTGATGCTCCCGTTATTCCAAGATAGATAAGCCTCTGCAATTTTTGCAATTTGCCTTGTGTTGAGGCTTGTTCCGTTTTTGGATACCATACTATAGATGCGTATGTTAACATGGGTTTAACTACAGTTTGGCATATCCAATATATCATCCAGGAATTCAGCCCCCATATCTCTTCTACGAGTCTACGGCCAGTCCAGATTGCCATTGTGGTTATCTAGAGTCCAATGGAACAATTTCGAGGATCTCCAAGTGGCCAACCAAGTCTCCTGGTTTAAATTTGTCAGCTTGACATAGTCTTGAGGCACTTAGTGCTGCTTCCCTCTTCACGCATATGTGCAGTGGAGTAAGATTAAGCATTGCCTCTATTGCAGCAGTAGGGCATGCTGTCATAGCTCCCGTTATTCCAAGACAATTAGCCTCTGCAATTTTTGCTTTGTGTTAAGCCTTGTTCTCTTTTTGGCCACCATACTGAAATAGATTACCCTTTATATAAATTTGAGAATAAAATTAGGAATCAGGGCATTGTAGATTTTGAACGTTTTCAGAAGATATTTTAAATCGTGGAGAAAAAGATAATCTACAATCTACTTGAAAAAGACGTTACTTCATTACCACTCCTTGTATATAATTTGAAGACTTCAGCTCTCAACTTTAAATTTGATGTATTGATAAGTAGATTATGTTCGAACACCCATAAAACAAGCGTCTAATTTTGTGATTAATTAGTTATGAATTGATATGTCATAAAACATGTAGAATCAATGTTTGATATCTGTTTACCACTAATAAATGTTTAGGCACTTGTATGTAAACTAATTAAGGCTAAATCACATGCGCTGTCCAAATGATTGACCATAATTCAAGGAGTCAGTTTTAAATCACGTGACCGTCAAGTTGGTGACGAATTATTATTACTAAAACCTTCCGTTCTGTGTAAACACCAGAAATAATGTCAGCTACGAGGAATGGTAATTAAGTAAAGAAATTTGTGTGATAAGATGGTCATATTTAACACCATACAGATCAACTGTTGCACTTATAGTTGTGTTTCTATGAACAAAGGTAAATGACCAAACTTTGTGGCCGGACAATAACCTAATTATTGACATTTATGCGAAACCTCAATTCATCTGAAAGGCCTACGTAACAAAACTGTAATATTTATCCAGATGTGACAATAAGTGATACAGAAATTACATGTAAAGTATAATAAAAGTCGAACATTGAAAAGCATTTATTCCAATACGGCTATAATACACATATCCCGGGTCTCGAGACCTTATTATTTTACACCTCATCTGAAACACACTATGTACATGGAAATGCATCCACCCTCCGCAACTAATTTGTGCTTGTGACACCAACCTTTCGTAAAATAGCAGTAGTATTTAACTAGTAAATAAGCCTCACTGAATACTGCCATAGCCATCAATATGGATTCATCACATTCTCTAAGGTTACACCCTAAGCGTAGTGTCTGGTCTCAACTGAATCAGTAAGAATTTTTATAAATTCTGTATTTGTTATGATAACGCTTAGGGCACTTACTGAATCGATAACCGTGCGTTATTAGTCCTTGTGACTTCGTAGGTTTATTAACTTCTAAGTTTGGCATAATAAAGCTATAGTACCTCTGTCCCACGTTTTGTGTACTCTAGTTACCTTTATATGCTATTCTCTTCGTCCTACATATGTATGGTCGACAATATCAAATTCACCCTTGTGCTTATAATGTCAAGGCAGAATACTAATACAACTGTCTTATGTCTAACACATTAGCTTCTGCGAATAACAAATCACTTAGATATACTGAAAGTTTACCATATATAATTTTCAAGAACAGTTTTTGCATAGTTTCCAAATGTTTAATATGGCTTTCCAGCATTCCACCCCATGCTATAATTCCATATCGAAGACTTTTCACTAGAGCAGAAAATATTGTGTGTAATTTCTTAAAGTGTTTTATTTTACCAATGAGCCCTCTTAATTTCTTTAACAAATCTGCAGCATGTGAATCCCAGCGTAAGTACCTGTCTACAGTAATACCAAGATATTTATTTAGTAGAGTCCGCACTACAAACAACAATATCTTGATCGACAACAGGACCCAACTCATCAGTTCTGTAACTCGATAATTGTATATATTTAGTCCCTTCACAGTTCACTGCCATTGTTTTTTAATGCTCAAATATTCCCACACTCTCGCCATTCCAACCCCAACCTCAATTTTCAGATCATCCCAGTTTTTTTGCAGAAAAGAATATGGCCGTATCATCAGAAAAGCTAATGATCTGTCTAGAGTTTTCTTCCTGGTATAAATCATTTTAGGACGCTTGCTATATTGCATGCATCCTTTCCTGGTAGACCCCTTCCCCTGCAGTTACCTATCACCATCTATTTCGCACTCCGCCATTTTTTGACTGAGGCGGTAGGGGTCCGCTACTTCGTTGTGGCGGTTTTTCTTCCCCCTGAATGTGTACAACCACCCTCAATGAATAAACCACAAGAAAAATTTCTTGGCAACAACCCACAAGAATATTTCTGGAGCTGGGGCAGTAAATCTAAAAACCCTCCGTGAAGTAAACTGCCAAATTTACCGCAAAAATGGAAGCTTCTTATTACACTGAGCGACATATTTCAAAGCAACTTGATTAGTCTATTTATTTAATTAACATGCCTCGTATGTCCACGCTTACACTACAAACTGATATCATCACAAATAAATGTTTACAATGCTAATGATCTCTATAATGTCTCATACGGGAAACCATCAACGACCAAAACAAGATGACATTAAGAGAACTAACGCAGTGAGAGACCTTCATGCACCTTAACCTAAAAACACAGAAAATAACTGAATGCAAAATGACAAACCGACCGCAAAGTTAAATTGTGGCATCATATTGTGCATTGCGTTACAATATTATTGTTTGTATTATCATTTTATTCTTAATGTTCTGTTGTTATTTACTTACAGATTGTTACACATGTCAGATGATATCGAGTACACGAGGATCTAGCACGCTTGCACATATGTTTGTTTATTAATAATATAAACGTCATGTCTTGGTTTAGTTTTTTTTTATTATCTCGGCTGAAAGTAATCGTATCGTATTTACTATAAATATAACGCATAGCGCCGGCCGGCAAAATGCGAGATGAAAATATCTAAACGGGCCAGCAGGCAACAAACCGCTAAATATGTCACAGTAAAGCAACACATGCACACACCCAACATTTAATTCCTCAGATTGGAGTGCTGTAATCGTGACTCATAATTTTACGTCATAGGCGAAACAAAAGTATTACTTTGGGAAAATAAACAATGTAAACGGAACACCGAAAAGGTGTTGGTCCTGTGAGTAACGGATTACGTAGGTACTTTACTATTTCGTCATCACAGTTGATTCAACAGGACATTGTGGTGACATCGTTATGGCATTTCTCAATAGATACATCACTCAATTTCCTTCTATCGCTTGCTAATGCTTTCAGTACATTTTAATTTTTAAAACCTTTTACCCACCTGGTATTATAGTCGGCACTACCAAATGTTGACAAGTTCTAGCAGGTTATTGTTGTTTTTAGTCTAATAGGTATAAAACTGATAATTCTGCGGGAAATGTGTTCTCTGGAGGGAACAAAGTCTAGGAATTTGCTAAAATATTTTATTTCTCCAAGACAGATGTTTTTTGTTTAAATCAGTATGTAGGTTTACCTCTATGTAAAGAGTACGATTCCCCAACCCATTAGGATTTTTACAAAGCCAGACTTGAAAAGGTCAAAGCTCACAAAACGCTTCTACACAATTCCAGTCAAGAAAACCGTCAAGCATTCAACGACGCAAGAAATCGGTATGTCCGCATTCTTTCTGAGGCAAAAAAGTCGTTTAATAACCACATCAAAAACAAAGTCCTCTCAAGCTCCAACGGCAGCAAACCCTTCTGGACCCTTGCTAAATCTATTGGGAATAATTTCTGCAAGAGCACGTTCCCACCTCTTGTCTCAGGGGATGAAATTGTTTCTACAGCCCTGGGCAAGGCTGAACTTTTTGCCTCGCTGTTCGCTGGAAATTCTACTCTCAACCCACCTCCAAATGTTCAACCACCAACAGTCCCCAATGTCGCGCATAAAATGACGGATATCATTTTCAAAACTAAAAAGGCACGAAAGATGCTCTCTTCTCTTAATACCAGGAAAGCCTCTGGCCTTGACGAGATCCCAGCAATTGTTCTCAAAAAATTCTCAAAAAATGCACTCCAGAACTTGCTCCTGTCCTGACTCGTCTGTTTCAGACATCTTACAATAGAGGCATATTCCCTAGTAACTGGAAAACTGCTAGAGTACAACCCGTCCCCAAGATAGCATCTAAAGCGCTTCCTAGCGACTACAGGTCTATTTCTCTCCTTTCAGTCGTCTCTAAGTGATGGAAAAGTATATAAACACCGAATTACTAAAATTTCTTGAAAAACACAGTCTAATCCACGACAGGCAGTATGGATTCCGTCAGCGCAGATCAACTGCCGGCCTCCTTTCTTTTGTCACCCATTCTTGGAACAAGTCTATGGAACTACACGGTGAATCCCAGATTGTCGCTCTAGACATATCCAAAGCATTTGACCAGGTCTGGCACGCAGTGCTGTCTAATAAACTTCCTGCCTATGCCTACCACTAAAACTCTGTACCTGGACAGCAAATTTCATCTCCAACCGGAGCACTTCTGTTGTCGTGGATGGCCATTCCTCTAAACTGTATCCAATTAATGCAGGAGTTCCTCAAGGTTCAGCGTTAGCCCCTACTTTGTTTCTTCTCTACATCAATGACCTCCTCTCTAGCACATCCAACCCAGTTCACAGTTACGCGGACGACAGCATCATCCACTAAAATATACAATATTCTAAGCCTGTCTCTATAGCCCAATTAGATGAGGATCGCAGACTCATGGAGGGTTCTATCTCCGTGGATCTCCAAAAAAATATTAGACTGGGGAAGTAGAAATCTTATACAATTCAACGCCACCAAATCGCAGTCTTGCTTTCTTTGTCATAAGAGATACACAAGCCCTAGACCCATCACAATGAACAACCAAGTTATTCAAAGTAATGGGTCCTTTTCACTTTTTGGCATTTCTGTGGTTCGGAATTTGAATTGGCATCAACATGTCACATCAATTGCAGCAGCGGCTGCTAAGAAATTAGGTTTCCTCTTCCGGGCTCGCAAAAACTTTTCACCAGCTAATCTCTATACATTATATACTTCACAAATAAGACCAAACCTCTAATACTGCTCCCACATCTGGGGTGCTGCAGCCGCTTCTACACTCGCTATCCTGGACTCCATTCAGAAGAGAGCTATACGTCTCATCGGTCACCCTACCCTCACCCAAAGCCTGGCATCTCTTGACCACCGACGTGCCGTTGGTGACCTCTCTCTTTGATAGATATCTGCATGGGCAGTGCTCAGAGGAGCTTTCTTCCATAGTTCCTTCACCTGCTGCCCCCAACGGATCTACCAGGGGAACAGAGCGATTGCACCCTTTTGCTGTCTTGGTCACCAGACATAGAACATCTTGTTATGCCCGCTCTTTTGTCCCGACGACTTTTAAGTTGTGGAATTCCTTGCCGGCACATGTTTTTCCTTCTCCTCCGAACCTCCAAACCTTCAAGTCCAGAATTAACAAGTTGCCTCTTTCCTCCTTGTCGACACCCACGGTACGATAGTATTTAGGCTGTAATTTCTCATAGTGTGTTGTTGAAATAAAAAAATAAAATAATTTATAAATCATGATAAGTACACTCTGATTAAGCCAAATCACCACAGCACATTTTTAAAGAGCCGACGATCGTTCAGTAACAAAGCAAGCGTCATCATGAGATGAAAAATTCTAAATTCTTAAGTACTAAAAATTGCGTTTGTATTTGATGTCAAGTAAAAGACCGCACCCTGGAGAGAGGAATCACAAACAAAGTTTCTACGTTTATGTTTTTGCCGGACGTCCCTTTAAAAATTCCGTTATGCAGTCTCGGCATGTTTTATCACACAGACAGTGCGAACAGCGAACTGTTAAAAGGTGGCGAAGTCCTATTTAAACTTCCTTGTTTGTGGCTTTAGATATATAAATACTCTCATACGCGTCTAATTTCACCGGTTGTCTAACACTTTTAATAAGCTTGAGGTTTTCTCTATCTATGTGGTGACTATTATCCCAAATATGCCGAATCACGCAAGACTTGTCTATAGTACCGTGTCTCAGCTGTGTCGGATGTTCCTTAAATTTGCTTTCAATAACTCTTTTAATTTGTCCAACGTATTTAAGATAACAATCTTTACAGCTTATCTCATGGATACCTGACATTTCAGTGGCTATATCATTTTCTGTTGAATTACCTAACAAATTTTTTCAATTATTTTTTGTCGAAAAAGTTTGCTTCAAAGGCGAGAAACAAATAATTACAAAATGTTGTTTTCGCTTGCTAGTTTTCTTTCCACAGCTTCCTTCTTGCTATACTGTGTGTACGTGGAAGCTGCTGTGGTGGCCTATGCTATTCTCCATTGCATATTACGATCATGCCTGCCTTAACTTGAGGCCGATTTGTTGGAGCGCAGATATGGCATATTGAAGCGGCCGAAGGAGGACGAAACTAGTCTGTATCTCCTGCTATATATATATATATATATATATATATATATATATATATATATATATATATATATATATATATATATATATATATATATATATATATATATATACATCACACCGATAACTCAAAAAATAATGGGCCGATTTTGATTAAATTTGGTGAAAAAATTCCTTTTGCAAATGACTTGGATGAGTTTGTTAAGCAGGAAAATCTGCCTAGGTTTTCCCGGAAAATTTTGTGTTTTCTTTCGAAAAAAATTTATATCTCCGGAATTAACAAAGTAAAGGCAACCAAATTTGGTACGCAGGTTTATATCCTTATAGGTAAGTTACCTGCCAAAATTTAGCTATGTAGGTCAAAAGACAAAAAGTTATAGGCATTTAAAGAAAAATAAATTAGGGTTTTCCTCAAAACGTCAAAGTGGCGATTTAAAATGTCAAAATTGGCAACATTTAGGCAAATAACTTGAATCTAATACGGGCTATAGAAATAAAATGTCTCGAGAAGGATGTTTTACAAACCCTAAAGTCTTAATTTCAACCGTCATTGTCCTTCATTTTACTAAAATATTTGCAGAAAATTCATTTCAAATAGACCCTTTCTCTGATGCTTGGCAGTAGCGTTAGCTATAGAGTTTATCGTTTAATATATAATTTTTGTCGAATTTTCGTAATAAATCAATAAAGCTCAATATATCCGTTATTATATAAGATATGAAAAAAATTTGTATATATTAATTATAGGGTGTCTTGAGCTACATCTTAAAATAATATTTCTACAATCACAGGGTGGCCTATAAGTCGGTGATACAAATTTCCTTTTTTTTTTAATCAAACACGCCTTCTGTTATTGCATTTTCCATCGAGATATAATGCATGTTTGTAAGAAAAGAAATTCTAGACGCAGCAAGTGCGTTATGGTAGCGAATTTTGATCAAATGTTTCATATTTGAATAGCTCAATTTGCTATTAACCTATAAGGTTGACCAAGAAACGTGTTTTTCCGGGAACACTTTAAGTTTACTTTTGGAAATTTTTGTACATTTTCACACAATAAAGTAATTTTGATGAAACATGGCACATTGTTTTTACTATATAGGTTATACTGGTAACCAAATGTGATGCCTGCTTTCTTGAAAAAAAACACATAT
This sequence comes from Tillus elongatus, assembly GCA_964006375.1. Classification (NCBI taxonomy): domain Eukaryota; kingdom Metazoa; phylum Arthropoda; class Insecta; order Coleoptera; family Cleridae; genus Tillus; species Tillus elongatus. The sequence goes on from OZ023265.1 coordinate 42,910,963, forward strand.
TTGTTATTAAAAACATTTTTATGACAATTCACTACCATAACGCTGCGTCCAGAATTTTTTCCTTGTATAGTACAGAAATACCGTGTTATAAATCCTGTTATTGTTATAGTTATATATATTATAGTTATATATACATATATATATATATATATATATATATATATATATATATATATATATATATATATATATATATATCAGAACAAACTCATTTGAAATTTGCATTTTCCCAAAGTTGACGCCAAAGTTACAAATTGGAGTTTACACAAACCAACCAAAAGTCTAACACATCTTATGCTTAAAAGCGTCAAAAGTGAGTAAGCTTTTGTAAAACCCTTGATAAGTATGTAATTGTCGCAATAAATTATAATAAATTGTTTATTTATATTTTGGTTTATGTAACAAAAGATAAGAATTTATTTCCATTTAATCAATCATTCAACATATTAAAATTTAACATAAACTGTCCAGACGGCGTTAGAAAAAACAAATCTAAATAAATGTAGCTCAGCATATTAAGTTTATTGTTGCAACTGTCAAAGATCATTACGTTTTAGCCTGATTAGAAACAACCCGCATACAAAGATATGAAATTTTCTTTTGTTTGAAACTTTGTTACTCAACATCCTTCGCAATGAACATTGTTCGTTCTACTTTACAAACAGATTGAGTAAGTTTGACCATATCATACATTATACTGGATATATCCTGAGGAAATTGAGAGCATAGAGACGCCTCCTCCGCCCTGGAATTGGATCAAGGTAATATCTCTGTTGCCATACGATTTAAATCTAAGAGCTCTACGGGAATTGTTTACAAGGAACACTAGAATGTGACATTTTGTTTGCTAATCTACCTCTAATGTGACAGCTGATATTTCATTAGAATTTATTATTTTGATCGATAGCAGCCACCCATGCAAAATATAAAATCATCTCGTCCGTGTCGCGCTGTAGGCGTCACAGAGTGGACACACGGTCATAATTAAGATATAAAATGACGAAACGTGAAATACTGCAACAATAAAACATGCTGCCTTCAAGCGAAGCCTGTGACATTTTCTTTCGAATTAAACCAAATTTACAGAGTTGTAAGCGCGATGTGGAAATGTATGCAAAAGTTCATGGGGTTTTGCTTTCAAATTCATGAAAACCAGATAAACTGTTTTTTATTTTACCTATTTTTTATAAAAATACCTACTTACTACTGCTAATTAAACATATGTAGTTGAAAAAAATCGTCAAAATATTATACGTAGGCATTTGTCAAAACAAATAATTAAGAAACAATAAGGCTAAAAAATTTTAATAAATAAACTGCTTCTGGATGATACAACCTTCAAGCTTTTTTGTATCGTTATTCATGATATTCAAATTTTAGAAAATAATATTTGAAAGTCTGGATGCAGCAAGTGCGTTATGGTAGCGAATTTTTATACGAAATATTTTAAATGACTAAAAATAACAGCAAAATTAAATTTAGAAGTTAAAAATTAAAATATTTTTAAAAATACAAATTTGCTTTGAGAAAAACTTTTCCCAAAACTCGGATTGATTTGGTTGGCAAACGAACTCATCCAATATTATGCGTATGCTGTGATTTATACATAAAAGATTTCTGGCTTGTATTCCAAGTATGTCTATATTTGGAAGTGTAAGTCGTGGATCCAGAAACTTTTATTGATTTAGGTGAAATGAATTAGCATTCAAATATGTTAAATTATTTTACAACCATCACCTGATTAAGAATACATTTATTAAGTAGGTCAAGTATTCCAGCTATCTGTGGTAAATAGTGGCTATATCTTTTGAAAATTTATGTCTAATTCTTAAGGTCGTTTAACCGATAAAGTCGGAAATGAAACAAGATTCGAGTCACATAAAGTCAATTATTCAACGACAATTAAAATATTTGTGAGTAATTAATTCTGCGGTGTGTTTAGCTTTTGCTGCAATTAAAACGTTTGATGGATAATCGAATTTACTAACAATTACAATTACTATTATAATTCTGGCACTTATTTGCAAACATTTGTATCCATACGCTATATTTTTATCTGCATAAATTGATTCCCTTTTTCTTCGATTATTTATCGTGCATTAACCAAGCTTTTATTGTGATTATTTTGGGGGGAGTGTGTGCGCTATTTGAGAGGCTGCGTTAGCTACATACTCGCCTCGATAGGGTTAAATCGTGAACTATAAAGAGCTAGCTGAAATATAAATGCTTTAAAATATGTTTCAAGGTAAAAAAGAACAGAACAAGGCTATACTCCAGACTGAATTTATTCAGCAAAAGCTTTTAGGGCTTTTGCATAGCGTATTTTCTGTTACACTTGAGACCAGTGCGTGAAAGTGAACCATAAATCGTCTTCTGGACACCTCCCTGTGGTGGAACCGGGCAACGGCGTAGCTGGCAAACGTCAAGGGCGTGCTAAGTGGTTCTACAATTTTTAGGTAACTCACAGCAGACTCCTTCCACCTGGAGCTCTGGTAACCTAACTGTTTGCCCAAGCCGTCACTTCGAACCACTTAGTTATTTCTATTGCAAACAGTCTGTGGCAACCCACTGTTTCCAGTGGGTTTTTTAAACGAAGGTAGTGAAGTTCCACCCGTTTAATTCAAAAGGTGGACAGTTTCCTTTCCGTCCACCAAAACTACTTTCACTTTAAGCGAAACCATTAGCTTGCGATGGTAATCTGCATTTGCGGCAAGTCTTTCGCCAATGAAGCAGGTATGCATACCCATATCAGGAGACTCCGCTGCCGGGGTCCTCCGGCTAACAATGACAACCAAAAAACCATGGGCATGGAATGCCAGGACTGAGAGTGATCAACAAAAACCTCGACATGCCTCATGATATATCAATAGTCTATAGGCTACTTTACAAGAGAGGTTGCCTACGTCGAGTTAAAGGGTAGATAGGCAACCGACAAGAGGGTTTAAATTCATATTCAAAATTGATCCTGGAACGCAAGATATATTCATAGCTTTTATTAACCAATATCGTTGGCAGTTCTTTAGTTGCTTTTGTTAGAACTGTCACTTTCAAACTATGTTAAATTATGTTTGAATTATTTCCGTGTGTTTAAATAACAAAAAAATATTGATAAAATGCTTTTCGCTACGTCGAACCATTAGTAACTTAGTTTAGAGTTTAAAGTTCGTAACTTGAATGAAATATCACCGTCCTGTGCATAGAATCTCCACTCTTCACGCGGTCAGTTTTTGCGACATTAGATGAAAATCGTGCTAGTTTACTGAGTTTGGACAACCAATATTCCGGGGTAGTTAGTTCTTAGTTAGTTAATATATATTTTGTGGCTGCGGCAGGTTGCCATTCGCACATTTTTCGTTCCGCGGCAGTTAAAAAGTGTCTTACATTAATTGTGAAGCTACATATCTTACAAAAAAGATGGTCACAATTTCTTTCATTAATTGTTGTTGCCCTCACTTGGTGAAACCGTTCCATACTAAATATAGACGTCAAGACTACTTCTCTGGCTTCACAATTGTTCGTTTTCTTCTCTATAACAGGTCTCACCGGTTTACGGCATCATCATATTTTTTGTTTGATTATGGTATCTTCTTATTGAAATTTGTCATCTAGCAACACTACATCCATACATTAATTCGTGAAATACATTACGTAGCCCGAATTTGCCATGGCCATCTTTGGTTTAAATTTAAATGAATTATTGCTACATGCCCCGTTTATTACTATTAATTTATGCCAAACGGGAAGATGCAGTTGACATTATTTCTAGCGTTTTAGTGAATTTACTTTAAAAAAAATTCACCAATGAGATCCCGACGTTTGAATTTTGAAAAATTTCTTCAAATGAGCGCTATTAGGGCCCCTTAAGCACATATCCGGGGTCAGTTTCAATTTTTATATGTTTTTATATGTGTGTGTGTGGGCGCGCGCGCGCGCGCGTGTGTGTGTGTGTCACACCGATAACTCAAAAAGTTAAGGTCGATTCTGATTAAAGTTGGTGAATACATTCCTTTTGCAAGTGGCTTGGATAAGTTCATTAGTCACGAAAATCGGTCCCGGTTTCCCCGCAAAATGTTGTGTGTTCTTTCGAAAAAAAAATTATGTCTCCGGAAATAAAGTAGGGGCAACCAAATTTGGTTCGCGGGTTTGTTTCATTATAGGTAAATTACCTACCAAAATTTGGCTCTGTTGGTTAAAAGACAAAAAGTTATAGGCATTTAAAGAAAAATAAATTGGGGTTTTCCTCAAAACGTCAAAGTCGCGATTTAAAACGTCAAAATTGGCAACATTTAGGCAAAGAACCTGAAACTTATACGAGCTATGGAAAGAAAACGTCTCAAGAAGCATGTTCTACAAAGCCTGAAGTCTTAGCTTCAACCATCATTGTCCTTCATTTTACTAAAATATTTCTAGAAAATTCATTTCAAATAGACCCTTCCTCTGCTGCTTTGGCAGTAGTCTTGGCTATAGAGTTTATCGTTTAATGGTAGATATATAGTTTTTGTCGAATTTTCGTAAAAAATCAATAAAGCTCAATATATCCGTTATTATACAAGATACGAAAAAAAATGTACACATTAATTATAGGGTGTCTTGAGCTACATCTTAAAAAATATTTCTACAATCACAGATTGGCTCATAAGTCGTTCGTAATACAAATTTTCTTTTTTTTTTATCGAACACGCTTTATGTTATTGGAGTTTTGCATTTTCCATCGAAATATAATGCATGTTTGTAACAAAAGAAATTCGGGACGCAGAAAGTGCGTTATGCTATCGAATTTTCATTAGATGCTTCAAATTTTAATCGCTCAATTTGCTATTAATCTATGGTTGACCAAGAAACCAGTTTTTTTTCCGGAACACTTTAAGTTTACTTTCGGAAATATTTGTACATTTTCAAACAGTAAAGTTATTTTGATGAAAAATGGCACATTGTTTCTACTATAAAGGTTTTGCCTGCTTTCTTTAAAAAACACACATATTTGCTATTAAAAACATTTTTATGAAAATGCACTACCATAACGCACTTGCTGCGTCCAGACTTTTTACTTGTCAAGGGTAATCGTTTCATACTAGATACCACATTATGAACTGATCTCGTCTGCAAAACTAATCTGTCGTCTGGCTTGGACACAACACTGAGACAAAGAGTTGAACGAAAACTTAGTTACTCAACTTTGTCGAGCAAATACTCTAATCCCCGGTTTTTTCACTCATTTTCCTGTTTGGTTTAGTGTTCTATTTTGATAAATGATATCTACTGTAAACAACAGCAAAGGTATATGAACAACCATAATACATACGCCACTGTCATGATCAGAGAAATAAACAAACAAAAAACATCCTGTAAACCAGAAATGGTTTTAAACCATCAAAACAAATTGTTACAAACAAGATTGCTTTTTATGACGCCTTCCTCTCTCTTGCATTATAACAGTCGTAAATTAAATATTTAAATTTGTTTTTCTTGTTTGTGTTATAAGTTCAAGTGATCTTTTACGTTGTTTTTGTCGCCAATTAATATTTTGCAACAAGTTTTTCTATTTCGAGAAATAGAGCATACATATATCCAAAGCAAATATATCGATTAAGCTTAAACACGAGCATATTCTTTCTTTGTCATAGTAAAAAAAAGACGAACAAATCATGCCCAATTCCCAACCCATGTTATGATCAGTTTTTGTGTAAAATTAAAAAGTTTTCACCAATAAAGCATAGCATACGAAGGCATATTGGTATCCAGTTTTTTTTGTACTTTAACGTCAGCCTATTTCCGTGACTATGGCCAATTACCGACGCCAGGGAACAGTTTCACCTCACTATGCTGGAAATGTTGCCGAACCCCCGCCTTTCTGTAAGGAAAGTAGGGATCTTTAACCTATCCAACATCGCATGAGCACGGGATCGACGGATTTATGGCCCCTCCGAAGGGCGAAACGTTCAGACATTGAACTTGCTGATACAATGCCACAACCTCGGTTAATGTTAATTTTACAGTATGTAGTGAAAAAGTGAAAGGGGACCCTGGAATCAAACCTAGTGCCCCTCGGTTTAGCATCTAGTTAGCCTGAAAACTTTTCAGTTGGCAAAATTGAATTTAGTTGCTGCGGTAGCAACTATAATGTTTTATAAATAAGCTGTCAACTTTTGACATCCAAAAGTTGGGTGGTATCGTATTTGGCTAAGGCGTAAACCATTGGCTTAGTTTGACGCTAGTAATATCGTTTCATCGAGTTATATTGAACCCTTCTCTTTAAAGTGTTATCCTGCTTATATCTATTATGTACCTAAGTATTTTCTCAATTGTTAGTTCATTTTCTTTCCTTTCCTTTCTTTTTTTCTTTCTTATTTTTCCTTTTTTAATTTTTTTAATGTTTTTCCTCACTGTTCCTCCTTTTTTCCTTTTCTTGCTCTGCTTTTATGTTGATGTTTTCATTAATTTATTAGTTCATTGAAAGTTGGAAATGGTAACAAAACGGTGTTATTTGAAAAAGTGTTACCGGGAAAAGAGTTTTTTGCTGATATGGCAGAAACCTTATCCTTCGTATGCTACTATTAAAAACTGGGTTGCAGAATTTAAAACAGGGCGATAAAAAAATGACCACCGCTCAAGAAAAAATGATTCTGTCCATGAAATGATCTTAAAAGATCGACCAATTGAGTTGAAACGTCTAGCAAAAAAATCGCATCTCTTATGAACGTGTGCTTCAAATTGTTTTTGGTGATTTGGGAAAGGGAAAGCTTTAGGCAAAATGGATTCCAAAATACTTGAACGCTGATCAAAAGCGATGTCGAAGGGAATGTGCCACCGTTTTGAAGAAGATTCCTTAAGCTTTGTGGGTCGCCTTGTAACTATAAACTAACCATCGGTCCATCACTATGACCCAGAGACTAAAGAGCAATCGAAAGAGTGAAATCATTTCGGTTCTCCTTGACCCAAAAAATTCCGTGTTTAAAAGTCGGAAGGCAAGTTTCTTGCTTCAGTTTTCTGAGATAGAGGTTCTGGAACGATGTACAACTGTCATGGGAGCACACTATAGTAAGTTGCTAACTAAAATACGCGAGAAAATTGTGGAAAGACGGCTCGGGAAACTGGCCAAAGGTATGCTTTTTCTCTAAGACAACGCCCCTGTCACAAGTCGTGGATTGCCCTGAAAACAATTGATCAAATTGGTTTTGAATTAGTTGTACATCCGCCCTATTGTCCGGATTCACCACCATCGAACTATTATAACCCAAAGCTCAAAAACATTTGAAAGGTAAACGGTTTTCGACAAAAAAACGAAGTCATTTGAACCGTTGAGGAATGGTTTGAAGACCAAGATAAAGAATTTTCACAGGGTTTAGAATTGCTCTATGAACGTTCGGCTAAATGTGCCAGTGTTAGAAGAGCTTATGTTAATTTTGTTTAAAAAAAATATTGCATTTTGTACTGTAGGCTAAGTACTTTTTAATACCTCCTCGTATAGTATTAGCCTATTTTATTAAAATACAGCGTTTCTATCATAATTTCAATCTCTTTGTTACCTTACTCCTTGTATTTTATCTAATAATCCTGTTTTTATTTCTGTTTGCACTTAAATGACGTATGTGCGTTATCATTGCTCTAAGTTAAGCTTATTTATTCTTCTTGCATTTTAAATACTTTGCTTGTACACAATGCCAAAAATCTACCTGATTCCGTTTTTTCTTAATAACCAAAATCAATCGTAAAGATACATGTAGATTATTTCATGCTGGTTTTACGATCCTCCTTAAAAAATGGTTATTTTTAATGACTCGTAGACGCAGGCTGTTTATGTTGAGCTCTTGCCATGGGAGAATATGTAAGGCAAAACGCGTTAAAGAGAGTTTTATTAGGAAAAAAACCGATAGAACAGTAAAAATAGTTGTGTTTGTAGAATGATCTGTTTTAGCTCATATTTGACCTTTAATAGTAATACTAATGTCGCTACAATTATTATCAATGAAAAATCACAAACACTAATGAATCAGATTAGGATTAGAGATAAATAACAATAGATTCCAAATCTAACCTACTATACATTCCAGCGATAACTAGCAATAATTAAACGCAATATTAAGGCATACATACATTTAAAACCAGAGCACGGATAAGGATAAGAAACAAAGAAATGAGATCAGAACAAAATTAATCATTGTAGAACAAAGCAAATATTTCCGTTAATACACTCTTTGTTAGTGAACTCAGAATATGCAGTAAAGGTTATTATGTTTTTATGTGTGTGTGTAATTTTGATTATTTTTTTCAAATAATAGTCTTCCTAAACCAGTCTCGAAAATCACAAAGGATAAAAGAACCCAGAAACAATAATTGCGTCAACATTATGTTTCTGTGCTCTTGCAATTTCAAAAACAACCCACAATAATAGGCAATGTACGACTCATTTTCGACTCGAATAAAGGAAAAGAATTCTGGATGCGGAGAGTGCATTACAGAGAATTTTCATAAAAGTGTTTTAATGTCAATAATTCAATTATTCTTTAACTGAAAGACTTCTAATTTAGCAGAAAATAGTATCTGCCAATCTACTATAAATATTATATAATCTTTATAGTAGAAACCTATATACAGAATGTTCTCCAAAAATCTTGATCATTTACAAATGCAAAAATTTAAACAAAAACGTAAACTTTTCTCGGAAAAACTGGTCCGATTTACCCGACCAATAATCTTATTCAAGCAATTTACACAAATACAAAATATATAAATTATCAATTTCAAAACATTTTTCGCACGAAAATTTGCCAAACGTAGTTCGAAGCCGTGACAGTAGAAATATAACAAGAAAAGCGCACGCATATGCTTAACCCCTATTAAATAAGGTAAGACACGTATCAGAGAAATGCGCCACGGAGGCAGCCGCTCATATTTGCATTTCACAAGTTCTCACAGATACTTAGGTACATTTTATAGTTATAGTAGAATAATTTATAGTAAACAGATTGGTTCTAGCGTTATTGGTCTTTCGAGCCGGATCCAATAATGTTAGAACTGATCTATTTTGTAAATTATTCGACTAACTATAAAAAACATGTCAGCTCTAATATTTTTCATGTATCTGTCAACCTACACTGTTGCTATCAATAATAACAAAAACTATTAAAATGTGTGTTGTATTATATGACTGCTATCGTCAAGCAATTCGCGCATTTTTAAAACTATAAATATAATAATAATAAAAATAAAATAATATTTGCTGGTACATGTAAAATGTTTGCACAAGTCAACGTAATAAATAAAATCTGTTGTATGTACCTAACAAGCATCAGAAAATCAAAACAAAATAAACTAACAGCGACAATAAAAAAGCAGATATCACAGACGACATGAAATCTACATAAAGACAACACATGGCGCGGGAGCTTTAAAAATTGTATTTAAAATATTCATCAATTGAATAGAAAGAATTGTCTAATTGTTTTTTTTTTAAGTTTTAATTTGAGTTGCTTTATTAAACAAGTGCGTTATATTAGTGAATTTTCAGAAATGTGTTTTTAATAGCAAATATGTCTTTTTTTTAATGAAAGCAAGTATCAAATTACAGACTGGTCTATTTGAAACAATTGACAGTTTGATTTTTTAAATTCAGTCACTATTTGAGGGCGCCCTGTATAAGGCATCTCGATTTTTTCATGATATAATACAAACGAAAACCTCTCTGAATGCGTCATTTGCATTAGACTCCGATATAAACGCCGTATCATAATTTTTGATATCTGCCAAAAATGGGAACAGTTGCAAAACAATTGAAATAACTCCAAAACAAACATGCATTACAATTCGATTGAAATGCGTCACCCTATATATATATATATATATATATATATATATATATATATATATATATATATATATATATATATATATATATATATATATATATATATATATATATATATATATATATATTTGTAATGTTTTATAATATAAGGTGTGCTTACGTTTACTGACCCACGTTTATGGGCGTCAATTGTAATGTTTAAATGTTTATGTAAATATTGTATATGATTTTAGGCGTAGTTTTAAGTATACTGTATGTATAATTATAATATTGTGTAGTTGTGTGTGTGAACAGATAAAAACTTAAAGTAACTCCAGATCTAGGGGTCCTAGTTCGCGCTCATTTGAAAAAATATTTTTTAAATGTAAAAGTCATGGTCTCCTTATTAGCCTATTTCTTCTACGAAAATTTGCTACAAATTAGAGAGAATAAAACCATAAACTCTATAACTAAAACTACTGCTAACACGCAAGAAAAGGGGTCTATTTGAAATCAATTTTGTGGAAACATTTTAGTAAAATGAAGAACAAGGACGGTTGAAGTTGAAATTTAAGGACTTGTAAAACACATTTCTTGCGACATTTTATCTACATAGCCCGTAATAGGTTGATGTACTTTGCCTAAAAGTTGCCAATTTTGACGTTTCAAATCACGATTCTTTAAATGCATATAACTTTTTTACTTTTACCCTATAGATCTAAATTTTGGTACATGGTTCACTTTTTGTGACATAAACCAACGGAAAGATAAAAATTTTCCAAAAGAAAAAAGATAAGTTTCCGGGAAAATCTTGACCGATATTCCTGGCTAACGAACTTATCCAAGTCATTTACAAAAGGAAGGTACCCACCAAATTTGATCGAAATCAGCCCATTATTTTTTAAGTGATATTTAATTTTCAACATTTCTCCACCTAAACATAATCTGATTGTCTTCTAACATTTCTCTGGGACAAACTTTTGATACCGGTCGCCTATATACTCCTGTTTTTGTTTCCACATCAATAATTCTAGTTTTTTCCGTCTTTTGAAGGGTAAATTACTCCAAGTGGCCAGTTTTTTCGAGTAACTGATTGGCCATTAGAACTACAGTTTTATTCCTCTCAGAAGAATTATCTTAAAAGGGACAGACCCAGGTCGTTTGTCTTTTACTGAATTTTTATTTAAAAAAATTCACTAATAGAGAGGTATCGATGGTGAGATTTTGCAAAAATGTTTTCAAATGAGCGCGAACTAGGACCCCTAGAACCCATATCCGGTGTCAGTTCCAATTTTTATATGTTTATATATATATATATATATATATATATATATATATATATATATATATATATATATATATATATATATATATATATATATATATTTGTATCCATCCAAAAAGTAATTAACCGATCTCGATGAAACTCGGCAAGTTTTATTAATGGCTTGGATGAGTTCGTTAGCCAGGAAAATCGGACGAGGTTTTCCGGGAACATTTTGAGTTTTCTTTCGAGAAAAAAATTCTCCGAAAATTACAAAGCTGTTTTAATGAAATTCAATGGATATATTGCCTTAGGAGAGGCCTTACTACGTACCAAAATTCAACTTTCTAAGTTAATAAAAGATTGTTATTCAAATTTTGAATTTTCTTTCGAAAAAAAATTTTTTCTCCGAAAATTACAAAGTTATTTTAATGAAATTTGGTGGATATCTTGCCTTAGGAAGGACCTTACTACATACCAAAACTAAACTTTCTAAGTTCATAGAAAATTGAGTTATTCAAATTTGAAGCATTTAATAAAAATTCCCTACCATAACGCACTTGCTGCGCCCCGAACTTTTTTATCTCTTCTATATAATCTTTTTCGCAATTAATGTTCCTTCGTAATAAACAGTTCTAGATAGGTTCTCCAGTGTTTAACAATGTCCCCATAAGTACACTTGGAGAACCCAAATCACCACAACACATTTTAAAAGACCTGACGATCGTTTCACTAAGCAAGTTAGCGTCATCAGAGGATGAAACATTCTCACATTTAAAATGTGTTGTGGTGATTTGGGTTCTCCAAGTGTACTTATCAGTGCTCATCACAGGTTCCAATCTTCACTTAATGTCCTCATATTTTAGTAATAAATTTTTACAGTTTTATTATGACTGTTTTTTGTTCCTGGTTTGTATCCAGATGTTACCTACTGGCGAACTTCATCTAAGCGTCCTCTTTTCATGTAATTGTCGATCTCTGTACTCTTCTTTGCTTTACCACATAGACAAGATATCTATAGCTGGATTTACACAAATGTGTGTGACATTTTCTGGTAATAATAAAGTCTATTTGGTATCTTCCTCCATTTCCGGGTGCTTTCCATTATGAAATATTTTCTTAAGTATTTCAGACACTATATTATTTATAATTAAATCACTGTCCTCTCACGCCTTTGGCCATAAAATGAAAACAGTGAAAATACGAACTCATACAACTAACCATGAGAGGAGCCAAGAAGGCACCAAAGTTTTTGGTTGGGCAATTTACGGCAGTGGTTGCAAGTGGTATTATAACATTCATTAGTCTATTTAGCCCTCAAGTGAACAAAGTAGGGCAAGTAAGTCCTATATGATCGTCCTTAAAGGAAAGGGCATCAGAAACGGATGAATAAGATCATTTCGAATTGGCAGTGCAGTTTCAGTGGCAGCTGGTGTAACTTAAGAAAATGTAGCATGTAATTATCGGTCTGCGCAACTGCATCGCTAGATGTGTACATGTGCAGTGACTTGTAATTTGTTATTGTTTTATGTATAATGCGATGTTTATTGCTTACACGTGGGAGTTTATAATTCCGCCTGTAGCCGGCATGGCGACAGATCTCTGCCATACATCCACAATCGACCTTTGATATTATTCCAACAATTATTTGTAATTATTCTCGTTATTACTCTCTGCACGATTGGTACATGTGAGCTTAGCAAATTGCTATTTATTGACCGGCTTTTCAAGACGGTTTATTTAATGTCAAACCTTTCATTCGCGTTGGTATAAGTGAGATCAGCTGAGAGAGCTGTTGAGTCTTGAAACAATGAGGAATTTGCGGTAATGACGCTAACAGCTGTATATTTTATTAGTCCGATATTAATTGATGGATTTCTTTATTAAGAGCTGAGGATGTAGGAATACAGACATACGAGGGTATATTAATATCTAGTACGCCTAAAAACTTTTCAGTAAGCAACATTGACGTGTTTTTTTTAATGTAACTGCATGTATCATGCATATAGATGTGGTATAGCGGTGGTCCAAATACACTATCTTGAGGAACGCCTAGCGTCATAGGTTGTAAGTCAGATGCATTATTTTTAGTGAATTTTCTTTAAAAAAATTCACTAATGAGGAGATCCCGACTTTTGAATTTTGAAAAAATTTCTTCAAATGAGCGCTAATTAGGCCCCCCAGAACACATATCCGGGGTCGGTTTAAATTTTTATATGTTTATATATATATATATATATATATATATATATATATATATATATATATATATATATATATATATATATATATATATATATATATATATATATATATATATATATATATATATATATATATATATATATATATATATGTATGTATCACACCGATAACTCAAAAAATAATGGGCCGATTTTGATTAAATTTGGTGAATAAATTCCTTTTGCAAATGGCTTGGATAAGTTCGTTAGCCAGGAAAATCGGTCCAGGTTTTCCCGGAAAATTTTGTGTTTTCTTTCGAAAAAAATTTATATCTCCGGAATTAACAAAGTAAGGGCAACCAAATTTCATGTGCGGATTTATTTCATTATAGGCAAGTTACTTACCAAAATTTAGCTCTGTAGGTCAAAAGACAAAAAAGTTATGGGCATTTAAAGAAAAATAAATTGGGGGTTTCCTCAAAACGTCAAAGTGACAATTGAAAACGTCAAAATTCGCAACATTTAGGCAAATAACTTGAATCTAATACGATCTATGGAAAGAAAATGTCTCAAGAAGAATGTTTTACATACACCGAACTCTTAGTTTCAACCGTCATTGTCCTTCATTTTACTAAAATATTTCCAGAAAATTCATTTCTAATAGACCCTTTCTCTGATGCTTGGCAGTAGCCTTAGCTATAGAGTTTATTGTTTAATGGTATATAATTTTTGTCGATTTTCGTAAAAAATCAATAAAGCTTAATATATTCGTTATTATACAAGATATAAAAAAATATTGTATACATTAATTATACGGTGTTTTGAGCTACATCTTAAAAAATTATTGCGACAATCACAGGCTGGCCCATAAGTCGTTGGTGATACAAATAATTTTTTTTTGTCGAAAACGCCTTATTTTTTTGCATTTTCCATCGAAATATAATGCATGTTTGTAAGTTAAGAAATTCTGGAGGCAGCAAGTGCGTTGTGGTTGCGAATTTTGATTAAATGCTTCATATTTGAAAAGCTCAATTTGCTATTAACCTATAAGGTTGACCAGGAAACGGATTTTTTCAGTAACACTTTTGGTTTACTTTTGGAAATTTCTGTACGTTTTCAAACAATCCAGTTATTTTGATGAAACATGGCACATTGTTTTTACTATATATGTTATACTGGTAATCAAATTTGATGCCTGCTTTTTCTATATAGGTTATACTGGTAACCAAAATTGATGTCTGCTTTCTTAAAAAGAAAACACACATATTTGCAATAAAAACATTTTTATGAAAATTCACTACCATAACGCACTTGCTGCGTCCCGAGATTTTATTGTATTTCATTTTAAAGTAGCGATGGTATAAGTACAAGTACAGCTGGGGTAGTAGGTGTGTGATTTTGAGTAACATCATCAACAACGTCAGGATCGGATACACTGTCAAAAGCCTGAAAAGAGTCCAAGAAACCTGTGTTGCAAAACTTTTTGCTCCCTAAGCTGTGTGATGTTTTATTGACTATCCGATGTACTTGTTGCAGGCTTACTTAAATGACCTTTACGAAATTTAATCTGGTGGTTTGGCAAAATGACTGTGATTTCAACGTTTCTCGGGCTCTCTTAGTCGGAATTTTTTAATATTATTTTCTTCGTCGCAATCAATAATATAATAGACTTGTGAAATAAAATATTACAAAATTTTACATTATTAGATGGTTTCCGAGGTTTAAGTTCTCTTGAAAGTTTTTGTGCACTTCTCTAAAGTCTTTGCCTGTATAAATCATGATATCCTAATAAGTTCACTGTCAAGGTAACAAATCACACGTACTGTATTTTACTGGTTTAGAAGCCATCTTACAGACAAACACAAAGAGTTGTAATATCTAACCTTACTAGTACCCACTCGGCCAGGACTTTTCAAGTCACGGTTGTGGTACCATAGGGAACAGTTCGTGCTCCTACTCCTGAACCAGTGTTGACCTGATTCTGCCCGGAGGACTGCCTGGCTATCCGAGCATATGTATACACATTTCTCGGGGCTCCTCCTCACATCCTGTCTATTGGCCACAGGATAGCGTACACCTCTGTTTCGAATGCCGTGGTATATGCGCCCAGAGCATAACTCTCGCGCACCCCCAGGCCCTCGCACCCCCAGGCCCTCTATGTATATTCCTGCCCCGGGAGATTGTTGATATCCAGCCGCGATCCGTCGGTAAAACAGACCAGGCTCGCGGGCTGGAATGCAGCCTCATTTTTCCTCAACTGATCCCTACTGGGGATCCTGAGGGTATTTGGCCTAGTCAACCTAATATCGTTCTCGGCATTCCGTACCTTGATGGCGGAAATCTGAATTTCCTTTTCCACCTCCTTGGCGACTCTTTCATGTCCTATTACTGCTCCCTCTCCGCACCAGTTTCCTGAGCCTCGCATTCTAAGATGCGACGCCATAGCCTCCCTTCTGATACAGATGGGAAGCGGTGGCAGCATCAACAAGACCTCTAGCGCGGCTGAGGGTGTCGTCCTCCTAGCGCCTGTGATACCCTGGATTGCCAGCCTTTGGAGTTTGGTCAGCTTCCTGGTAGTAGTTTGGTTCACACCACACCACCAGACCAACGCCCCAGGATTCTCGGCCTGACGATCGCAGTGTAAATCCAATGAAGGATCCGAGGATTAAGTCCCCAGCTCCTTTATATCACTCGACGCAGCTGCCAGAGGGTCGCTACACCCTTCCTCACTACTAGTTCTATTTGCGACCCCCAGGTTAGTTTGGAGTCCAGGACCACTCCCAGATATTTGACCTCCCGCACTAAAGCTAAAGGTTTTCCAAACATCACGGGCGCCCTGAACCCGTCCACATTCCTCTTGTTGGTGAATAGGATCATCTCCATCTTCGCCGGGTTTACGGAGAGTCCTAGCTCACCACACCACCTTTCAATTATGCTACAGGCAGCTTGCATTCACTTACACACGACGCCGAGGTATTTTCCGGTGACCAGGACCAGCCCATCATCAGCGTACGCCTGGGCATAGAAGCCATTCTCGGAGAGCCGCTCCAAGAGGCCGTCCATGACCAGACACCATAGATGAGGCGAAAGGCAGCTGCCCTGAGGACAGCCGCCCGACACCCCGACGTCCAGCCCCCGGCCCCTCAAGGTCAGCGAGACTCTCCTGTCCTCCAGCATGCTCGCCACCCAGCTTATTAGGGACCTCGGCGATCCCCTGTCCTGTTGGGCGGCACAGACCGTATCCGTCATTGCCCTATCAAAGGCCCCCTCCACATCGAAGAACACAGCTAATGTGCTCTCCCCGTAGTGTACGGCCCTTTCCACCTTTCGCGTCACAGCGTGGAGCGCCATATAAAATTAATGTGAATCACCTGATGTTCTACAGAACAAGGGGTTAATAGGGATAGGGTCGTGCTTGCAAACGCTTTTAACAGAGTTCAATTTGATCGCGGCAATAGAATGTTACGTCATATTTAAGAGGGCAAAATTTTCGCGGGCTACGCGTTGAGTAGTGTATTTGACCTTTTAAATTTCTTGCTACTCTTGTAGAAAACCTGCATCTTTTCAAAATATCTATAATGACTATTTATAAACACGAGATGTAAAATGCGAAACTAAAATTCAAAGGACTTTTTCACTTAGAGCATTGGCCATGAATAAAAAAAAACAACACCTGTAGCAATATGTTGAAATGTATTAATTTATCTGCGAAATAGCAGGTTGCATTGTCACAGTAATGCAATATACAAACTGCAAAGATAATATATGCGCTCAATCGTTAAACTTTTGTTGATACTATGCTTAGCAACGAACAAAAAGTGCATTATCAAACGACCTTGCCATGCGACTCTTCGCATTTCATAAAAATGGTATGTTTAGTTGCACTATTTCAATGACGCTACTGATGATTTATTTATCTACGTAGAATATCTAATTACTTGCCTGCGTTGTTTTTGTATACTACTATTTGTTTGCTATTTATAAATAATGGGTATCTATTATTACTGAATAGTTTTTTTTATTGTTTCAGACTCCTTTCG
This sequence comes from Tillus elongatus, assembly GCA_964006375.1. Lineage (NCBI taxonomy): Eukaryota > Metazoa > Arthropoda > Insecta > Coleoptera > Cleridae > Tillus > Tillus elongatus. The sequence continues at coordinate 42,928,234 of OZ023265.1, forward strand.
AAGTTCAAAAACGTTTGGACGAGGTCCGTCTTCTAGAATCGCGCAAATCTGCAAGACTTGCCGATCAGGACACAGACTTCGCCCGTTTAGCCGACATGGCTGGTGATAGAAAACGCACTGCCTCTCACACCATTGATGTTCCGGCCCCTTCGTATCATTTTGGGTAAGTCACATAAATGTAAATACGTGACTAAAAATTTTAAACTGTGTCTATGTATGTAGGGCTAGATGCATTTTGACCATTATTAGAAACACATATCGTTTCGTTTTCGTTCTCATTAGAAGATTATTGACAATGAAAACACATCCAAAGTAATTGGGCTAAACGTAGCCAACCTCAGAGAACATTGTGAGCTGAACGACTGTGTGTAACTAGGTGATATGTTGTCACGACATCTAAAAGTCTGGACGCAGTAAGTGCGTTATGGTAGCGAATTTTCTTTAAAATATTTTTAATAGCAAATATATTTCTTTGATGAAAGCAGGCATCAAACTTGGTTGTCTATATTTTCGTGGGGATTTTCCGTCCCCCGTCGCGTGCATACAACCACCCTCGTTGCATAAACCACAAGAAAAATGTCTTGTTCATACCCGCCAAGTTACGGCACATGGGGGAATAGGGGTGCTGTGTAAACATTTATTATTAAATTAATTACCAACGTATCACAAAAATCTTACAAAAAATGATTTCTACGAAAATACTAAAAACATTTCTGCTCAGACTTCAAATTCAGCCACTATTTGAGAGTGCCTGTATACGGCAGCTCGAATTTTTCGAAGAGTAATACAAACAAAAAGCTCTGTGAATGTGTCATTTCCATGGAGCCCCGCTATCTATTGGTAAAACGCCCTATCACAATTTGTGATATGTGTTTGTTATATGTGCCAAAAACGTGAAAAGTTGCAAAACAATCGAAATAACTCAAAAACGATGGTACACATATACATTGTAATTCGATGGAAAACACAAAAAGGCAATAACATAAGGGGTGTTATATTAAAAAAAAGTGTGTATCACCGACGACACCCTGTGCTTGTCAAAATAGATTTATAAGATGCAGCTCGAGACACCCTATCATTAACGTATATAATTTTTTCTCATATCTTGTGTAATAACGGATATATTGAGCTTTACCGTGAAAATGCATCACCCTGTATATGTGTAAACAGACAAAAACTGAAACTGACCCCGTATATGGGTTTTAAGGGTTCTAGTTGGCGCTCATTTGAAGAAAAAATTTTTAAATGTATGTCGCGCTCTTCTCAAAAACGATTTTTTTTTACGAAAATAGACTATTAAACTATAAACTTTATAGCTGAAACTACTGCCAAGGCATCAGAGAGATGGTCTATTTGAAATGAATTTTCCGAAAATTTTAAATAAAATGAAAGACAATGATGATTGAAAGCTGGAACTTAAGGCTTTGTAAAACACACTTATTCTGATATTTCTTCTACATAATCCGTATTTGTTTCAAATTCATTGTGTGAAAATTGCAAACTTTGACGTTTCAAATCGCGACGTTGACGTTTTAAGAAGAAAAACTATTACATTTTCAAAACATTTTTTCTGCTACTTGACCCAATGCCTATAACTTTTTTTCTTTGAACATAGAGATCTGAATTTCGGCACGTAAGATAAGTTTGATAGTGTTTTGTTTCTTTAACGTCGGCCTATTTCCGCGATTATGGCCAATCACCGACGCCAGGGAGCAGTTTCACCTCACTATCCTGGAAATTCAGAATCCAGAATATCGGGTGATGTTAATGTTACAGTATGTACTGAAAAGGTGGAAGGAGAACCCTGGGTTCGAACCCAGTACCCTTCGGTTCAGAGGCATACGTTCTTACCTCTGAACCAGCGATGCTCTAAGTTTGATAGTAGAAACGTACATGCCAAATTTGGTCGCCATAGCTGTGTTATTTTCGGAGATAACAAAAATTTTCCCAAAGAAAACGCAAAATTTTCCGGAAAAACTGGTCCAATTTTTCTGGCTAACGAACTTATCCAAGCCACTTACAAAAGGACGGTACGTACCACACTTCATCAAAATCAATCTATTGTTTTTTGAGTTATCGGATCTCCCCTTTGGTGAATTTTTCGTTTTACGAAACATTTGCTAAAAACATAATATGGCAAAGCCTCCTTATTTTAAATCAAAATGTGGTTAACACTATTTTTAAATTTATTTATATTAAAATAACATAGCCTTTGTCTGAATCCTTCAATCTACACATTCCCGGAGGAATAGATAAAGAAGAGTTAGACAAATTCAATAAATTTCAGTACCTCGAACTCCTAAGGCTGACTTCCAGCGCAAAACCCAGGGTTTGGCTTTTAGGTTCCCCAAAACAGTACCGCGAGAACACATGCACATACAAAACGCTTAATAAAAGAGGTATTATCGTTTCTTTGTCAGAAAGACATCAAATCTCTTGTGATTCATAATAGATTTATATTTAAATTTAAAACAATATCATTGAAAACATCCTGACTGTTAATTGTTCTTACCTTCATTAATTAAAAACAAATTTAATTATTTAGAGGCCTATATAACCTTGGTGTAAATATCATAAACACACGTGGTATTTAATTACGAAAACAAAGAGATTCTTTTATTATTTAGTACTTTAAAGAATTTTACAATGCTGAGGCTTAAATGTGTATTTATTTAACCTTCCCTGTTGTCCCAGAAATGATACAACAGATTATCACGTATGAAAACATATTTAACATATTGGTTTTCTTGCATCGTATGAGTTTTCTTTAACATACACGGGAACCAAAAAAGTTGCTAGCGAGTAAGTCGCTAAAATCATGTGCTAATATTTAACCTCAAATATTATTCTTTCAATTCCCTTTGGGATCAGAACTGTTAGTTTTAAGAAATTATAAAACAAAGTCGCAAAATGGTGACAGAAAAAGGAATGAGGTAAACAAGCTGATTTAACTTTGACACTCGCAGAGCAACTGCTTGGAAAGTCAACAACACGTCTGCCGTGAAGCTGTCACTGACGAGACACATTTTCAGCTGTGTGGCAGCGTGAATAAGCAAAACTTCCATAGTTCTCTGGTGACCGTATGTTGTGTAGTAGCAAAATTTGGCATTTGGAGGTCCGTAATTCTTCGACGGAGATATTGCAGTGACTGTGAACTCTAACCACTATTGTGAGATGCTAGAGACTTTTCTGAGACACAAATTGAATGAACTTACTGGGAGAGGCTATGTTTGGTTTCAACAGGATGGGTCAAGCGCCCACACTTCTTGACATGTTATGGATATTTTGACGGATATGTCTCATGGTAATTTGATCTTGTTGCGCGGTGAAATCGATTGTCTCGCCCGATCAACTGATTTGACCCTGTAACGCTTTAATATATTTCTTCCACATTTCGTGTAATTGGCGATGAGTTATGGAAGGAAATGTGACTTCAGAAAAATATCTAAATTTATTGAGAAATAATATCTTTAAAGAACTACATAATCGCTATTGCGACTATCAGGGTGTATGGTCTAGCAAGATGGAGCACCTCACAATTTTGACCCCACACCCCCCACCCCACACCAAAGTTAGAAATTTCTCTAAGACCGTTTTGCGAACAGATGGCTCTGCCGTCGGGGTGAATTAGAGCGGCCAGCTCGGTCACCTGATTAAAACCCATGCGACTTTTTCTTATGGAATCGCGTGAGAAATGAACTGTATAAAAAGCGGTCAAATAATTTAGATGGCCTGAGGACTCACATACTTGGTGCAGAACCTCAGAAAAAGACTGTCTAAGAGAGTATGGAACTGAACATCACAAAAGAGGCCGAGAACAAAGTGGATATAGGATATTCAGTTTGTCATAGAAAGATGAGAGAAGAAGAATAGGAAGAATGTACGGTCTAAAGAAGCAATACACGGGTTGGGAGACTGCCAACGTTGCAAAATTATGCATAAATATTTTTGCAGTGTTACTTTATTATTTTATTATAAAAACGTGAGATGAGTGACGTCAAATAAAGCGTGTTGCCTTGAATTTATAGGTATATGTTCTACAACTCACTTTTAACTATATAAAATATGTGTATGTATTTATATATGAAATTCTTTTAACGGGTAGTTAAAGTCATGCGAAATAATAAGAGATCCAATCTTCTGATGAAGCCAACATTGTGGGCGAAGCGTAAGATAGGGTTAAAATTGTTTGATGGTTAAAATTGTTTCTCTGAATTATACTTGTCAGCGCCCACCACTTTCACAAACTAAAATTATGACTTGTAAGTTCAAGAAACCTTCTTATCTCGAAGTTTTGAGTTTATAATTAATGTTATCTTTGTGCCTAATTAAAGCACTTTTCTAGTGCTTAACGGATGGATCTTCTAATTGGTTTCGATAGAAGCCAATGTCACGTTCATGCACTAGAAATAGAGGAAGTTGCCAAACAGTGTGCATTGTGATAATTTCAACATAGGCTTGTCCTACATACCTAGTATGAGAATACCAAGGTCGTGGGCTGAATAATAATGATGTAACTTCTCCATATCACTACCATTTATCATTCTAAGATATCCTTTCATCCAGCGTTACATTGAAATACTGTTTCCACACTGGATTATTTACCCAACGGTTTCGTGAATTACTTAAATAAAATTAAATGTTACTACATGACCACTGCTGTGAGCCAATAAACAATGTCGACTAATATTACTATTTCAAAAGATAATAGTATTATATTCGGTAATTGAATTTACGAAATGAAATTAACACCAATTATTTGTATAGCCGTAATAAAAAAATAGAGTAAATAAAAACACCATGTAACTTGCCTCAGATGCGTTTCGATTATCATAGGTGTGATTATGATGAAATTTAATACGAGCGAAACCGGTCTGTGTCTCTTATGATCGTCATATTACACCCAGCACACGTATTTACATTCCATATAAGAGCGGTGTGATCTAAGCTGCCTAATCCGGCAGACTTTCGCAGCAGCCCAACTTGGTCAGGCAAAGTTTGCCGGGTTAGTCAACTAACAGCATACGGATAAATATAAGTAGGAACAGTGCTTGCGACTTACCAACCGTTGGTCTATGGTTGACAGTTTTTGTCTTTCTAAAGGAATGATTTCCTTGATTTTTTTTGCAGTTATAGTTCGCTTTTATACCGTGTTAACATTTTTTAGTGCAGAATGTATATTATCACCAATCACATCCTAAAGGCGATCTCGTCTGGGCGCCACAACAATGACGGTCTGCAGTAGTTTTTTGTTCATTTCTTTGCAGCTACCATACATTATCAAATTGTAGGGTTTTCTGGAAGCTTTTCTTTTGGTCTGCCTATTTCTTTTGTCTCAAAGTGTGTCTTGCAAATATTGTTGTCAAAAAGTTATTTGGTCTCAGAAGATGTCAAACAAATTTGGAATTTTTTCATCTCAACGTCTTCCAGTGAGCATATTTCCTCTCACTTCTTCTAGCACAATTTTATTCGTGTTTTTATCGCTGAAACTTGCCTTTTTTATTTTTCTTGTTTCCAAAGCTTCTATCCTAGTCGTCCTACTTATTTAAAGTCTAGCTTTCTGTCCCGTACATTACACTATTACATACAGATGACTCAACAAATATCTTTCTCATGTGTATTGTCTATTGAATGCATGCTTCACTATCGCGACCTCCCAAACTTAAAAGATTTGACAGATCAGCAAATGTCGTTGAAAGATACAGTTTGCATCTTTTTTAGTAAAAGCTTAAAGCAGTTTTTCGCTTTCTTAAATTTAGTTTTGTTCATCCTGTGATAGAACGGATTTCGTTTGCCAGGAAATGGAGTATACAATAAAGGGAAATGTAACATGCTTTCAAAATCAGAAGTAAGTAACACGAAACATATTTTTTGTCTGGCCAAAGACTTATTTTATTTGTAAATTAAAGCAAGCTATGTAAGGAAAGTGCCAAAGAGGGATTAGAAAAAGCTGGTGATCGTATAAGGCAGTGGATTTAATTAGATATATTAGAAGGAGCAGGATTGGAGAATGTTACGGATGGTTTTTCAAAAATATCAAAATTATTATGTGAAGCTGTCACAATCTTACGGTGTGTTCTTGAGACGAAAACTAATCCAAATTGTGCAATATGCATTAACACAAGGCTTAAACGTATTGTACTTTACACCTTGTTTAACTAAAGCCGCTAGAGCCTCGGTGATTCAGGGGCACGAACGTGTGCCTCTGAACCGAAGGGTACTGGGTTCGATCCCAGCGTACTCCTTTCACTTTTTCAGTACAAACTGTAACAGTAACCGAGGTTCTGGCATTGTATTTGAGCAAGTTGAATGTCTGCACGTTCCGTCTTTCGGAGGGGGCGTAAAGCCGTCGGTCCCGTGTCCATGCGATGTTTGGCACGTTAAAGATCCCCAGCCCCCTTAGAGAAAGGCAGGGGTTCGGCAAAATTTCCAGGACAGTGAGGTGAAACTGCTCCCTGGCGTCGGTGATTGGCCATAGTCGCGGAAATAGGCGGACGTTAAAGACACAAAATCACACAACTAAAGCCGCTATGGTACAGTGGTAAGAACGTGTGCCTCAGAACCGAAGGGTACTGGGTTAGATCCCAGGCTTCTCCTTTCATTTTATCAGTACATTCGGTAAAAATTAACATCAACCGAGGTTGTAGCATTGTATTTGAGCAGGCTGAATGGCTGCACGTTCCGCGCTTCGACAGGGGCCTGAAGCCGTCGGTCCCGTGGCCATGCGATGTTGGGCACGTTAAAGATTTCTACCCTCCTTACAGAAAGGCGGCGGTTCGGCAGAATTTCCGGGATAGTGAGGTGAAACTGCTTCCTGGCGTCGGTGATTACCATAGTCGCGGAAATAGATCGGCGTTAAGGAAAGAAAAACACACACCCCTTGTTTAACTGTATATTACAAAATTAATTAATAAATAAATAACTAAAATAAATAATACTATGTTGTGGATTAGTTTTTCTTAAGAAAATGTTGCAAGAGTTATTATTTTGGATAAAGAATTTAGCCCTTGCCTGAAATCACTTCGCAAGCCAGAGGAATATTCAGAACGCACTCGTATAGTAATATTGGTTAACAAATAACTATAGCTAAAAGGCGGATGCAAGTCTACACTTCTGTTGAAGATGAGTAAAATTGTATTTACAATTTTATTTAGGGTTAATCAAACAGAACTTTGGCATTTATTAAATTTAAATGGCTCTACATTCTGAATCAATGCCCTCTAAACTGTTCTGTAGCGTTCAACACGTGTTACATATTTAGTTTTAACAGTAAATTTTAGTCGATATAAGTAGTTAGCTCAAAAAAATTTATGATACGTGACGCGCACAAACCGGCCCATAAAACAATAAAACTCCTCTGATACCACTTTCCACGGTAATAAATTATCCTGTTTGAGCATGTAACAAAGGGAGAAAATTATATATTAGAGTAATGGTCAAATGACATACAGTTCATAAAGGGAAATGTACGAGTATGTACGTATACACGCTTGAAACTGCAGGCCCTAAAACAAACATCCATTCTCCTAGAACCACCGCACTTCCGGCACCTACTACCTGCATAATCGTAGATAGCATCATGCAAAATGTATCCCAAGTGAACAACATATACTCTGTGACACTAAAACACAACAGCTTGGTTATTACATTCAGCTTTTAATACAATTTAAAGATTTCGTTAAACTTCATATATCACCTAACATTTGATAGATGTAATGAAATTTGGTTATCTCAGAAGTATATAGGATAAAGACTAAGGGCCTTTAAACTGACCACAGCGGCACTTCTGCGAAGGTGAGGGTCTGCTCAGTAAAGCACACTTGATAACCATATTTATACCTGACACATCTATTTCTGTTCATTTTCGAGATATGAAGCAACCTTCTATTGAATATTAACGCAACCTCAAATGGTTTACGCTGTCAAATTGTATCCTCCACCTTTCCCTGAATGTCTTGGCGACCGCAGTAAAAAAGATTGAATATCGATTTCGTTACTTTTGGCTATAAAGGTCTTTGTCGTACATATTTTAAATGGTCTACCTGTAATAGTTCTCAAGTCATTCCTAGATAGACTAAAGGTATTTAGACAAAAAATCGTTTAGCGTTGTCTTTGAGAGATTGACCTACTAACGAGCATCTTTTTTAGTATATAAGTACCTTATCCCTTTTTATCAATTTTTTAAATGAAGAGTCTGTATTAATCCTTTAAGGACACCTATACATAACCCACTCCCGCGAGTTATTACAGTTACTATGTAACTGAGTATATGTACGGAATGGAGACTCTTATCTAAATCGGAAACGTACGCTGTCATAAAATCCTTAACAGGAAGTTGCTACATTTTTTCACTATCTCTTTCTGTCAAAAACAGTCGATCTAACGTAATATGGATTCCTCTTCGCATTGTATTTCTCTCTGGGGGGAAAGACTACATATTTCACAAACCTTTCACTTTTGCCAGTGAATACATTACCATGTTATATTTGTAGATTGCGTTAGTTTTCGAAGTGACGAAACAGAAAATCTTCAAAATTTAAATAACAATTGCGGGTTACTGGATTCAAGTGGAAATTATGTGACATAATAAAACGGTTTAGTAACGTTCTAATTTCAAGAGTTGGGAAACTGCTTGCTAACGTTTTTATAAACTCTCTAAACTAACTAAAATATAAAATTAGACTTATTATTTTATTAGACTATCTCTCCCCGAACGACGGAACTTGCAGACATTCAACTTGCTGGGGTCCAGAGGCACACGGTCTTACCTCTGGACCACCAGGGCTGCAATTTTATCTGTTTTTGCATATATATCGCCAGGATAACTTGAAAAAGAATGGACCTATCTTTATGAAGTTTGCCAGTAAATGGCTTCAATACGTTTGGAATCTAACTAGGTTTTCCCCGAAAATGTTTGTATCTTAGGAAACAACAAAGCTATTACAACTAAATTTAGTAGGCTAGTTGCGTTTATAAGATATACTATAGGCCAAAGTTCAGATCTCTAAGTCCAAAGAAAAATCATTTAAACAACATTTGGTCGCACTGAGTAAAAAAATATTATATATGGCTAATAAAATCTATTCAATATTACAGACGAAGATCTAGTTTTTTGGTGCAAAAGGGTCAACAAGTTAAAAAAAATACTGTGAAAATTTTATAGTGCAGTTTTTGACTTGAAACGTCAAAATTGGTGATTTTCTAAGAAATATTGTAAAACGAATACGTGTTGTGGACAAAAAATATTGCAACAAGTGTATTTAGAATTCGGTGCCAACAGCTGATGCTAAATCATTTGCAAAAAAAAAATATTTTTTTCTTCTTCTAATAGACCCTTTTACAATATTTTATCTGCACATTAAATTATAAGGTTTGTGATTAAAACGTGTTATTTTTTCATTAAAAAAAATTTTTTTTTATCTCTCAAAGTCGAAGGAAATCTTCGACCGTTTCGAAGATGATTCCTGAACTTTTTGGGTTGCCTTGTCACTATGAACTACTATGATCCAAAGGCTAAAGAGTAATTGAAAGAGTGGAAACATTCTTTTTTTTTTCTTTAGTTTCACACGATTTGACAAATTCCGTGTTCAAAAGTGGGCTGTCAAGGTTTTTGCTTCAGTTTTCTGCGAACGAGACGGCATCATTTTGCTACATTTTCTGACACAAGGTGGAACTACCACGGCAGTATACCATACTGGATTCCTAACTAAATTACATGAGAAAATTGTGTAAAAACCGCCTCTAAAACTGCCAATAGGTGTGCTCTTTTTGCAAGATAACGCTCCTACCCACAAACCGTTGATGCAAACAATTCATAAAATTGGTGTTGAATTAATTGACCGCCCACCACTTTATTCTCCCGATTTAACACCATCAGACAATTAATTATTAACATAACCGTCCCGTTTAGGAGTGGTTTAAAGTCTAAGACAAACATTTTTAAGGTTTAGAATTAATTTGTAAAAGTTTTCCTAAATGTGAAGTCTTGGAGATTATGTTGGATAAATAAAATGTTTTAAAAAATTATTGAGTTTTCCATTGTAGGCTAAGTAGTTTTCTCTTACAGTAACTTCTCGTATACTGTAAGAGCCAGTCTTTAGTAGCCAAATTGTTTGGATCACTTAAATCTCCTCGGTTTTTTGCGAATGAAATCTTTGATGCCTCGGATATTGTTCGGGATATTTTTCAGAATCTGTAAACTGGGCTCATTTTATTGCTTATTGTCAGAGTTGCGCTTTTAATTAATGTTTCAAACCCACTTCACAATTTCGATTAAAGAATACAATCGAACCGAACATCGTCCACGGAAACCAGATGCTCATATATTATCTGAAAAAAAAAATTCTGGACGCAGCAAGTGCGTTATGGTAGTGAATTTTCATAAAAATCTTTTTAATAACAAATATGTGTTTTTTTAAGAAATCAGGCATCAAATTTGGTTACCAGTATAACCTATATAGTAAAAACAATGTGCCATGTTCCATTAAAATAACTTTATTGTGTGAAAATGTACAAAAATTTCCAAAAGTAAACTTAAAATGTTCCCCAAAAAACACGTTTCTTGGTCAACCTTATAGGTTAATAGAAAATTGAGCTGTTCAAATATGAAACATTTGATCAAAATTCGCTACCATAACGCACTTGCTGCGTCCAGAATTTATTTTCTTACAAACATGCATTATATTTCGATGGAAAATGCAAAAATGCAATAACATAAGGCGTGTTTGATTAAAAAAGGAAATTTGTATCACCAACGACTTATGGGCCATCCTGTGATTGCAGAAATATTATTTTAAGATGTAGCTCAAGACACCCTATAATTAATATATACAAATTTTCTTCATATCTTATATAATAACGGATATATTGAGATTTATTAATTTTTTACGAAAATTCTACAAAAATTATATACCATTAAATGATAAACTCTATAGCTAAGGCTACTGCCAAGCATCAGAGACAGCGTCTATTTGAAATGAATTTTCTGCAAATATTTTAGTAAAATGAAGGACAATGACGGTTGAAACTAAGACTTTAGGGTTTGTAAAACATTCTTGAGACATTTGATTTCTATAGCCCGTATTATATTTAAGTTATTTGCCTAAATGTTGCCAATTTTGACATTTTAAATCGCCACTTTGACGTTTTGAGGAAAACCCCAATTTATTTATTTTTAAATGCCTATAACTTTTTTGTCTTTTGACCTACATAGCTAAATTTTGGTAGGTAACTTACCTATAAGGATGTAAACCTGCGTACCAAATTTGGTTGTCCTTACTTTGTTAATTCCGGAGATATAAATTTTTTTCGAAAGAAAACACAAAATTTTCCGGGAAAACCTGGGCAGATTTTCCTGACTAACGAACTCATCCAAGCCATTTGCAAAAGGAATTTTTTCACCAAATTTGATCAAAATCGGCCCATTATTTTTTGAGTTATCGGTGTGATACATATATATATATATATATATATATATATATATATAAATATATAAATATATAAATATATATATATATATATATATATATATATATATATATATATATATATATATATATATATATATATATATATATATATATATATATATATATATATATATATATATATATATATATATATATATATATATATATATATATATATATATATATATATATAACATATAAAAATTGAAACTGACCCCGGATATGTTTTCTGGGGGGCCTAATTAGCGCTCATTTGAAGAAATTTTTTCAAAATTCAAAAGTCGGGATCTCCTCATTAGTGAATTTTTTTAAAGAAAATTCACTAAAAGCATTCAGTAGTTTCCGTTACGCCATAAACTTTATTAAACTAGATTTCATCACCCTCATATTACACTTCTCCTTTGATATTCAAGCAGTAACAAGTATCAAGTTAACAAAAGAAGTGGTTTACAATTTATACATGGAGAGTTTAAATGGTGGTGTGGTTGACTTCAGGTCAAAGCTATTCACTACATCTTAATTCATCTTCAATTACACTAAATTGTGTCGATAACGATACTCTGTTGTTATACGGTGGTCAAAGACTCTAGAGCTCGCTTGCCGTTATCGAATACCTCTTATTGTTGTCTTAATTTTAATTACACTTGGAGAATTATAGTCATTATCATAATGAGTTTGGTAATTTATGGAGTTTTCCGTTATTTTAAACCGTTTTCTGGTAATATAAATGGATTTTAAATTAACCTTTCAAAAGATAAACAGTAACTAGGCGCTTTTATTTGGGCGATAGCAAGTTTACCTACGTCATCGGATACAAAAAAAAAAGAACAAGTGTGTTTTCAACAATAGTGGAGCCCTTAAAATGACAAAATACGGTCGCTTTAGGTCATTTTTAAACGATTTCAAAGGGTTTGCGTGTTGTCTCTATGTCCACCATGGCCAGCCGCACAAAATTTAATAGTTTTCGACAGCTCTGAATTTCTAATAAGGGCAATCGACCTTTATCTAATAAGGGCAATAAAAAAGTAAGTTCTTTGCTACTACATGCTCTATATTTCGCGTCTAATTGACACTTCTTCAGAAGCCAACAGCGGAACTAATAGAACCCGCTAGGTCTCCAAGCTTGGAGACATTTCACATGAAGACACACACTACATGCTCTATATTTCGCCTCTACTTCTTCAGGAGCTGACAGCGAAACCAATATAAGTCATTAGGTTAAGAAAGAGATAACACATTGAAATTTGTTGTATCTTTATCCAAGCTTGGGGACATTCTGCATCAAGGAGACACACAACATGCTCTATACTTCGCGTCCAATTGACACTCCTTCAGGAGCCGACAAGGGAACTTATAAAAACTGCTAGGTTAAGAAAGAGATGATGCATTGAAATTTATTGTAAAATAGTACGTTTTTTGCTACTACATGCTCTATATTTCGCGGCTAATTGACACTTCTTTAGGAACCGACAGCGGAACTAATAGAAGCCGCTAGGTTAAGAAAGAGATAATGCATTGAAGTTTATTTTATTTCATCCAATCTTGGAGACGATCTACATCAAGGAGACACACACTACATGGTCTATATTTCGCGCCTATAAAAATTATTATCTCATCTAAGCTTGGAGACATTCTACATCAAGAGGCACATACAAACACGGACAGAACCATTTAAAAAATAAGGTTACGTCGTCAGATTAAAAAAAAACAGGACGTAATTTTTAACGTGTTCATTTTCATCTACTCTAATAAAACTACTTTGTGTCAATGAATGTCGGCAGATAGCCCTGATATGAGACTATAGAGATAAATGCTTCGTGAAAGAAAAATGGGTTGAACCACGTCCAGAACTTGTTGAAATTCTACGTTCCAGACCCTGGTTTGGTGCCATTTTCGAGGGGTTAACGAAATACTAAAGGAAAGAAACTCTAAGGTTTCAATCTACCTACTCCTTAGAGCGGTGGACAAGGCTGGGCTGGATTGCTGTAGTTCGATTTCAGAGCCTTAATCTACCTGCTCCCCAAATCTCGCTAGACATCATCTTTAAAGTCGTAACAGAGGCCAGACTATCGCTTGATGGTACTTTGGTATTTATAGTAGGATTTCGACCTGTGTCGTTATCAGTGTCATTAGTCGGGTTTTAATTAAATACACTTAAAGTATTGCGTCTACCTAGGTCGCTATCGGAGTCATTAAAAGGATATAATTATTTGTTGGGTCAGGTGGTATGGCAGTAAATATGTCTATTGATTTGTTGGCCAATTGATTAATTACAATCAAGATATAATAGGTTTTTAGCTAATAGGAAGGCGAAGACGATCATCTCCCTTGTTTAAACAATCTAAAAGTTTTCCTATTTCGATCGCTTCCAGATAATTCTATTTTTAAGTTGTGAGCTGTACCTGCGAGGATATGTTCATATATTCTATTGTGGATACGTCTATTCGGTTGTCCTTGCCTGTTCGAGGACAGTCTGAACCAGGAATTTCGTAAACACATTCGTTTGGAATCATATTTTATAAATATTGATTAGACCTAAACGTTTTTGTTCTGTTGTATATATGGTTTGGATCTTATGGGTTCTAAAAATTAGGCTGATTTTGTCGGTGACACCTTTAATATATGTTAGGAAGGCTTTGCGCGTAATAGCCTACATTTCCTGAGACGTCCTATGTGTTTATTTTTTGACGTTTTTTATTACATTAACTCCTTTGTATGTTGAAAAAGGCAGTGCCATTTGAAGAACAACATGGTTGATTGTCACAGAAGTTACATTGTAGCAAACAAAAATCAAGACCACAGAAAAATGGCAAAAATTGCCTAGTATATATCGACGATTATGCTTGTTGGTGCCAGTTGGTGCAGTGCCTTTTCTGTTGAGACTCCTGCTATGTATAAGTATTGTCCGCTGTGTAGAGGGTAAGCTTCCAGTATATATATATATATATATATATATTATATATATATATATATATATATATATATATATATATAAATAAAGTTACGACGAAGGAACGAACATTGAAAAAGGCTGATGTAAAAAGCCTAATTCCTGAGCATACGGTTAAAATTATGCAGTCGAAATTATATTTTCACCTCAAACATCAACGAACAAGTAAGCAAATCTTTAAATTCTACCCCTTCTAGCTCACTTGTGCACTCACCATGAAATAATAATATTTTTACACCGAAACTCTTATCTCATACATATGCAGAAGCTGTTATTTTTATGAGTTTTGCTTGATGGTGACACAAATTAATTAAAGGAATTGCAAATAACAGCAACTCGTCTTCTCATTGTTGTTGGAGCATTATTTTTACTGCTTCTTCAGTAATGAGGATAATTTTTTTAACTGTCACGACTGTTTTTATTGTCGCCTTCAAGATCGTTTCACGTGTAACTGTGAAGAAGCTGCAGTAATTAATGCAGACTGTTTTATTGTTGCAGGTCTAGAAAACGGCGCCCAAGCTACAGCCAGGATGACAGTTCCAAGGACAGTCAAATGGACGAATGCAGCGCCGCCCTCGTGCTTATGAGCCTATCGTGTTCACCACACTCGCCAAATCTCAATGGTGAGTTTAATTTCAATGTGCTCTGCTATTAATGGGAAAAATATTCCAGGCCGTGATAAAAGAGAGAGAAAAAAAGAGAATATAATAATATGCAGTATGGAGAGTTATTGGTTATTTCATAGTTTGGCACAAACGTAGCGAGAAGAAGCTAGATTGAAAAAATATAAATTGTAGAATCACTAGTAGAGATTGTCGTAATTTTTTATTTAACCTGTAGTCCGCTTACATAAAGTAAATTTGTAATCCATGTTTAATCACCATTAACAAACAATTTCATCGATGGAACAACAATTAATTGATCTGGTAGTTACGTTGTAAGTTTGCTTATCTACAATATAATCATAGTTCATTGCAATATTAATTTACAACACCATGTTTTGTAAAATAGTTGTATAATAAAAGTAATACCTAATATGAGTAGACAAAATTGTTTGACTCGTTTGATTTGATTACTCAGGTCACTCCTGACAATCTAAACTTCCACCTAGCCAGTTCTTTTATGGTTGACTCTAATCTAAAAAAAAACTCTGGACGCAGCAAGTGCGTTATGGTAGTGAATTTTTATTAAATGCTTCAAATTTGAATAACTCAATTTTCTATAAACTTAGAAAGTTTAATTTTGGTATGTAGTAAGGTCTTTCAGAGGGCAAGATATTCACCAAATTTCATTGAAACAACTTTGTATTTTTTGGAGAAAAAAATTTTTTCGAAAGAAAATTTAAAATTTGAATAAGTCAAGTTTCGATAAACTTTGAAAGTTGAATTTTGGTACTTAGTAAGGTCTCCTCCAAGGCAACATATATAGTAAATTACATTAAAACAGCTTTGTTATTTTCGGAGACAAATTTTTTTTTTAAGAAAACTCAAAATTTTCCCGGAAAACCCCATCTGATTTTCCTGGATAACGAACTCATCCAATCCATTATTCATTGAAATCGGTTAATTATTTTTAAGTTATTAGACGGATACATACATACATACATACATACATATATATATATATATATATATATATATATATATATATATATATATATATATATATATATATATAAACATATAAAAATTGAAACTGACCCCGGATATGGGTTCTAGGGGTCCTAGTTCGCGCTCATTTGAAAAATTTTTTGCAAAGTCTCACCATCGATCCCTCTCTAATAGTGATTTTTTTAAAATAAAAATTCACTAATAATCTCTGATGTAAATGCAATTCAAACGTAAATAATAAAACAAATGAATATTTGCATCTGTAGTTAATTACTACATGCATTTTGCTTTTGTTTCTGAAGAAGCCATATTTAATGAAACGGTTCATATTATAATTATATAGAGTGAATATCGTAATAATTTGTTTTATCACTATATAATTATATAAATATTTCCCTTCATTATTTAAATTCTTAAAATTAGAATACAATAACAGCCTAAAATTCTTGCCTTTAACTTAAAAGGAAGGGATGTGTATTGTTGATTAAAACTGACTGTCCATTAGGCACGTAATCGCATAACTACCATGATTTTTCTTTTGGACGCAAGCGATATTAGATCTTATTCATGTGCCAATACCAATACCGACCTGAAGCGATCGCCAGACGCCACATGCATTACAACAAACAAGACTTACTGCCACTGCCTATCCTCTCATGTGATCCTGATACTAGAGACGTGAAAATCGTTTCGTCGTTTCTACGATTTCTGTGGTAAAAACTTCATGATAAATATTAAATGCTTCAAATTTGAATAACTCAATTTTCTATAAACTTAGAGAGTTTAATTTTGGTGTGTAGTAAGGTCTCTCCTAACGCAAGATATCTACCAAATTTCATTAAAATAACTTTGTAATTTTCGGAGAAAAAAAAATTTTCAAAAGAAAATTTAAAATTTGAATAACTCAATTTTTTATAAACTTAGAAAGTTGAATTTCAGTACGTAGTAAGATCTCTCCCAAGGCAACATATATAGTAAATTTCAATAAAACAGCTTTGTTACTTTTCGAAAGAAAACTCAAATTTTCCCGGAAAACCCCGTCCGATTTTTCTGGCCAACGAACTCATCCAAGCCATTAATAAAAGAAAATCACTTACCAAGTTTCATCGAAATCGGTTAATTATTGTTTGAGTTATCAGACGGATACATAGATATATATATATATATATATATATATATATATATATATATATATATATATATATATATATACATATATACATATATATATATATATATATATATATATATATATATATATATATATATATATATATATATATATATATATATATAGATATATATATATATATATATATATATATATATATATATATATATAAACATAAAAATTGAAACTGACCCCGGATATGGGTTCTAGGGGTCCTAGTTCGCACTCATTTGAAAGATTTTTTGCAAAGTCTCACCATCGATACCTCTCTATTAGTGAATTTTTTTAATAAATTTTTTTTAATAAAAATTCACTAAAAACTCGGGACGCAGCAAGTGCGTTATGGTAGTGAATTTTTATTAAATGCTTCAAATCTAAATACCTAAATTTCCAATTAACTTAGAGAGTTTAATTTTAATACGTAGTAAGGTCTTTCCTAAGTCAAGATATCCACAAAATTTCATTAAAATAACTTTGTAATTTTCGGACAAAAAAATTTTTTTCGAAAGAAAATTTAAAATTTGAATAACTCAATTTTGTCTAAACTTAAAAAGTTGAATTTTGGTACGTAGTAAGATCTCTCCTGAGGCAACATATATAGTAAATTTCATTAAAACAGCTTTGTTACTTTCGAAGAAAAAAAAAATTTTCGAAAGAAAACTCAAAATTTTCCTGGAAAACCCCGTCCGATTTTTCTGGCTAACGAACTCATCCAATCCATTTATAAAAGAAAGGCACTTGCCAAGTTTAATCGAAATCGGTTAATTATTTTTTGAGTTATCAGACGGATACATACATACATACATACATACATACATACATATATATATATATATATATATATATATATATATATATATATATATATATATATATATATATATATATATATATATATATATATATATATATATAAAATTGAAACAGACCGCGAATGTGGGTTCTAGGGGTCCTAGTTCGCGCTCATTTGCAAAAAAAATTTCAAAATTCAAAAGTCGGAATCTCCCCATTGGTGAATTTTTTCTACGAAAATTCACTAAAATGTGTAGGTAAATAACACAACGGTTAGTTTATTAATGTTTCCTATGTTTTGCGGCTTAGAGACAGTGACTCAGATGCTGTAACATTTTCTGTATTATTATAAGAAAATTAAGGCCCGGTTTCATTCAATTTTCATAGAAAAAATTCCCTTAATGAAAAAAAAAATATTCAAATAAGTGCCAATAGGACATCTAGAACCTATACTCGGGGTCCGTTTCAATTTTTATATTTTTAAAATCATTAACTCAAAAAACAATGTGCCGATTTTGATAAAATTTGGCAGGTACCTTCCTTTTGTAGGTGGTTTGAATAAGTTTGTTAGCCAGGAAAATCACACCACATTTTCCTAGAATATTTTTTTTCAAAATTCAAAAGTCGCGATATCGTCTTTAGCGAATTTTCGTAGAAAGAGAGAAAAATCTAATAGAGATCGGACAGGTGAATAGGGCAGGTGTCAAATAACTTCACAACCAAGCTCCTTAGTAGCCGCTTGTTCGTGAATTTTCGTAGAAAAAATTCACTGAGGAAATTCCGCTTTTGAATTTAGAAAAAATTCTTCAAATGAGCTAGAACTAGAACCCATATCCGGGGCCAGTTTCACTTTATATATATATATATATATATATATATATATATATATATATATATATATATATATATATATATATATATATATATATATATATATATTTGTATGTATGTATCACACCCATAACTCAAAAAACAATGAGTCGATTTTGATGAATTTGGCAGGTACCTTCCTTTTGTAAGTGGCTTGGATAAGTTCCAAACCAAGAAAATCGGACCAGGTTTTCCGGGAAACTTTTGGGCCTTTTTTTTAAATACTTCCAAAACTAGCAAAGCTATGGCAACCATATTTGGTAAGTGGGTTTATGTTATAAGAAGTAAACTACATATTAAAATTCAGAAGTTCCAAAAAAAAAGTTATAAGCATTTAATAAAAAATTGTTTGGTGCTAGATCATTCCTATGAAAATTCACTACCATAACCTTTTAATGTTAACAGTATAAGGGCGGGTAATTCTTCATGAATCGCGGTCTTATGACAACCCAGTTATTAGCAATAAATATCTAAGTGGTCATTACATTGCTCGAAAGAAATTCACATGTAACAGACGACGCATTTTCGTCCCAGCAAAGTGCACAATATCAGCTTGTGCGGATAGGTACCAACTTTTGATCGGGAAACCTTTCTATTAGAACTAAGCCATTCTTTCTTGGTGTTGACGTAAACGCACCATGCTTTTTGTCACAATCAACAACCTGCGACGAAAAACAGTATA
Organism: Tillus elongatus; assembly: GCA_964006375.1. Taxonomy (NCBI): domain Eukaryota; kingdom Metazoa; phylum Arthropoda; class Insecta; order Coleoptera; family Cleridae; genus Tillus; species Tillus elongatus. The sequence goes on from OZ023265.1 coordinate 42,947,777, forward strand.
TATTGTTGGCGAGCTAAGCGGTGACAATCCAGGAAAGGGGCACAAATGTTGACACGCTGATTTTTGTTTTCCCTCAAATATGTACTCATTTTTTTAACATTGCATATGGAATGCAAATATTGTACTTTATTTGGCAATCACAATCCAGCACACTAGTCAATTCTCGATATAATTGACGTGGGTTACCATAGATTAAAGCATTTAAGCGATATTCATCAATCGGGTGGTTTTGCTAAACGTGAAGAATAGTTTATATTAGAAGGCCCTCTTTGAAATGAGAAAACAGTTTGCATGCCTTAAATCATCCTGTGGCATTCTCTTCTTAAGCAGAAAGTTATAACCGCTGTACTAACTACTCAGCTTAACTCAAATAAAAAGATATGTCAGAAATGCTAATTTTTTACGCCTAACAATCAATTTTCTTTTGGCAAGAATTGACACAAGATTATTCGGTTAAACAATAGTATGACATTAAAATAACTTGCCATATGTCTAAAAAAACGGATTAAGGCACTCTGACCTGGAAACCAAAAACGATACAAGTTTCTTAATGCATCAACCTGTTTTATGTGATGCTTTCTTGCAAATGTCCAAATATCTAATCAACACTTAGTTTAATGAGGTGAACCTTGGGGAAGAAAGAGCTTGTTTTCTTTCCCCAATGTTTTGCAGGTAGATTGATCCCACCCTCGCTAAGTAGTCGGCTTTGCTAATTAGCGTTGGAAGAAGAAGATGTGGACTGTATTTATAACTCTAGGTGCACTGGATTCCAGAAGATTTCAATAATACACTTTTGATATTTATATATGTTGTATTGTTACTATATAGACTTTGAACTTAACATTTATTTACAATTTGCGGGTTTACACTTGATTTAGTGGGTTATTCAGGAGATTTCACAATCTTATTAGCTACTTGCTATTGCATTTAACTGCGCGTATACTTTCTAATTTCGAAGAAAACACTGACTTTTCACTGTAATACTGTACGAACGGAATTTCTGTGGGAAGATTGGAGCTTGAACTGAAGTGGCGTAATCACACTAGCGATGTATAAGTAGAAGATCGGAATCTTAGATGTCCCAAAAAGCGATGAAGATGAGATTCGTTGTAGAACGACACTGTAGAATTGAACTGGCTTAAACACACGAGCGATGTTTAAGTGGAAGATTTGGGACTCAGGGTTCCAAGGAGCGAAGAAGGAGCGAAGATGAGATCTGGCGTAGAACTGTAGCACTGAACTCGCTTAAACACTCGAGCGGTGTTTAAGTAGAAAATTAGGAACTCGGGGTTCCACGAAGCGAAGAAGATGAGATATGGCGTAGAACTGACTTGTACCTTGCGAAAGGCTTGCTTTTATCGAGCTTTCGCGTAACGCTAGGTGACGAAGTTGACATAACATAATGTCAGTAATCCATAATGGTGAACTAGGTAGAAACATTATTCCTACAGACGTCTAGAGGGTAAAGATTACCAGCAAATTGGAAAGGATTGTGAAATCCAGAGATAAATAATTCCAGGTAGAAACTTAAATGATAGTGCCACCGAATGAAAGTAAAGAGACAGGAGCGTACCAATTATGTTTCTCCAACAAACCTATTTCGTGGTCCTTGGTCGGTGATAGGTCAAAGTCGCAGAAATAGATAGACACACATTATAATACAACACTCTAAGGGTTTTACCTTAGAAACAATTTCTTATGCTGTGATTTTAGGTTAAAATTTACGCAAGGCAGCTTAGCGGCTTCAAATAACAGTGACAGCAATTAAAATATCTTACGGGGGGATTTAAATGTCAAACAATAATTTAATTAAATCACCATTCATACTGTCAATGATCAGACATGTCTACCTGGTCCTATCACCCACAAAACAAACAGCATACTAGTATTCTATTATACTTGTTAAATGCCCGTTAGATTCGAGACTCTCATTGTTTCGCTAATCCAGTCCTGATAATCAAGATTTCCTTGATCAACCGTTCATCGATTAAAAGCTAACAAGCTTGCTATAGTTTATCCGTTAAGTAACAGCTAATTGTAAAAAAATTACACAACAATTCAATGACGCTAAGGTTGAATCAATCAATAGAGTCGGGCATGGGACTGACCTCCACAGTCTGATGGTAAGATCTGTGTTACTGTGAATTTATAGACTTCTTTTAGACACTAATGGCTACATCAATTCATTATCAATAAAAGCCATTTCATTGTTAAATCTAAATTTATATACACAGGTACACGATAAGATCATTTGAATAGGTGAAGTATAAATGTGGATTTGCTTATCGGCATTAGAAAGGTAATAATGCAACTAAGATTGTGTAATAATGAATGATAAGTAAATTTCCTTATAATTTAATGCATTGTATCTATATGTTTGTTTAATTTATGTTATTATAATAATGAAAACAAGTCGATTGCGTGACACACGATTGGCAGTTTTTCTTTTTAATTATAATGGATTCATATCTAATATTTTAAAAACTGTAAAATCCATATGAATGCTAGGAAAGTAATACTAAACTGCGGGTGGACTCACTACAAAGGGCTCTTGCATCTAAAGCATTTTATAAAATCACTAAAAGAGACGGGCCAAAGTTCTTACGACATTTCTTCTACTTAACCCAAATTCGTTTCAAAGTTGTAACTTTTCACGTTTCAAATTGCGACTTAGGGAGAAAAACTATAAAATTTTCAAAGAAATTTTTTTGGTGTGTACTTTTTGACCTAATGCCCCAAGAAAACTTAATCTCTGTCTGTAATATTCAGTAGATCTTGTTAACCATACAAAATATTATCTAATATTTTAAAAACTCTAAAATCCATATGAATGCTAGGAATGTAATACTAAACTGCGGGTAGACTCACTACAAAGGGCTCTTGCATCTAAAGCATTTTATAAAATCACTAAAAGAGACGGGCCAAAGTTCTTACGACATTTCTTCTACCTAACCCAAATTCGTTTCAAAGTTGTAACTTTTCACGTTTCAAATTGCGACTTAAGGAGAAAAACTATAAAAATTTCAAAGAAATTTTTTTGGTATGTACTTTTTGACCTAATGCCCCAAGAAAACTTAATCTCTGTTTGTAATATTCAGTAGATCTTGTTAACCATACAAAATATTATCTAATATTTTAAAAACTCTAAAATCCATATGAATGCTAGGAATGTAATACTAAACTGCGGGTAGACTCACTACAAAGGGCTCTTGCATCTAAAGCATTTTATAAAATCACTAAAAGAGACGGGCCAAAGTTCTTACGACATTTCTTCTACCTAACCCAAATTCGTTTCAAAGTTGTAACTTTTCACGTTTCAAATTGCGACTTAGGGAGAAAAACTATAAAAATTTCAAAGAAATTTTTTTGGTATGTACTTTTTGACCTAATGCCCCAAGAAAACTTAATCTCTGTTTGTAATATTCAGTAGATCTTGTTAACCATACAAAATATTATCTAATATTTTAAAAACTCTAAAATCCATATGAATGCTAGGAATGTAATACTAAACTGCGGGTAGACTCACTACAAAGGGCTCTTGCATCTAAAGCATTTTATAAAATCACTAAAAGAGACGGGCCAAAGTTCTTACGACATTTCTTCTACCTAACCCAAATTCGTTTCAAAGTTGTAACTTTTCACGTTTCAAATTGCGACTTAGGGAGAAAAACTATAAAAATTTCAAAGAAATTTTTTTGGTATGTACTTTTTGACCTAATGCCCCAAGAAAACTTAATCTCTGTTTGTAATATTCAGTAGATCTTGTTAACCATACAAAATATTATCTAATATTTTAAAAACTCTAAAATCCATATGAATGCTAGGAATGTAATACTAAATTGCGGGTAGACTCACTACAAAGGGCTCTTGCATCTAAAGCATTTTATAAAATCACTAAAAGAGACGGGCCAAAGTTCTTACGACATTTCTTCTACCTAACCCAAATTCGTTTCAAAGTTGTAACTTTTCACGTTTCAAATTGCGACTTAGGGAGAAAAACTATAAAAATTTCAAAGAAATTTTTTTGGTATGTACTTTTTGACCTAATGCCCCAAGAAAACTTAATCTCTGTCTGTAATATTCAGTAGATCTTGTTAACCATACAAAATATTATCTAATATTTTAAAAACTGTAAAAGCCATATGAATGCTAGGAATGTAATACTAAATTGCGGGTAGACTCACTACAAAGGGCTCTTGCATCTAAAGCATTTCAAAAAATCACTAAAAGATTCAGACGGGCCAAAGTTTGGATTCAAAAAAGTAAAGTAAAGTAAGTGGAGCAAGTTCGTTATGGTATAGAAATTTCATTGAAATGTTTTCCATTGAAATCTTGTAATTTAAAAAAGTTAACAATGTAAAAATTAAAAAAATATATAGATGTAGTGTATGTATGTAAAGTTGTCATTATCAAAAAGTAAGTAAATTTAAGAAGAAGAATACATCTTCTCGTATTTGTATTTGATGTGTCAGAAGTATTTTTATTTAGAAGTCATTTAATTCGTCAGTTTTAAATTATTTCTGACATTTGTTTAAAGAATTATCAGTCACATGTGTCAAATATTAAAATATATAAAACTCTGGACGCAGCAAGTGCGTTATGGTAGTGAATTTTCATAAAAATGTTTTTATTGCAAATATGTGTTTTGTCTTTAAGAAAGCAGACATCAATTTTGGTTACCAGTATAACCTATATAGTAAAAACAATGTGCCATGTTTCATAGATATAACTTTATTGTGTGAAAATGTACAAAAATTTCCGAAAGTAAACTTAAAGTGTTCCCGGAAAAACTCGTTTCTTGGTTAACCTTATAGGTTAATAGCAAATTGGGCTATTCAAATATGAAGCATATGATCAAAATTCGCTACCATACCGCACTTGCTCCATCCAGAATTTCTTTTCTTGCAAACATGCATTATATTTCGATGGAAAATGCAAAAATGCAATAACATAAGGCGTGTTTGATTAAAACAAAACTCTGGACGCAGCAAGTGCGTTATGGTAGTGAATTTTCATAAAAATATTTTTATTGCAAATATGTGTGTTTTCTTTTTAAGAAAGCAGGCATCAATTTTGGTTACCAGTATAACGTATATAGTAAAAACAATGTGCCATGTTTCATAAAAATAACTTTATTGTGTGAAAATGTACAAATATTTCCAAAAGTAAACTTAAAATGTTCCCGAAAAAACTCGTATATATATTATATATATATATATATATATATATATATATATATATATATATATATATATATATATATATATATATATATATATATATCGGTAGTATATGGCACATACTTTGATAGGTGAAGATTAACACCTGTGATGAGCACTGGAAAGTGCAATTTGATTCAGATTTTTTATGGCTATTAAATTTGCAATTACCAAATTTGCTGCACCTTCTCTTTTTAACATTTTTTTATCGATAATAATAATAATATAATAGTAATAATAGTTGTTATGTGTGTTATTTTAGTTAGTTATAGTTATTTTATTACTGCCAAAGTGATCTCATTTGGTCCAGAATAGTGTATTATTTTGGAAAAAATGGGCTATCAAGGTTGACTCGTGGTTGAAAAAAAAGTATAAAGATGTCAAGATCTTTGGTAAATGGAGGTAACAATAGCGCAATTGAGTGGAGGAAGTTAAAGTAAGAAATATTTTCCATTTAGAATGTCAAAATTGAAGTATGGTGAATTTGGTCCACAACTGTCAATCATTTTTTGGATGAACCCGTTAAATTTTGTAAAAACACAGCACAAGTCTTAGACTTATTGTGTAATACACATTGTATAATTAAATTGAATAAACATTATATATATATATATATATATATATATATATATATATATATATATATATATATATATATATATATATATATACTGATTATTAAGCTTACAATTCGAACAATGAACTAAACAGTGCCGGACCTGCTCTATTCATCCAAACATTTGTATTGTAAGAAATGTAATACAATAACAATGTGTCGAAGAATAGAGCAGGTCCGGTCCTCTATAGTTCATTGTTCGAACTGTTATCTTAATAACCAGTGTATCTTTCTTTTTATTAGAAGGAATATCCAATAACGACACGCGGTTTAAAAAAAAAGCAGGTAATGGAATCTTAATTACAGGGATTTTCAACTAAACAGTGAGAGTTTGTCGTATGCCTTCATAGAGGACTCGGTTCGCAATTGCTTGTCAGCTAACATATAAGTAGAAATTCTAGTTTTTATTCGCTTAGTTTATTCATCCCTGTGATGGCGCTAATCTTGTTAGCGAAACGATTGTCAAGTCTAAAAACTGTATTTGATGAATTGGGTTCTACCAATTATACCTACCACTGCTCATCACAGGTTCTAATCTTCCCTAGGTAATGAATAGAATAATACGAATGTTATGAGCTACAGTTTGCACAAATGTTTTTGATAATATGGTATACACGGTTGCCTTAAGTACGAACAATTTCAACCAAATTGTAGTTGATAAACTGATTAGTTTCACTAATAGTACAAACACCCGATTTTAATTTCCTCTTCTATTTCTCACATTCTACAATAAGATCACACTCGTTGTGATAATTAGATACGACGTACGTATTGTATTAAGTTTATCAAGATTAATTATCTACCTGATATAATAAATGTTTCTTAACCTGGAATGTAAATTTCGTAACCAAATCTATTCAATAGACAAGAATACAGTAACTGTTAGTCTAGACGCACTAAATTAATATACAAACAGTCGCACTTCGCATTGGAATCATTCAACACCACATTTCGTATTATAATGCCTGTTTCAATATTCAGTGGCTAAATTTGAATTTTGAACGATATCTAGTGACGCGTCACAGTCTTCCTCGACGAATAACTTCCCAGAACACCGCTATTGAATCTTGATGTTTTCGAGATTTCCAGACAATGGCTTTCTTGGTGTTAGAAGTCCTACACTGCCAGCGGGGTGACGTAGATGGAAAAGCTCCGCTTCGACGATGACGTTAGTCTATTCGGGGGAGAGTAGTAGGCGTGCGTCTGTGACGTATCCAGGTTTCCATTTACAGCCTCCGGAGTAGGATGAATAAAATCTAATAGATGCGGAGGTGTTACCTACGTTCTGCGTACACCAGATGAGTCGGACAATGCTGGTTAATGGATACTCAGGATCTCATTTAATTAGCTCAACTGCCTCGCGTAAAGTGACGGCGGCGAGTTGGTAATTTGCTACCATATGCTTACACTGCCTCGGTAGGTTAACAATGTGGGCGTATGGATGCACAAGGGGTGGGTGGATAATACTGATCGTTCCTTTTATCGTCCGATGTTCATTTTCTATGAAATTTATGTTGTGCGGCAATCTGGGGGAGGATTCTGCTTAAGTGAAAGTCAGAGAGCGTCCCACGAATCAACTAATAAATTGTTTTTTTCGAACTACATTAGCTGCCCCATTCCCAGAAGGTTATAGGACTGTCAGATTATTTATTTTTTAAAGGGTAGGAGCAAAATATCTGAAAATTCGCTGTATAAAGATTTGATTCATCACACTAATCATTTGTAATTGTTTTCAACTAACAATTTAATGATCTAGCTTGCTGTTTTAATTTTGTTGGCATCCACTACGACTATCTAAAGGGGTCTCAATAAGACTGGTACAATTTTAAACAGAAATAAAATGTGATTTTTACAACATGAAAAATGATATCGGCCGAATGGCCTCTGGGTCGCTGTGAGTCCTTGTTACCAATTATTCATAACATGTTCGCATAATGACGGTTTAATCTCAGCAATAACATCTCGTTTGTTATTTTTTAGTTTTACGGATTGCTTGAATGGACCTTCGGCTTCAAGTAACCTCACAGAAAAAAATCAAGTGGGGTTAGATCGCATGATCCTGGTGGTCAGTTCACATCACCGAACCGGATTACTATGCGACCTGGAAATCTTTCTTGTAATAAAGTTATGATTCCTCAAGATGTGTGGCATGTGGCCTCATCTTGTTAAAATCATTTATTTTCTATGTTTAAGCTAAGCAGTTGAGGCCACAAAAAATTGGTAATCATTTCGCGGTATCATCCTCCATTGGTGGTAAGCACGTTGTCGGCCTCATCTTCAAGAAAGTACGGCCCTATCACACCGTGTATATTATTCAATTTTTGAATTCTGCGTGTAATTCTAAAACTTTTCTATCAGAGGTATTTTATTTAAAACTTACTTTATCCTTACTTTATCGTTGTCTCAATCTCTATAATTCTCTTTAAAAAACCTACCTGGTATAGTTAACTTGCTCTGCCACTGTTTACACTGTCCAAAACACATTTCAAGTCCTCTGAAGTCATACTCATTAGAGCCGCGTCGATGACAGCCACATCCCTAAAATGCCACCCCCAGAGTACCATTTTCCACTTTGGGAATAAGTAGTCACACGGCGCAAAGTCGGGAGAATAGGGCAGGTGATCATTGACTGTGATCGATCTTTCTCCCAAAGACTCCCTGACAACCTGTGAGCGGACGCATTGTTATGGTGAAGGATCCAACGACCCCTGCGCCAAATTCGGCCGGATGCGCATAATACAGGCTCGAATACGTTTCAGAACCTGGACGTAAAAACTCACATTGACCGTTTGGCCAGTGGGGAGGAATCCATGATCGACAATGCCTCGAGAATTATAAAACATTAGCATAATTTTGACTTTTGACCTGGATTTCCTCGATTTTCCCGACCGTCTCGAAATCGTTTTAATCACTTTGCACGATCAGCTACTTTTGAGAATCATCCCTGTAAAACTTCTTTAAAACCTCGAAAATCTCCCGAGTTTTGCCAGAAATTTATTTATAATCTAATTTTCTTCCATACCAACAATATCTGGTAGTTATTAATAAAATTTATTATTTGTAAATTAAATGTAATTTTTGACATACTAAAAGTCAATATATTATAGGAATATTTCACTAACGAAGAATTTGAATATCTAGCTTTTCTCTCTACTCGTAATGACGAATGCCGTAAATGTATTTCATTGGACGAAACATCTAAAAATGTTTTCCATTTAAAGATTTGGTTAGAAACCAAGTGACCACAAATAGTTTCTTAAAATAGAGAACTTTTATATTCCTTGACTTATTTATCCCTTGTTTACGTGTAAAGTGAAATGCAAATTTACCGTATACTGTCTTTTTGTATGCAAGGTGCTAAAAATAATACAAAACCAAGAATATATTTAGGGATATTTATATTTTAAGGTGTCCTTGTTACATTTGTTTACAAATCTATTTATAATTGTGCTTTATTTATTTTAGGTATAAAGTGATTAGCAATTTTGTGGTTTTGCTATTATTAAGAGAGTTCTCATTCTCAGATGTCTAACTTTTAATTTTTTTTACGAAGTAGTACGCGGCCTAGGTGGTCCAGTGGTAATAGTATATTCCTCCAGCGCTTCCAGTCGGTATTGCCCGTCAAATTAACGACTAATTAGGGACCTGGAACAAAACGAAAAAAAGTCTGAACGCAGCAAGTGCGTTATGGTAGTGACTTTTCATAAACAGTTTTTAATGGCAAATATGTCTTATTTTAATGAAAGCAGGCATCTAATTTGGTTTCCAGTATAACCTATATACCATATTTCATCAAATGAGCTTTTCGACAAAACTATTTTTTTTAAAATTGCATGAACATTTACAAACAATTTTTTTATGAAAATCCGGAAAAAAAATAATTATTAGTTATTAAACATTTCTTATTATGTCCTTCACTTCCGAAACACAAAACGTAGACTGTTCTATTTGAAACGTCTGAGTTACGACACTTTGATCTTTTTTTATTCGGTCACTATTTGAGAGCACCTTGTATACGGCATCTCGATTTTTTTTTAATGAAATAATATAAACGAAAACCTCTCTGAATGCGTCATTTGCATTAGACTCCGATTTTTATTGGTAAAAACGCCGTATCATAATTTCTAATATGTGTCAAAAATGTGAAAAGTTGCAAAACAATTGAAATAACTGGAAAACAAACATGCCATACAATTCGATGGAAATTGCAAAAATGCAATAATATAAAAGGTGTTCGATTTAAAAAAGAACAGTTGTACCGCCAAAAACTTATGGGCCACCTGTGATTGTCGAAATAATTAGCAATTTTGTGGTTTTGCTATTATTAAGATAGTTCTAATTATAAAATGTCCAACTTATAATTTTTTACGAAGCAGTCGTGGTCTCCTCAATAGCGAATTTATTCTAGGAAAATTTGCTAAAATTATAGAGGATTTAACCATAAACTCTATAGCTAAAACTACTGCTAAAGCATCAGAGAAAGGGTCTATTTGAAATGAATTTTCTGGAAACATTTTAGTAAAATGAAGGACAATGACCGTTGAAGCTGAAACTTAAGGACTTGTAAAACACATTTCTTGCGACATTTTTCTATATAGCGCGTATCAGCTTTAGGGTTTTTACCTAAAAGTTACCAATTTTGACGTTTCAAATAGCGACTTTAAGGTTTTAAGAGGAAAAGTTATCAAATTTTAATCTTTGTCTGTGAGATGCAATAAATATTGTTATCCACACAAAATATTTTGCTTTTTGCGTTACCTGGACATCAGTGGCGCCCATTTTAGTGAATTTTCTTAGAAAAAATTCACTAATGAGGAGATCTCGACTTTTGAATTTTGAAAAAATTTCTTCAAATGAGCGCGATCTAGGACCCCTAGAACCCATATCCGGGGTCAGTTTCAATTTTTATATGTTTATATATATATATATATATATATATATATATATATATATATATATATATATATATATATATATATATATATATATATATATATATATATATATATATATATATATATATATATATATATATATATATATATATATATATATGTATCACACCGATAACTCAAAAAATAATGGGCCGATTTTGATAAAATTTGGCATGTATTTTTCTTTTGTAAATAGCTTGGATAAGTTCGTTAGTCAGGAAAATCGGACGAGGTTTTCCGGGAAAATTTTGAGTTTTCATTCGAAAAAAATTCTTATCTCAAGAAGTAATTAGCCGATTTTAATAATATTTGGCATGTACCTTTCTTTTGTAAATAGCTTTGACAAGTTTGTTAGTCAGGAAAATCGGACGAGGTTTTCCGGGAAAATTTTGAGTTTTCATTCGAAAAAATTTTTTATCTCAAAGAATAATAGGCCGATTTTGATAAAATTTGGCACCTACCTTCCATTTGTAAATGGCTTTGACAAGTTCGTTAATCAAAAAAATCGGACAAGGTTTTCCGGAAAAATTTTGAGTTTTCATTTGAAAAAAAATTTTATCTTAAAAAATAAAAAATCTATGAAAACCAAATTTGGTAGGTAGGTTTACGATATAAAAAGTAAACTACACACCAAAATTTAGATTTCTATGTTGCAATAAAAAAAAGTTATAAAATATTTTGTGCCAGATCATTTCTATGAAAATTCACTATTTTTCTTTAATGCCCATAACTTTTTTTTTCTACTTCGCGCTCATGTGAAAATTGTTTTGCAAAATTCAAAAGTCGACATCGTCTCATTGGTTATTTTTTTCTAAGAAAGTGAACTAAAAGGACGAAATAGGGACCAAATAAGGACTAATGACGTATCATTTTCCATGTTTTATTTAAGTAAATTGCAATTAATAATTTAAGTGCAATAAAATTTGGCCTACTACTGATGCCACTTTGACTAGCTTCTTGATTGGAAATTAAAAATTTTAAACAGATACATAACACATTAACTACGATATCTTAGGCTTCCTGTTTAGAAGACCAGAAACAATTTCTGAGTTCCCTTTTTCATTGACGACTGCATCTTTCCTCTTCTTATTACCTTACCTCCAACCTAATTCAATTCCTTCAAGCATAGCTTGAACCAGTGCTACTTCTTTATAGTCCTCCGATGTTGTTACCTTCTTCCAACTTTTGGTAGCCTCGATAGTCATGTAGGTTGTCTCCCTCTTTTTTCCATCTTCTTTTCTTTCTCCTGCAGTTTAACTTCATCTTCGAAAAGGAACTTTCTATTGCTTTCCATCTACCGTAGTGCTAGTTTGTCACCTTAGAACCTCTCCTTTTCCTCTTTTTTCTTGCAAGCGTCTTTTTCTTCCTTTTTTCTCGGCTTTGAAGTTCATTTTATAAGAGCTGTAGGCGTTACTGACCAAAGTCTAGAGTTCCTTTGTTATTTAAACAATTCAAGGTTTATTTTCGAACAGTTTAAGCCCCGATTTAACTGTATTTGTAGCACAGCATAAACATGCTGTGTTTGTAGCATTCAACATACTCCCACACATTCATGCCCTTCCTTCCATGATCATCTGCACGTAGCTAGAAAATTCATACTAAAAAAAAAATCGTTTACAATGAGAAAAGGCGGTAGCAGCGTTCATAATCTACCGTAACATAGGGTACTTTAAATCACTTGAGAGTTCTTATTTCCCAAAACTGAACCATATCCTCGCTAAGTCTGTCCTTCGCTTCAATATTAATTTCAGTTTGCAGGAAAGCACCACTCATCCGCTAGCATATTTAGGGACACACTTATAAGAAGGACATGAGTGACGTCACAGATGTGGGTTTTGTCGCTTTCGATGTGCGACAATCGGGATGTAGACTTCTGAAAGTTTTCAAGTGGTCCTTCTTGAGAAGGGGAGACATTTCTGGAGGAAACTCCCGGGGCTGCCTAGTGTGCTTGTGCACTTGAAGAGATGTATAATATGTCCTTCTCCTTCTTATGTACATCATAAAGTCAGATACAAAACACGTAGGTCACACAAGTCGCTAGCTTTACTTGCCTATTCAAGCACACTCACGAACCATAAAAATATGTAGCATGCTATGCTGCACATTAAAGATGGCCTACCTTCCCTATAGAAAGGAAGAGGTTCGGAAAATTTTCCAGAACGGTGAGATAAAACTCATTTTTTGTGTCGGTTATTGGTCATAGTATAACAAAATTTATATATAGGGTGGCGCATTGAAAACGAAACAGACCGATTTGCGTCCAGATAATATATATTATTTTAAAACGCTGAAACACGTCAATTTTAATATTGAGAGGGGCATGTTTTGACATAAAACTCAACTTTGTCACATCAACTCCTTAAGGGTGGTTATAACAACCCTTATATTTTCAATAGGGAACATGGGTCGAGTGTTACATCATTTGAAAGCTCTTTCGTTTCTGAATTCAGCACACTAATTTTTTTTGGAGGTTTAATCAACTCGTTTAAAAATTATTCACAGTTGAAGATGCAAAAACGCATTTCACTCATTCCGATAAGAAATGTGCTGGTAGTCAATGTTTTGTTGGTTTGTAAACAAAAAATTGACTAACAGAACATTTCTTATCGGAATGAAAGAAATGCGGTTTATTATTTCAGTTTATCGGTCGGTTTGATACTTGATAGTACTACCGAAAGGTAATTTCACAATTGTGTATTCTGTACAAGAAAGAGTTGAAATAATTACTCTTTTTTTCAAAAACGATGACTGTGCCAACTGTATCGCAAATTTGTTTAATGAACGACATCCGAACAGACATGTTAACAGAAAATACATTTTGGAGTTAGTTGCAAAGTTTCGACAAAGTGGTTCAGTAGTCAACAAAAAACGGGATCCTGAACGTGAATTTCCGGTCAGAAATGAGACTACTGAGATTGAAGTTTTAGGGAAAATTGCTGCAGACCCAACTTTGCGCACGAGAAAATTGGCCACTGTTTCAAACATCAAAAGAAGAACTATTCAGCGAATATTGAAGCATCATAAATTTCACCCGTATAAAATTCATCTTGTACAACAACTGAATGAAGATGATTTTGATCGGCGGCTGGAGTTTTGTGAAGTTAGGACTGCACGAATAGCTGATAACGGGAACTTTCTGTTCAATATCTGTTTTTCAGACGAGTGTACGTTTTTATTAAACTCTACATTCAATCGTCATAATTGTCGTTATTGGGCAGATAATCTAAGAAATTTTCACGAAGTCCACACTCAAACTCCACAGAAATTGAATGTCTGGACTTGCATTTTTGGAGACCGTTTAATCGGACCAATTTTTCTTGATGGCAATTTGAGTGGCGAAACGTATTTGGAGTTTCTAGAATATATCGTTTACCCTCTACTAATTGACATTGTTGAAAATGATGATCGCTATCAAGAAAATCAATTGGTGTTTCAACAAGATGGAGCTCCTCCGCAATTTTTCACAACGTGTTAGGGAATTTATGAACAGAGACTTTCCAGGACAATGGATTGGGCGTAGAGGTGCTATTGAGTGGCCCCCTAGATCACCGGATTTAACTCCTTTAGGCTTCTTTCCATGGAGCCATTTAAAGAGTAGAACTTACGCAACCGAACCGGAGTCTCTGGAAGAATTACGACGACGCACTGTTGAAGAATGCCGTTTAATAACTCCACAAATGCTCCAGAATGTCAGAGCTCGTTTTGAACAAAATTTGTACTTTTGTATGGAAGCTGGTGGTCAACAATTTGAACACTTACTTAATTGAATAAACATTTTTGAACGTTTGGTTTTGTTTTTTAGTTTTTTTTTTAACGAAAAATTGACTAGTTAGTGCATTTCTTATCACAATGAATGAAATACGTTATTGCAATTCCAACTGTGAATAAATTGAGTTGATAAAACTGAAAAAAAAATTAGTGTGCTGAATTCAGAAAAGAAAGAGCTTTCAAATGATGTAACACTCGATCCATGTTCCCTATTTAAAATATAACCGTTGTTATAACCACACTTAATGGGTTAATGTGACAAAGTTGAGTTTTATGTAAAAACATGTCCCCCTCAATATTAAAATTGACGTGTTTCAGCGTTTCTAAAAAAAATTTCTCTGGACGCAAATCGGCCTGTTTCGTTTTCAATGCGCCAGCCTATGTAAGTACCGGGTGTCCACGATAAAAATATGTTCCTCATATTTGCCCTATTTAATAGACATATTAGGAACATTGAAAGGTTACTTTGTCATATCCAGCGTATCATTAAAAATTACTTTTATTTATACAGGGTACTTATACACCTACCAACTTTCGACAGATCACCATCACAAAATACGTCTTACTTCTTAATAATCCCTACAGATTATCAATACCATCATCCTTCAAAAGTCTGTGACCAATGGAAACCATCAATACGGATTGATCAAATGCTGTTTTTTTTAAATATATAATATACACTATACAGGATGTTGAATTTGAGCCTTCAAATATAAATAATGTTTTACTTGATTTTTTTTTAATTGGGCGGTGGTACACTTTTTTACGTTTTATAATTACAATTTAGAAAGCTATGGTCTGTTCTTGTGTGTGTGTGTGTGCTGTCATGTCATATGGCTGCGGTCGTCAGACCATTCGCACATTTTTCAGCTATGGTCTGCAGATGGCACTCGAGATCATGTTTTTTATGATCTTCTCAACATTATTCCATTTTATATTATTAATATTTTGTCAAATACGAAAGTTGTTGCAATGAATTTAAGTAAGTTAAATTAGTAAAAAAAAGTCTGGACGCAGCAAGTGCGTTATGGCAGTGAATTTTTATAAAAGTGCTTTGAATATCAAATATGTCTTTTTAATGCAAGCAGCCATCAATTTGGTTACCGGTATAACCTATATAGTAGAAACAATGCGCCATAGTATATCAAAATAGCTTATTGTTTGAAAATGTACAAAAATTTTCCGACAATAAACTTTAAACGTTGGTTTCCTAGCCAACCTTAGGTTAATAGCAAATTGAGTTATTGAAATTTGAAGCATTTAATGAAAAGTTGCTACAAAAAAGCAGTTACTGCGTCTCGATTTTTTTTCTTACAAACATATTTCGATGAAAAATGCAATAAAATAAGGCTGTTCGAAAAAAATTGTAGGGATCACCAACGACTTACCCAAAGCAATACGTACACCAAATTTCATCGAAATATCGTTGTAACTTTTGGAGAAAAAATTTTTTTAGAAAGAAAACTCAAAATTTTCCCGGAAAACCTTGTCCGACTTTCTTGGCTAACGAATTCATCCAAGCTATTAATAAAATAAAGGCACTTGCCGACTTTCATGAAAATCGGTTAATGATTTTTTGAGTTTGCGGTTGGATGGATACATACACACATGTATGTATGTATGTATGTATGTATGTATGTATGTATGTATGTATGTATGTATGTATGTATGTATGTATGTATGTATGTATGTATGTATGTATGTATGTATGTATGTATGTATGTATGTATGTATGTATGTATATATATATATATATATATATATATATATATATATATATATATATATATATATATATATATATATATATATATATATATATATATATAAACATATAAAAATCGAAACTGACCCCGGATATGGGTTCTAGGGGCCCAAATTCGCGCTCATTTGAATTTTTTTTTGCCTAAGTCTCACCATCGATACCTCTCTATTAGTGATTTTTTTTAAAATAAAAATTCACTAATAGGATATAACAATAACAAAATTAAGTCGGAGAAACGAAAACAATGTTATAGATACTGGTTAAGACCGCGGTCATTATGTGGCGTATACCTAAAAATATATAAAAATATTCTGTGGCAGTATCTCATACCGCATGGGGCAGTTGCTTTGTATTATTAATTGCTAAGGCGGCTTCGTGGCGCAGGTTGCTAGGTATCAGCCAGCAAGCGAGATGTAGCTGGTTCGATTCCCGAGCGGACTAACGAGAATTTAATTTTGTCTATAAAATTAATAAATAAAGATCGGTGAATTGTGCTAATGGCCTGAGATGTCACAAGCATCAAAATCTATTTTTAATATAATTTATTGGTAGCGAATTATTTTTGAATTCATTAATTCTTATTGCCCTTACTAGGTGAAACCGTTCCATACTAAATACAGATGTAGAGACTATTTCTCTGGTTTCAAAAGTGTTGGTTTTGTTTTCTGCAACCAATTACAAATAAGAAACACATAACTTGTGAAGCCAGAGAAGAAAAGTCTCTTGATATGTATTTAAATTATTTTTGACTATTTTCTGATTTTTATGAAGAAGTTTTGCAACTTGAGCAGCATCAATAATCCGTGGTCTTTCTGATCTCGGATGGTTTGTTTTATTTGCGGACGGGCAAAAATGGAAATTGTTTTATCCAATAGTTTTGATTATCAAAGTTGATTGAGGATATGCCGACAACCATAATATATACAATGAACTAAAAAAACATGCATGATTTGCATGTCATTACCACTTCATGTCAGTAAAAGTATGACATTTAAAATTAAACTGCTGTGAGAAAAGAAATCTAAATATGACGACTCGTCTTCAGGTCACGAACCGTGTTCAAACCGCTCGTATAAAGAAGTTGAAAGTTGGCTTACTAAATTTCATTAGTGAAATTTTTCGTTTAGGCAATCGTCATAAGTAAGACAGACAATAATCTGGTGGTTGTTAGCAAATGCTAATGTTTCGTCACCGTTACCGGTCGAATGGAAAAAAGCGTGTTGCCATTCACCTAGTTTGAGCAACACTTGTCTGCTAGGAAACTAGGACACGCATAACACCTTGATGATGAAGTGTTAAATGACAAACAGAAGACTGTACTTTTTCAACACTTTCATCTAAATTAGATACAATCTAAACCTACATTCGATACAATAGCACATAAAACAAGTGTTGGAATGAATGAAATGAAATTGAAAGTGAGTGGTATGTTGTTGCTGTTTGCATATACATTTATTTCTTTGAGTGGATTCATTAGTATTTAGCTGACGACCTCAAGTAGCAGGAAGGTGTCTTGACATTTATTCAAACAGTTGTAGCCTATTATTGGATAAGGAAGTCCTAGATACAGAATTTAAAAATTCTAGACGCAGAAAGAAGTTTATGGTAGCGAATTTACATTAAAATCTTTCAAATCACAAATTTTTTTTTAAGAAAAAATGGTGCCTCAACGTTAATTGTCATTGGCACCTACAATATTTAATAGGGTAATAAGTTATTTAACAAATATTTGTAAACTTTATTTCTAATTAACAGTAACTATAAAAAAGTGACAAATATCAAAAATAAATTAAAGCTCATTATAAAGTCCAGATGATTTTAAAAAACCAATGACACGCTCTATGTTTAATTTTTTAAGCTGTAGAACGTCCGTAGTTATCGAACTAGGCATATTGCTAAATTTCCTTGCTTGTTCATAGTCTTTGCAGTTGAATAAGAAATGTGACACTGATAGTTGTACACAGGACTGACTACATGTAGGGGGTGGTGTTCCTTCTAGAAGATGTTGGTGTGTCATCTTTGTGTGTCCTAATCTTAGTCTTCTGACAAGGACGCTGTCTTTACGTTTTATTTTAAATTGTAACTTACTTTTTGTAATTACTGGTTGAAACAAATGTAATTTAGTATTTTTTGTTGACCAAAAATCCTGCCACTTAATAAAGTTAGACGTCTGTAAGCAGCGATGAGATCATAACACATATTGAATTTCATTTTTGTTCCGCTTTTTATACCTGTTTTAGCCTCCGAATCTGCTATATCATTGCCTTGAATACCGATATGCGATGGTACCCATAAAAATAAGACAGAAGTGTTGCTTATCATTTCCAAATTTGATAACATTTCTTTTATTTTGTGAACAATCTATTCTTGATTTCGCATGGAGGGATGACAGTGTATTGTCGAAAATAACAAAATTGGTCTCATGAAATTTGATACACCTGTTGCCTTTATAAAGATTTTGTTACATACCAAAATTAAGTTCTCTAGGTTAGAAGAAAATTAAGTTACTAAAACTTGAAAAAAATGCGTTACCCCCGAACTTTTACCACTGATTACATATTATATGTCTGTTTATGGATTTATTGACCGACGACTAATTTTTTCAAATTTATGTTGTTACAAAAATATACCCAACACTTTCAATCACAAACTTTATAATTTAAGCTGCTGCCAAAACATCGCAGAAAGGGTCTATTTAACATATTTTTCTGAAAATATTTTAGTAAAATGAAGTACAACAGCTACTGAAACAGAAAATTAAGACCTTGCTAAATACACTTCTTGTAACATTTGTTGTCCATAACACAAATGTTTCTGAAAGTGCGAGATATTTTTTCAAATTTATGTTGTTACAAAAATATATCTAACAGTTTTAAATCACAAACTCTATAATTTAACCTGCTGCCAAAACTTCGCAGAAAGGGTGTATTTAAAATAAATTTTCTGCAAATATTTTAATAAAATGAAGTACATCAGCTACTGAAACAGGACTTTAAGACCTTGATAAACACACGCTTCGCACCATTTGTTGTCCATAACAAAAATGTTTATGAGAATGTGCTACCATAACGCTCTTTCTGTATCAGAAATTTTATTTCTGGTTATAAGTCTATAGTTTTGTCCGTTTATCGATTTATTATCGACTAACGAGCGGTTTTCATCAATTGCTAACTAGAAAAAGGTAACATTGGTAACTCAGTAACTCTATAATTTAAGCTACTGCTAAAAGATTGCAAAAGAGTCTACTCCAAAAAAAAAGAATTTTCTGCAAATGTTTTAGTGAAATGAAGAACAATAGCTGTTAACAGAAAACTGAGGCCTTGTCGAACGCACTTGTTTCAATATTTGTTGTCCATAACCCGCACTCGTTTCAAAATCTTTGTTTCCAAATCACCAGCTTTAACGTTCGAAATAGTCACTTTGAAATTTTTAAAAGAAAAACCATACAATTTTTAAAGAATTTTTTTGGTACTTCTTAATTTTCGTTTTAACCTCCAGTGTGGCCGTAATTTTTTTCTTCAATTGCATATAGCTTTTCTTTTAATTTGGAGATCTGAATTTTCGTGTATGTATGTATATATATATATATATATATATATATATATATATATATATATATATATATATATATATATATATATATATATATATATATATATATATATTGTGTGTTCGTGTGTGTGTGTGTCACACCGATAACTCAAAAATAATGGGCCAATTTTGCTAAAATTTAACAGATGCCTTCCTTTTTTAAGTGGCCTGGATAAATTCGTTAGCCAGGAAAATCTGACCAGGTTTCCGAGAAAATTTTGGGTTTTCTTTTGAAAAAAAATCATATCTCTGAAAAGAAAAAAATTCGGGACGTAGTAAATGCGTTATGGTAGTGAATTTTCATAAGAATAATATATCATTGATTTAGCCTTATATTAAAAGTTATAAATAGTTACATTTAATTTAATTCGTGGAATTTGTAACCGTAAAAAAATCAGGTAAAAATGGCAAACAAAAACATGATCTCTAACACAAATAGTCAGTTGTATACAAAAGTAAAAAAAAAGTTTTTAATAGCAAATATGTGTGTTTTTTTAAGAAAACAGGCATCCAATTTGGGTACCAGTATAACCTATATAGTAAAAACAATGTGCCATGTTGCATCAAAATAACTTTATTGTTTGAAAATATACAAAAATTTCCGAAAGTAAACTTAGTTTTCCCGAAAAAACTCGTTTCTTGCTCAACCTTATAGGTTAATAGCAAATTGAGCTATTCAAATATGAAGCATTTGATCAAAATTCGCTACCATAACGCACTTGCTGCGTCCAGAATTTCTTTTCTTACAAACATGCATTATATTTCGATGGCAAATGCAAAAATGCAATAAAATAAGACGTGTTTGATTAAAAAAAAGAGAATTTGATCACCAACGACTTATGGGCCAGCCTATGATTGTAGAAATATTTTTTAAGATGTAGCTCAACACACCCTGTAATTAATGTATACAATTTTTTTTCATATCTTGTAGAATAACGGATATATTGAGGTTTATTGATTTTTTACGAAAATTCGACAAAAATTATATACCATTAAACGATAAACTCTATAGCTAAGGCTACTGCCAAGCATCAGAGAAAGAATCTATTTTAAATTAATTTTTTGGAAATATTTTAGTAAATTGAAGGACAATGACGGTTGAAACTAAAACTTCAGGGTATGTAAAACATTCTTCTTGAGACATTTTCTTTGCATAGCCCGTATTAGATTCAAGTTCATCGCCTAAATGTTGCCAATTTTGACGTTTTAAATTGCAACTTTGACGTTTGGAGGAAAATCCCAATAAATTTTTATTTAAATTCCTATAACTTTTTTCTCTTTTGGCCTACAGGCTTAAATTTTGGTAGGTGATTTACATATAATGATATAAACCCGCGTACCAAATTTGGTTGTCCTTACTTTGTTAATTCGGGAGATATAAATTTTTTTCGAAAGAATACAAAATTTTCCGGGAAAACCTGAGCCGATTTTCCTGGATAACGAAATTATCCAAGCCATTTGCAAAAGGAAGGTACTCACCAAATTTAATCAAAATTGGCTTGTTATTTTTTGAGTTATTGGCGTGATATATATATATATATATATATATATATATATATATATATATATATATATATATATATATATAAACATATACAAATTGAAACTGACCCCAGATATGTGTTCTGGGGGGCCGCCTAATTAGCGCTCATTTGAAGAAATTGTTTCAAAATTCAAAAGTCGGGATCTCCTCATTAGTGAATATTTTTAAAGAAAATTCACTAAAAGCTATGGTAACCAAATTTCGAAAGCAGGTTATGATATAGAAAGTAAACTACACACCTAAATTCAGATTTCTACGTTACAAGGGAAAAAATTATAGGCATTTAATAAAAACATGTTTGGTGCCAGATCATTTCTATGAGAATTCACTACCATAACACACTTGCTGCGTCCAGGTTTTTTTAACATTTTTGAAATACCACATTAACTTATGGAAAACAGATGTGTGCTACAATTACAATTTTTGATCCAAAGGAGTTATCAAAGATCTGATAGGCAATTATTTACCAAATACATTAATTTGTACACTTTTATCAACTGATCTCAGTTATCTAAAAAATCAAAAACTTTCCGTGTAACACTAATTTTGCTATCCAAACAAATAAACATATTTAGTGAAATCTGAAGATAATATATTAGATTAGATACAAAATTATTATAGCAATAGTACAATATTACAATTACAATAATTCAGCACAAATATTCACTCGATAATTGCTGCCAAATAAAATTATGTATAAGTCAAAGTTTATCATAAAGATATTACGTTTACATTTTCTGAGCAGTACTAAATTATAAATTAACAAGAGTTTTATGTAAAACGAAGATTGCCAAATATGGATCTAGCAGATGTATTGGCGGAGAGGATTATCGAGTTTGACTATTAGATTTTTGAAAAGAATATGGTCGTGACAGTTTTTAATATTTTGGCGTTTTAATTTGGACATTATTAAATAAAAATTATATCTTTCCGATGCACAAGCTATGCTTTTATGAATAATATACTGTATAGGTAATTTGTGGACACAATATATACCTACCATTATTATTATCGGAAGACTTCATGATAAAACATACCTAAATCTTTTTATTCACTTAACAAAGCATATTCACCAAAGTTTTACAGCAAAAATAGATGGCCAACCCGAAATTCACTCATATCTCGTTGCCTTCAGTGGAAGCAACTTGATACTCGGTTTGATGGAAACCAACGACACAATTATCTCAGTCGATAAATTGGACACACTCGATAATTTGGTAGCGTGGCTTCACAAAAGCAAGAGAACGATAATAGACCTCTAATTTTTCGTGAAATTCTATATCTTTTTAACCAAACCCATCGAAACAGTAATTATCGTTCAAAATAGATCTCTTACATATCTGAAATACAGAACGCATCATTCTGGAGTTAGTTAATAACCCATTTTATTCACGAGTAATTACAGTTTTGTGAAAAAGTGTTATTATATTAATAGTACTTCTTAGTTAAAGTATTAATTAAGTTTTGGTCAAACAAAACTTGCGAATTATTCATTATGAAAGCATACGACTGGATCATCAGAAATTTTGTACAAGTAAAAGGAAAATGTCTTTATTTATTGATTTATTTATTTTACACAATGTACTACAGACATGGTCGTATTGTACAGTTTACAAAAAGTAAATGTTTTTCAACAAGGTGTTACCTCCAGCATTTTAAAGAAATACATAAAATCTAGTTTTTAAATCTATTTATATTAATGGTACCTAATTTAATCTAATTATACGTAAGCAATTTCGGAATCTAATGACGTTTATAAATGTGTTGTAGGAACTGTTACATATGTCTAAGTACACAGGCAGTTTATTGACAGCCCGTGCTATATCATCTATAGGATTATTTATACCATATTCTATAGAATGCTAACCAATACGAAGCAGAAAGTTAGCTCTTCTTGGTGGGTATGCAATTCGCCAATTGAAAAGCTGTAGTAACTCATTACAGTTGATCCTTTATTAAATAGTTTGTGTGCAAACCTATATATATATATATATATATATATATATATATATATATATATATATATATATATATATATATATATATATATATATATATATATATACACAGACAGGGTGGCGCATTGAAAACGAAACAGACCGATTTGCGTCCAGAGAAAAATTTTTTAAGAAACGCTGCAACAGGTCAATTTTAATATTGAGGGGGACATGTTTTGACATAAAACTCAACTTTGTCACATCAACCCCTTAAGGGTGGTGATAACAACCCTTATATTTTAAATAGGGAACATAGGTCGAGTGTTACATCGTTTGAAAGCTCTTTCTTTTCTGAATTCAGCACACTAATTTTTTTGGAAGTTTTATCAACTCGTTTAAAAATTATTCACAGTTGAAGATACAAAAACGCATTTCACTCATTCCGATAAGAAATGTGCTGATAGTCAATGTTGTGTTGGTTTGTAAACAAAAAATTGACTATCAGAATATTTCTTATCGGGATGAGAGAAATGCGGTTTATTATTTCAGTTTATCGGTCGGTTTGATACTTGATAGTACTACCGAAAATTAATTTCACAATGGTGTATTCTGTAGAAGAAAGAGTTGAAATAATTACTCTTTTTTTCAAAAACGATGACTGTGCCAACCGTACCGCAAATTTGTTTAATGAACGACATCCGAACAAACATGTTAACAGAAAATACATTTTGGAGTTCGTTGCAAAGTTTCGGCAAAGTGGTTCAGTAGCCAACAAAAAACCGGATACTGATCGTGAATTTCCGGTTAGAAATGAGACTACTGAGATTGAAGTTTTAGGACAAATTGCTGCAGACCCAACTTTGAGCACGAGAAAATTGGCCACTGTTTCAAACATCAAAAGAAGAACTATTCAGCGAATATTGAAGCATCATAAATTTCACCCGTATAAAATTCAACTGAATGAAGTTGATTTTAATCGGCGGCTGGAGTTTTGTGAAGTTATGACTGCGCGAATAGCTGATAACGGGAACTTTCTGTTCAATATCTGTTTTTCAGACGAGTGTACGTTTTTATTAAACTCTACAGTCAATTGTCATAATTGTCGTTATTGGGCAGATAATAATCCAAGAAATTTTCACGAAGTCCACACTCAAACTCCACATAAATTTAAATTTAATGTCTGGACTGGCATTTTTGGTGGCCGTTTAATCGGACCAATTTTTCTTGATGGCAATTTGAGTGGCGAAACGTATTTGTAGTTACTAGAAGATATCGTTTACTCTCTACTAATTGACATTGTTGAAAATGATGATCGCTATCAAGAAAATCAATTAGTGTTTCAACAAAAGGAGCTCCACTCCTCCGCATTTTTCACAACGTGTTAGGGAGTTTTTGAACAGAGTCTCCAGAGCAATGGATTGGACGTAGAAGTGACATTGAGTGGCCCCGTAGGTCACCGGATTTAATTCCTTTAGACTTCTTTCTATGGGGCCATTTAAAGAGTAGAATTTTCGCAACAGAACCGGAGTCTCTAGAAGAATTACGACGACGCATTGTTGAAAAATGCCGTCTAATAACTCCACAAAGGCTCCAGAATGTCAGAGCTCGTTTTGAACAAAATTTGTACTTTTGTATGGAAGCGGGTGGTCAACAATTTGAACACTTACTTAACTGAATAAACATTTTTGAACGTTTGGTTTTGTTTTTTTTTTTTTTAGTTTTTTTAACAAAAAATTGACTAATTAGTGCATTTCTTATCACAGTGAATGAAATGCGTTCTTGCAACTCCAACTGTAAATAATTTTTAAACGAGTTGATAAAACTTCCAAAAAAATTAGTGTATTAAATTCAGAAAAGAAAGAGCTTTCAAATGATGTAACACTCGACCCATGTTCCCTATTTAAAATATAAGGGTTGTTATCACCACCCTTAAGGGGTTGATGTGACAAAGTTGAGTTTTATGTCCAAACATGTCCCTCCTCAATATTAAAAGTGTTTCAGCCTTTCTTAAAAAAATATTCTCTGGGCGCAAATCGGTGTTTCGTTTTCAATGCGCCACCCTATATATATATATATATATATATATATATATATATATATATATATATATATATATATATATATATATATATATAGATTCTTACTAATGTTCAACTTTTCAAAAAATGAAGAACTGGACTATGGAGAACTGAAAGAGTGTACTTTTTCTGATGAAACAACCCACTTTTTTTGTAAAATTTGTGCGTCGTAGTGCTGGGAAAACTTAAGCACCGCCCACATTCAGCAAGCACTAAACACCCCGAAAATAAAATGTTTGGGGGGTGTTTTTCATACGACGGCGTAGGACCACTCGTTCCTGTTGAAGGAATAATGAAAAGTGACCACTACGAGAAAATAATGAGAGAAAGACTGAGGCCAGAGCTGGACAAGTGGTTTCCTTCCCAAGAGGGAATATTTCAACACGATTTGGCTCCCTGCCATGATTCCAAAAAAATGAAGAAATACTTTTCCAAAAAGAAATTGGCTGTTTTAGAGTGATCAGGAAGCTCGCCGGAACTTAATCTTTGGGCTATCTGCAAGCATACTCGCAAAAAGGGATTGCAGAACAAAAAATAACATTATTTATTCATTGATGGTGTAGGGATCAAAAAACTTTCGAAAATTGTAGAAACTTATCTAGGCTAAAACAAGTCAAACTGGTTCTGGAAGCAAAGAGAAGGCACATTAAATACTAGTTAGGAACTAAATGTATTAAATAAGCTGTTTTAGTGAATGTTTATTTTAAAAAAATTCACTAATAAAGAGGTATCGATGGTGAGACTTTGCACAAATTTTTTCGAATGAGCGCGAACTAGGACCCCTTTTTATTTTAATGAAATTTGCTGAATATCTTGCCTTAGGAAAGACCTTACTACACACCAAATTTAAACTTTCTAAGTTTATAAAAAATTGAGTTATTGAAATTTGAAGCATTTAATAAAAATTCACCATCATAACGCACTTGCTGCGTCCCGTTAGTTTTTTTTAACAAATATTTGTTGGATTCAATCAATATGCAAGCTACTGTACACTATCATTTACAATTTTTAGTGAATTCACTAATAGAGAGGTATCGATGGTGAGACTTTGCAAAAATTCTTTCAAATGAGCGCGAATTAGGACCCCTAGAATCCGGGGTCAGTTTGAATTTATATATATATATATATATATATATATATATATATATATATATATATATATATATATATATATATATATATAATTTTTTTCCCGAAAATTTCGATAAAATTTGATCTACATATTGCTTTGGGAAAGACCTAACTATGTGCCAAAATTCAGCTTTCTAGGGTTACAGAAAATTGAGCTATTCAAATTTGAAACATTTATGTTTAAATCATAGATCAAGTATGTGGTTGCTGTTGGTTAGTCAATGACAGCTTCTCGTATTGTCATTGACTCATGAAATTCATTTTAAAGTTTCAGAGAAATGTCAGTAATACTGAATTCACTGATTGTTAATCATTGGAAGCATTTACGATTATATATAACCCTATTGTAATTTATTATCATTTATCACCTCTGTAGTATAATTATTTTTTTCCTTACAACTCGCAGCGTTTTTAGTCAATTGTTGTTATTAATAGTCAATTGTTTCTTCCCGAATACACACGGCTTCCATTGGCTTCTGCTTCTGCCGCTGTTACAGTCTTTTTAGAGGTACAGTTGTAACCACTCATACAGCCAGTGTTTTTTAACCACGTGGCTGGGGGACTGACGGAATTCATTCCCAGTTGCTGTTGATTTACTCATATTCTCTTAATATGTTTGAAGATGTGGTGTCTACTTCATTCCAAGTCACTATTAACCGACTATTTATGAAATCAAATAAGTAAATTAAATCGATTGTCATAAAATATGTAGTGTATTAAGACTAAGGGAAAAAGAAATAAAACATATATAACTATGCACATTTTGATTATATTTTAGGGTGCTTGAGAGAGGTATTGTCACAGCATAATATCTTATTAAAGTTCATTTGTAAATAGGTTTAATTTTTATATGTATATATATATATATATATATATATATATATATATATATATATATATATATATATATATATATATATATATATATATATATATATATATATATATATATATATATATATATATATATTATTACTCAAAAAATAATTAACCGATTTCGATCAAACTTGGCAAGTGCCTTTCTTTTATTAATGGCTTGGATGAGTTCGTTATCCAGAAAAATCAGACGGGGTTTTCCGAAAAAATGATGTGTTTTCTTTCGAAAAAATTTTTTTTCACCGAAAGTAACAAAGCTGTTTTAATGAAATTTACTATATATGTTGCCTCAAAAGTTTAGAGAAAATTGAGTTATTCAAATTTTAAATTTTCTTTCGAAAAAAATTTTTTTCCCCGAAAATTACAAAGTTATTTTAATGAAATTTTGTGGATATCTTGCCTTAGGAAAGACCTTACTACGTATTAAAATTAAACTCTTTAAGTTTATAGAAAATTGAGTTATTTAAATTTGAAGCATTTAATAAAAATTCACTACCATAACGCACTTGCTGCGTCCCGAGTTTTTTCTTCCCTAGAAGCCTCCTTTTCAGTTTTACACGATAACAACTTTTCTGTAATATCGTGATGAAAAGTAAAGAATATAAGCGTCTGTATGAAACCGATGTTTGATTTATTCGACGAGGAGTTATTTATAGCAAGGTTGGCAAATAATAAACAATGCGTGTGTAGATGCTTTAGCAGATAATAACATACGCTATGATAATTGTTGAAATTTGCAAGCACGTGTCGCATATAAACAACTTTTGCATGCAATGGCAACACACGTGCGGTCAATTTTCAATAGTAAATATTATAATTCTTTAACAACAGAAGCCCTGTTGCAAGGCGTGTACCAGGCGGGCCGATTTAATAAGGAGACTGGCCACAAACGTCGAATTTCTAAAAAATGCACAAAACATTTTTTAGGTCATGTTTTATGGGTACCGCCCATACCACTTTGAGCACCCTGTCTCGTCCGATCATCGGATTTGAGCATCTTTATAAGCGTCCACTACTTTCAAGGCTGGCCACCTGTGAACACTGTGTGCGGTTGTCACCTTTGTATGCGGAAGGCAGCGGGAAACCACAGCATTGCATCTTTTTTTCACATAGCAATCATTGCAGGCGGAGTCATTGTTGGGACAAAAAGACGACTTTAGACTGCGATGCGATCGTGATTTAAGATGTCCTTTACAAATCCTGGTGTTCCTTCCCACGGACAAGTTCGGTACCTTTAGCATTCAACTATTAGGGTCCCAAAGCCAGTTTTTTGCGGTTTATGCCCTCACTTTTAACTTTATATCAAAACTGGTTGCTTAGGTCGCCTTATATCTCGCCCAAATCGGCAGAAGTCGACATTGTACGAGGAGTTTGTATAAATGTCATAATTCTGTCACCCACAACCCCGGAGAAAATGTGAAAATTTAATTGCAGGAATCAGTGCCGTAAACTTATTTAACGGTAATACGGGATTTATATAAATGTATCAGTAAGTGTAACAAATAAAGAAAATAAATAAAAAACTGGAAATGTTGCACTTGCATAAGTTTGGTTGTTCTTGGCAATATATTTCAAAACAGCTTTAGTTCTGTTATTTAATAAGTACACTTGGAGAACACCCAAATCACCACAACACATATTTCAGAGACCTTACGATCGTTTCGTTGACAATGTCAACATCTTCAGAGGAAGAAAATTCTAAACAAAAAAACTAGCTCCCGTGTATTTATATCGCATCAAGGTAAACGAACTAGTCCGAAGTAAAGTTGTCGTCCAAGAACGATCGTTTGTTTATTGTGCAGTGAAACTACGAGGTCGAAGACCTGCTTTAATCCTCTGGTCGACAAATTTATGACCCTTATCTGATATAGGTTTAAAGGACCCGAGCTATTTAAGGAATCAGCTAGTTTCCTTTCGATCGAGAAATTTACTATGTGGATATTGGATCATGCCCACAAATACATCTGGTGAGATAAACAACATCAACTCAACTCATCTTTTTTAAATAGAAAACTAAAACCCAGGTGTCTGTCTCACTATGTTAACTCTAACAAAGGATAAATAATTCAACTAAAATACTGAATAAAAACTATATTTATATTGATTGTAGTGCTACGTGAAAATATTTATATTGAATACATAGATACAATAAACCGAACAGGTCTTTAAGTCTAGACAAACATAGAGATTAGTATATGTATAAACCGGTCGAGTTATTGACAATAATTTATTATTCTACCAGACAAATTAGGAGTGTTTAAGCGGTCAAATGCAAAGAGAAAATAAAGGGCTTGAAATTAAAGGTGCCGCACGATTTAATGAAGTTTTGTTCTTAATAGACCTTAATATAAAAATACTTTCTAATGAATCAAGCATAGTTTGATGTCTAACATTTTTGACAAGTTTCAAATTTTCTTTGTCAATGTGGTGATTATTATCCCATATATGTTGTGCCACACACGATTTGTCCACCGTACCATATCGTAACTGTGCGAGATGCTCACGAAATCTGGTGGCTATGTTTCTCCTAGTTTGGCCCACGTATTTAAGATCACAATCTTTGCAACTAATCTCATAAATGCCGGACATTTCAGTTACTTTGTCTTTGTCTTTCGTATTACCCAACAAATTTTTTAAATGACTTTTCGTCGAAAACGTCAAATGTAAATCCGCTTTCTTAAAAATCCTTTCCAAACCCTTTGTGATTCGTGGTTCATAAGGTAAACACACAAATTTTTTCTCTATTTTATCTTTCTTAAATGTCGTACATTCAGATATCACCTTCTTTGTTCTGTGTTTGTTATTAGTGCTCATCACAGGTTCCAGTTCTCACATACTGTTATTTAATTATTACACCTCGTATTGTACTTCTTTAATGTCCGCTGATTTGAAGGTGTGTATATGCTTTTGTTCGCTCTGTCAATGTCAGTAAGCTAAATCATTCTTTGTGTATGATATTATGACGCCATGGACTGAACCACATATGGTTACAGTGACTTATTTTCCGCTATTCTGAACTTAACGTTAAGTCGGTCAGTTTATTATGAGAACAAAAACTAATCTAGTTCAATTAGCAACAACAGTAAGTGAAAACTGTTAAGATCATGACAAAGTATGTAGCCTTGAAATAGCTGAAGTTTATTTTTAATGACGCTTGATATCCATTAAAGCAAAATTAAGCCTAATTAGAGAATTTCTCAACCAATTTAGATTAATTATCATAGATGTGATTATAGAGAATAAAAGTAGTCCCCTCGATTATACATTTGTTACCCTGTACTACTTATTAGGTTCTATTTTACCCCATCAGTACTTACCTAAAGGTGTTTTGTTACTTTGTTTTTGTTAAATAACTATGATTTCCCACTGAATTGTATTTAACAAGAAGAAACACCTGATTAAATAGTGCGGCAAATTGAATCATAACTTCCTCAACACTGTGATAATCGACTCTGCTCAGAAAGAATGTTTCATGAAATGAATTTGGAATCGATGACTTGATTATAAAGAAAATTAATATTTAACATATCCATAATAAACTACCGGCCTATGGCCTACCACCGAAACTCTGTACGTGGACAGAAAATTTCCTCTCCAACCGGAGCATTTCTGTTGTGGTGGATGGCCATTCCTCTAAACTGTATCCAATTAATGCAGGAGTTCCTCAAGGTTCAGCTTTAACCCCTACTTTGTTTCTTCTCCACATCAATAACCTCTCTAGCACATCCAACCCAGTTCACAGTTACGCGGACGACAGCCCCCTCCACTCAAATATACAATATTCTAAGCCTGTCTCTTTAGCCCAATTAGATGAGGATCGCAGACTCATGGAGGGTTCTATCTCCGTGGATCTCCAAAAGATATTAGACTGGGGAAATAGAAATCTTGTACAATTCAACCCCACCAAATCACAGTCTTGCTTTCTTTCTCGCAAATGCTTTTCACCAGCTAATCTCTATACCTTATATACTTCACAAATAACACCAAACCTCGAATACTGCTCTCACATCTTGGGTGCCGCTGAGAGCTATACGTCTCATCAGTGACCCTAACCTCACCCAAAGGCTGCCATCCCTTGCCCAGCGACGTGCCGTTGGTGACCTCTCTCTCTCTCTCTCTTTTTTTTTTCATAGATATCTGCACGGGCAGGAGCTTTCTTCCATAGTTCCTCCACCTGCTGACCCCAACAGATCTACCAGGGGAATAGTGCGAATGCATCCTTTTACTGTCCAGGTCACCAGACATAAAACATCTTGTTATTCCCGCTCTTTTGTCCCGACGACTTCCAAGTTGTGGAATTCCTTGCCGGCACATGTTTTTCCTTCTCCCCCGAACCTCCAAACCTTCAAGTCCAGAATTAACAAGTTGCCTCTTTCCTCCTTGTCGACACCCACGGTACGATAGGATTTAGGCTGTAAGCCCTCGTGGTGTGTTGTTGAAATATATATATATAAAAAAAACTACGCCAGCTTTTTCTGGAACATGTATCTTAGCTGTCAAAACACGCGCTCTTCGATGTCTGAAACACACGAAGACACACAAGATGAAAGATAATCAAGGATTGTGGCTGAAATACCTTTTTAATTGTGAAAAGATCCAAGAAATTGTCGTTAGTGAGAAAATACTATACAAAGTAAATGTGTGACGATAAATAGTGACATCAGTCTGTACAAATGTCGAATTGTTTTTCGATCGTAATAAATATTAAAACATGTTGGCTTTATGACGACATAAAAGGAATCATATGTAACTGCAGTGCACATATGTATTATGCGATAAGTCAAATGTTAATGACTTTTATCTGACAATACATTAAAATACAATACATACATGCATTTATCGAAGTTTTGGCCGTGGACTTTACCTTCAACGTGTGTTTTAATAATAAAAACTGCAGCGTTCAAGTGCAAGGCACACAATTATCAACAAATTATATGCTGTTGCTTTTGCCACATTCAATATGTGCGATCGCTTAGCCGTTCGTTTGACATTGGCTAATCTATCCGGCTACCAAAATTACACATTTCCACTATTATATAATGTAATTACATATCTTGTGAATTAACTGTTGTTTACAGATGTCTGCACGCGACTTTAATTTAATATTGGAAAAACTCGTACAATACGTAGTGTTTTTCATTGAGCTAATGAATTTAATCCCAGAGAAAAAAGTTATGGTCCATTGTTTAGTGGTGCATTTCCAGACTTTGTGATTAATTTCTCTTCAAGGTGTCTACTAACTAAAGATAGTTTCATTACGCCTGCGAGGTCAAGGTTGCAGACCCTAAAATCTATATCCGATGTAGATTGCAGAGTCGTGCAAAGTACAAAACTACATTAGCGTAGAAGATAGGAAAAGCAGGAAGTGTAATGTACACAAGCCAGACGCTTTCAGGAACTGGAATAGCTTAAAGAGGAAAACTGTAAGGTAAATCTCAACGTTGGGATTATAATGTACGGAAATATGAGCAAATTAAAGGTAACTGCGGAAAAAGTATTGGGTGTGAAGGGGGTAGAAACAAGGAAATCATACACTGACAGGGTGTCAGCATGGCTTTCAGAACAGTAGCTCCACTGAAACTGCGTGTTTCCAAATCATTAACAATGTATTTAAGAATGTTAACCAGGGCAATTATGTTGTTAGCATATTTTTACTTATACTGTGGATGTCACCATTCTATGACAAAAGTTATTTGCCCTTGGAATCAGAGGGACCTTTCTAGAGTGGATCGAATCATTTATGAGCAGTATATATTTGTGAGTTAACATGGGGCGTCAACCCTCAGATCTCTTCATAATTTATTTTGGAGTTCCGCAGGGTTCCGTACTTGGACCTTTATTGTTACTTTTGTTTGTTACTGATTTACCAGAACATGTGAGGGGTGGTCTCTTAACAATATTTGCTCATGACAGTTGCATTATTGTTGCTGCTGATACTGTTGAGGAGCTTGCAGTCAGTGTTGAGCTGGTTGTTGATCAGTTTCATGTGTGCTGTCATCATAGGAAATTAGTTGTGAATACCAGCAAAACAGCATGCATGGAATTTGTAAAGAGAAGCCCTTGGAGTGAACTTTCTATTGGGGTGGCGTTCAGTGTTAAATATTTAGGTAGTTGGGTGGATGATAACTTAACCTGGCTAAACCAGATTGACTGTATGTGTTATAAACTAAATAAATCATTGTTCACCATTTTACAAATGAGAAACGCGTTGGACTTGGTATCTTTAACATATATTACTGCCTTGCTTCTTCCCACATAAATTTTAGTATTATGTTCTGTGGCAGCACTGCAGGCATGACAAGAGTATGTTTGTCTCAAAAAAGACTGCTGAGACTAACTTTCAATCTGAGACCAGTTGAGACATGCAGAAACAGATTTAGGGATTATAAGCTTCTTACAGTCCCTAGCATGTATATACTTAAATGTGTGTGTTTTGCATTTAATATTAATAACACAACCATGAATATTACACGCGCAGTCAAAATAGACTGAGAATCTGTGCACACAAAACATCCAAATTTAAAGACAGCCCGTGCTACCACTACCTAGTACTTTTTTATGATTTCGCAAGTAATATTAAGGCAATGACTCGATACACTTACAGTTATCTGCCATATGATCTTTTTGTACCTTAAATGGTCAATAAATTATTATTGTTATCGTTACTAATATTACGTCAGAAATATTAAAGTTAATAGAAGAACATAATAGGCAGAGAAAAGGGAAGAACGAAGAAGTCATAAACAACTTTAGATAATGATCAAACAGAAATCTGGATGGAAATAAACAGTGAAGAAATCTAAAATTACAGGAAGAGAGGACACTAAGTTAAAGCAGCGTTGATAGGATTCTCAATGTGCTAGATATAAAGCTAACCAACCAATAACTTGAATCAATATAAATATTCACGTAGCTTGGGAGTATTATTGCATTATATTGTTTTTTTTTCCTTTAACGTCGGTCTATTTTCAAGACTATGGCCAATTGCCGACACCAGGAAGCAGTTTCACCTCTATCCTGGAAAGTTTGCCAAATATCTTCCTTTCGATAAGGAAGATGGGAATCTGTAACGTGTCCAACATCGCGCAGTACATGAGACCGACGATTTTATGATTCATCTGAAAGATGGAACGTTCAAACATCAAATTTAAGGGAGTATTATTAGAAATGATGGTAAATGTAACAAACAACTGAAGAAGATCGTGATGACGAAGCAAGCACTCGTTTGACAAAATACTCTCTAATCTCTAAACATTTTAACTGGACAAGATCAGTTTTAACTTTAATATGTATGTTTATATGTTAATAAAACATAACATGTGTGTTCTCTGTCCCCCTAAGTAAATGGCTTAGATAAATCCGTTGGCCACCAAAAATTTTCCAATTTGACATGAAAATAAAACTGATGTTGTACACTGTGGATAGAAACTGAAACAAAAAGCGAAATCACCTCAAAAATAATAAGAGGATTATGCGCTAGATACGTATTTCGGCAACGAAGTTGTCTTCATCTAATCGCTAACCTGTTACTATTATTTTTGTGGTTGTATCCGCTTTTTGTTTTTCGACAAAAATGTCTTTCAGAAAGTTTTTGTATCTTTAATACATTTGGTATAAGCATTTTCAAAAAAAAAAAAAACGATTCCGTGTGAGGAGCACGCAAAAGATATCAAAATTTGGCATAAAAATTACAAATAAATTTGTTTGGGCTAAGAAGTCCGATATTATGTTTTAGAAATCTACCTGAATCCGTGAAAGAGTCGAGGCAGGGTCAATTAAATTTTTAAGGCGCCTTTTAAGTTTTCATTTGTCTCCGCATAGTATTGGCGCATTGAAAACGAAACAGACCGATTTGCGTCCAGAAAATTTTTTTTAAGAAACGCTGAAACACGTCAATTTTAATATTGAGGGAGACATGTTTTGACATAAAACTCAACTTTGTCACATCAACCCCTTAAGGGTGGTTATAACAACCCTTAGATTTTAAATAGGGAACATGGGTTGAGTGTTACATCATTTGAAAGCTCTTTCTTTTCTGAATTCAGCACACTAATTTTTTGGAAGTTTTATCAACCCGTTTAAAAATTATTCACAGTTGAAAATGCAAAAACACATTTCACTCATTCCGATAAGAAATGTGCTGATAGTCAATGTTTTGTTGGTTTGTAAACAAAAAATTGACTATCAGAACATTTCTTATCGGAATGAGAGAAATGCGGTTTATTATTTCAGTTTATCGGTCGGTTTGATACTTGATAGTACTGCCGAAAATTAATTTCACAATGGTGTATTCTGTAGAAGAAAGAGTTGAAATAATTACTCTTTTTTTTTTCAAAAACGCTGACTGTGCCAACCGTACCGCTAATTTGTTTAATGAACGACATCCGAACAGACATGTTAACAGGACATACATTTTGGAGTTACTGGCAAAGTTTCGACAAAGTGGTTCAGTAGCCAACAAACAACGGGATCCTGAACGTGAATTTCCGGTTAGAAATGAGACTACTGAGATTGAAGTTTTAGGACAAATTGCTGCAGACCCACCTTTGAGCACGAGAAAATTGGCCACTGTTTCAAACGTCAAAAGAAGAACTATTCAGCGAATATTGAAGCATCATAAATTTCACCAGTATAAAATTGATCTTGTACAACTGAATGAAGATGACTTTGATCGGCGGCTGGATTTTTGTGAAGTTATGACTGCACGAATAGCTGATAACTGGAACATTCTATTCAACATATGTTTTTCGGGCGAATGTACGTTTTTATTAAACTCTACAGTCAATCGTCATAATTGTCATTATTGGGCAGATAATAATCCAAGAAATTTTCACGAAGTCCACACTCAAACTCCACAGAAATTGAATGTCTGGACAGGTATTTTTGGAGACCGTTTAATCGGACCAATTTTTCTTGATGGCAATTTAAGTGGCGAAACATATTTGGAGTTACTAGAAGATATCGTTTACCATCTACTAACTGACATTGTTGAAAATGATGATCGCTATCAAGAAAATCAATTAGTGTTTCAACAAGATGGAGCTCCTCCGCATTTTTCACAACGTGTTAGGGAGTTTTTGAACAGAGAGTTTCCAGGACAATGGATTGGGCGTAGAGGTGCTATTGAGTGGCCCCCTAGATCACCGGATTTAACTCCTTTAGGCTTCTTTCTATGGGACCATTTAAAGAGTAGAATTTACGCAACAGAACCGGAGCCTCTGGAAGAATTACGACGACGCATT
The DNA here is from genome assembly GCA_964006375.1 of Tillus elongatus. Lineage (NCBI taxonomy): Eukaryota > Metazoa > Arthropoda > Insecta > Coleoptera > Cleridae > Tillus > Tillus elongatus. The sequence goes on from OZ023265.1 coordinate 42,984,477, forward strand.
GTTGAAGAATGCCGTCTAATACTCCACAAATGCTCCAGAATGTCAGAGCTCGTTTTGAACAAAATTTGTACTTTTGTATGGAAGCTGGTGGTCAACAATTTGAATACTTACTTAACTGAATAAACATTTTTGAACGTTTGGTTTTGTATTTTAGTTTTTTTTTACGAAAAATTGACTAATTAGTGCATTTCTTATCACAATGAATGAAATACGTTCTTGCAACTCCAACTTTGAATAATTTTTAAACGAGTTTATAAAACTTCCAAAAAAAAGAGTGTGCTGAATTCAGAAAAGAAAGAGCTTTCAAATGACGTAACACTCGACCCATGTTCCTATTTAAAATATAAGGGTTGTAATTACCACCCTTAAGGGGTTGATGTGACAAAGTTGAGTTTTATGTCAAAACATGTCCCCCTCAATATTAAAATTGACGTGTTTCAGCGTTTCTTAAAAAAAAATTATCTGGATGCAAATCGGTCTGTTTCGTTTTCAATGCGCCACCTGTATGTGTATACTATCGGTTTAATATTAAATAGTTTGATTTTTATGATATAATTGTTAATCTGTGAAACTTGTTGCTTCATTTTCTACCTTATCCGAATTAAGATGTTTTTGACCCCCCCCCCCTTCTCTCTCTCTCTCTCTCTCTCTCTCCATCTCTCTCTCTCTCTCTCTATATATATATATATATATATATATATATATATATATATATATATATATATATATATATATATATATATATATATATATATACACCTCTCTCTACATTTGGAAATCTGTTTTGTAAATGGCACCTACTTACTAATCAAAAATATTTGATCCTCTGTGAAGCATAATTTGTTAGCGAAAGATGGAAAAGCGCGGTTGTGGTGATGTGGGTTTTACCAAAGCGTATTTCTGGTTAGTGTCCAATATAGGTTTTGAATTTCACCTTGCATAATTTCGAAAGCGAATCGTTCCATAAAATTTATTATTATAGGTACGCACTACTGAAACTGCAAAATTAATTTCCTCGTTTATCTTCCAGCTTCCTCATGGCCAAGTATATCACCAGGAAGCAGCGTAAGCAGTAGCTCGGCTTCGTTTAGATCAACACCTTCGCCACCACCTGTTGATTACTTGGGACAGTCCGCCTCCGACGAAGGCATTTTTATGGACTATGCTGATGAACTGCCCAGAAAAAAGAAGGTAAGTGATTGTTTATTCTCAATTTATTTTCAAATCGATATACCTGCATTTTGTTGTATCAAAACCTTACTAAATATTCAAAACTCATTCAACATTATTTATTTGAGACAATCTTAACAAACATTTATATTTTTTGAACGGTCTTGGCATCTCAGGCCATTAGAGCAATAGTTACCGATGTATTTCTTAGTTTAACAATTTTTCATACTAGGTCAACTTTTTTAAACAAATCACAATTTAATAAATATTGTGCGTCAGATAACATAGGAACTTTGGCAGAACAGTTAAGTATAGTAGAGAGAAAATATAAATGTAGAAACTATTTCTCTGATTTCACACATGTTCGTTTTCTTCTCTGTAACCGATTTCGCTGCTTGACAGAGAAGAAAGCGGACATTTGTAAAACCAGAGAAATACGTCTATATTCAGTATCAAACAGTTTCACCAAGTAGGGGCAACAACAATTAATGAATTATAGTACAGAGAGTTTTATAAAATTATATTACTGTATTAAACGTCTCATATAGTGACTTCAAAACTTGGCGAGCTACCTTGAGTATACAGGACGTTTCTACGATTTCAGACAGAATTTATTTTATAGTTTATTTATATATAATAAACATCTTATGGGTCATAGGTAAACTTTAGCATAGATACAAGAGTGTATTGATATCTAGTTAGTCTTGGGCGTTTCCATGGACAAACAAAGTAGTGCGACACCGTAGCCAATGAACGGTGACTTATTAGAAATGTCAATGTGAAAGTCAGTTTGTCAAAAGTAAAAGCATATATATGCTCAAATAAGATGTAACTCCAGACGGCTCCGCAAACAAAGCATGCAGACCATATGTTTCCATAAGTTCAGTTACTTCTATCTTCTTTGCATTTAAAAAAATCCACATTAAAGTCACCTACAACAGCAACTTTTGGAGAACCCTTTGAGAAGATCGAATCCAAAGTGAGATCCAGTCAGTCAACAAAAACATCAAAATCCCCGTTTGGTGGTCTGTAGACACATACGAACACCATGTTGGACTATGCTACATGCACTGATGAAATTTCTACATGTTTTTCAATAGAAAAGTTTACAGATGAGTCTACAGCTAAACATTTTATGCTATCTCTTATCAGAATTAAACAACCACCATGGATAGAGTGCTTACGAGTATAATGACTCGCAATCCGAAACCCTGGAATGATCACTCCGCCTATCTCTTCTTTCCTTAACCAATGTTCTGTAGTGCACACAATGTCACACATTTCCTCATTTATTTTACGCGAAAAAACGGACATTTGTGAAGCCAGAGAAATACGTATATATTTAGTATCAAACAGTTTCACCAAGTAGGGGCAACAACAATTAATGAATTATAGTACAGAGAGTTTTATAAAATTATATTTCTGTATTAAACGCCTCATATAGTGACTTCAAAATTTGACAAGCCAGCTTGACACGACGTTTCTACGAGTCCAGACAGAATTTATTTTATAGTTTATTTATAGATAATAAACATCTTATGGGTCATGCGTAAACTTTAGCATAGATACAAGAGTGTATTGATATCAAAGAGGTTGTAAGGGATAGAGGTAACAAAGGTGCAGTTTTGCAATACAAGAAGCCTGTACACTTTTCCAAACTGGGCGGAGTTCGGTGACTTGAGTGGGAGAAACGTCAGGGACGTATTTAGGAATTTTTAGTTTGGTTAGAAATAAAACTGAAATTATTCAATCATTGAAATATAATGCTTATTCATGAATTTCTTAAGCTTTTGTATAAATAGGTAACCTAAAAAGGTTCGGAACGCAGCAAGTGCGTTATGATAGTGAATTTTCATAACAATATTAAATAATATATTTATATAAGCTGTAAGATTTAGCCTTATATTAAAAGTTATGAAAATTAATTTATTTAATTAGGAACAGTAAAACAAGGTAAAGAAGGACAAGCAAAAACATGATCTATGACATATATTTATAGAGTAATTTGGATACAAAACTCAAACAAAGCAATTGATAAACAGGAAATATACTCTAGAAAAATACACTAGAAAGCTGGAAAAAAAATCCTTTGGTTGATGCATTGAGGGTGATTGTATGCATGCAGGAGAAGAACCCCCAGGAGGAAGAGGGTTTCTGCTCCTCACCCAAAAATTCGGGGGGTTCTCCTTCCCCTTGTGCATGCATACAACTACCTTCAAAGCATAAAGCACAAGAAAAATTTCTTGTGAGCAACCCCCAAGAAGGTTGCTGGACCTGGGCGAATATGGGGTAGACAGGGTTTAAAGGAGGTATTGCTGTAAAATGTGAAAAACGCATGTTTTCAAAGTCCCTTAATTTTCTTGGGGGTTGTTTGCCAGAAAATTTGCCTTGTGGCCGAGGAAGGTTCTAAGCATGTTGCTGGAAAAAAATATCTAAAACCCTCATGCAGTCAACTGCAAATTTACCGAAATTACATTCTACTTCGTCGCCTATAATGTCTTTTTCAGATAATGTAGAATACAGAGCTAAATTAAATAGGTTCACTTGCATTTTCATTTATTTTTATATTACATTTATAAGCACAATAAGCGTATAATTAAGGGAACCCTTAATTAACATTGCAGCAACACAAACTTGAAAAGTGGAGAAATTATTTACAGTATGTTAACAGTTATAAACTTGATTTCATCATGTTACAGTAGTATTCTGATAATACAAAATTACATCTAACTGTATGCACACAACAGCTGGTGTGTTACGAGATGTGATGAAACGCCAAACTGACTGTACCACAGCATTAGCATAATATTATTATGCTGCCACATTATCATATCTCTCTAGTAATGGTATCATGTCAAAAACCTACACTAGAGGCTAAATTTCCAATTTCTTCTTTGTTTATGGTGTCTGTTTCTACTGTCCTAAATTTCCAATTTGATATTGTCAATAAATAACACTACCACACAATGACAAATGACAGCTGAGCTTCAGCACAGACGCAGTCTAACAAAGTTGTCGGATAGAGTAAATTATGATCGGAGGGATACCTAAGTTAAAAATCATGAGAAATGGGTAATTCGAAATTTGCAGGTATTAAATACAGTATTTTTTAACTGACTGATAAAATTAAATTTTATAAAATGTTTTCTTTATTATCAGAAGTTGTAAAAATTTCATATGTTTATACATGAAAGGTTTAACTACATGAAATTTCTGAAGATCGGGCAATCCTGGTCAGCAACATCTTGACATCTGGCAATGGTTGTAACTTCCATTGTTTAGATTTTATCTACAATTTATTTAAATAGCATAACAGTACAGGTGCTGTATTGCTCTGCCTTTGTCCAACATTGTAGATATTGCATTACAGAATTTGAAGTGATGTCGAGGATTATTTTATTATTAATTTCGAATAACTTCATTTTTCTTTGATCAAAAGACTTGAAAATTGGTACACAACCACATCTCTGTATGTTCTTTTAAGTTGTAAATTTTCGTTCCAATCACTTAAACAATTTGAAAGCTATTGCGTTTAAAAAAATATATTTAATTTTTTGTTAGGAAAAACTATGTGTTAAGATCTGATGAACGAACTCATCCAAGCCATTAGCAAAATAAGCGTAATTCCAAAATTTTCTCCAAATCAGTGAAATATTTTTTGGGTTATTGGTTGGATAAATTGTTGGATGAATATATTGGATAAAGTTTTATATTCAAAAGGTTAGATAAATAATAATAGTTTTTATTTCAACAACAGAAGAAAATACAAAATAAAGTACATTGTACTGTTTACAAATTAATGTTAACATTCCTTGTCTTTTTTAAAGAAATAGAGATTAATTTCATTGATTGCTGTTGCCCTTACTTCATGAAACTGGTCCATACTTCATACAGACTTGGAGACTACTTCTCTGGCTTCACTGTTGGTTTTCGTTTTTGTAGGTGAAGGACGTAGCCAGCGCGTAAGCTAACTGGAGCAAGTGGCCCTTCTGAATTCTAGATGTTCTTCAACGTCTCTGTTACTGGTTTTGCTGCTTGATAGTATCCTCAGACAGAAAAAATTTGAATTAATACGAAATCATGACAATTACAAATAAAGATCTGTTGCTATTTTATGATGTTATAATCAAAAAAATCTTTAAAAGTGAAAATAAAATAAAACAAATATGACGGATGACGCCTTTAAAATGTCTACGTGATGTATATCAATATTTAACATAAAGATAGAAGAAACCTATAACAGTAATAACTATAATAACAATTACAACAATAAAATAACTAAACAAACACATTAATAAAGCAGACTATACAATGAAAATATCGACACACATCATGTCTTATAACAACTTTTTGGAAAAAATAGTTAGATTTATGTTGTCTGATTTATTTAATTAGGAAGAAGAATACCTCAGAAATCCTAAATATTGTCGTGTATATGCTTGTTTACTTCTAAAGCTTAAAACAAGTCTAGTTTACACTTGTCATGACAAAAATGTTGTGGTTTTATGCCGTTATTTACTGTGGGTCTATGTTGGATATCAATAATATGTTTTGCAAATGTAGATTTGTCAGCATGGTTATTTCTAAATGCAAAAATATGTTCTTTGTATCGGGTGTTAAAATTTCTAGAAGTTTGATCGATGTAGATTGCGTTACGTGTGCATTTCACAAATTTTGAATACCTATACAAATACAAAAGTAGCTTTTAAATCTTATAACATGACGCTTGATTTATTAGATTATTTCAAATAATTGATTGGAAGTATTATCACAGATGATGGTAAGTGTAGGAAAGGTCTGAAGAGGATCGCGATGGCAAAATAAGCATTCAATAACCAAAGTACTGTTCTCACTAATAAACATTTTAACCTGTCCATGAGGAACAAATGCAAGTCGTACGTGTATGGAGTATGGTAATGTATGGGGCGGAAACTTGGGCTGTAGTTAAGCAGGATATGAAGAGAATATAAGCTTTTGAAATGTAGACAAGAAAAATGTCAAAGACAGTGCAGGTTGATAGAAAGACGCTTCAAAGTTTGCTAGGAGAGGTGAACGAATAAAGAGGCTTGCTCAAAGAAATCGAGAGGAAGCTAAAATTTATTGGTCATATTATAAGACATAATAACTTCCCGATAACATTATTTGAAGGACATACGAGTACTTGAAATGTACACTGAATTATTGGCCCTTAAATAAGAGAAGTTTGTTATAAACAGCCCTTAAACTTCTACTTTTATCAAATAGATTTTTGTTATAATGATGTATTCTAATAGAAACATACATAGATGATATTAGTTTAATTAGATGGCCATAATGGCAAGTCAAAAGATTTTGTTCTCGAAAGTGAACTTCAAGTTTTTTAAATATGCTGTTTTGGTTTATTATAGTTTTTAATATTCGCATGTTTATTTCCTTTACATTTATAATCACCGCAGATTCATTTAAGTATGTTTGAAGAACTTTTTCTGCAATAGTGCAAATAGATATTACATCGTCAGATGGGTATGTGAGGAGTTGACCTTTGTCTTTCTGATCTATAAACGATGTTAATAACGCAGACCTCTCCCCAACAAGTTCACCCGCGCATTCTTCGCATCTCAGAGCTTTTGTTATTTTCCTTACTACATAGCCAGATATATATGTCACGACTTCTTTCTTAAACTCTGATATATTCATATCTAATATTTGAAGAACTGTGTCGTCGTCAAAATTATCTATTTGACTCATGTCTTCATCTGGTTCTTCAGATATTCGTTCTCGCCCACAAGTTTTATTTATTACCTCAATGGGTGACAGAATAGGAATTGCTTCCAAAGGGATACAATTTCCTTTAAATGAATCTTTTAATTCAAGATGCACCATCATCCTTTTATATGCACTTTTAAATTGCTTTGCTGATGGGTTATTGTTATAGCCTCCCATGGATCTAATTTGCCCAAAAAAAAGCTCAATATGATCCTGACTGATTTTGTAAGTGGGAAAATACAGCAAAAAATTATTGTCGGCAATTAAAGTTTTATAAACAAATTGCAAACTTTGTATGCAAAATAAAAAGCCAATTATACCCATTTTTCTACCACTCTCACACAGAAGCGTTCCATCAATTATCCTAAGTGACGTTAAATATTGTGATAGCTCTCTTAAAAATACATTAATGTTTTCAAAATTTTCTGCGTTTATTGCTTTCTTAAAATCTGAATTGTTTAAATTTCTAGAATTAAGAATGTCAAATAAATTGTTTATAAGTCGGATAAATTTCACAGTTCCCTCACATTCTTTGAACTCCTCAAGATGTAAAACTTCATTGCAATATTCCAAAGAATGTGCCACTGAGTGGCTAAAAAGTTGTGTGGCTAATTTAACCTTCATTTTTTGATTTGTATAAAATATATGCGATTTTCTTAATTTATTTGCCAAATGAACGCCCTCCTGATCCTGTAACTCATTTAATTTTACTAAATAATCCCACTTTATATTTTCCCCATTCTCATCAATTATTAATTTTTTATCGCCTAATGTGTTTCTTATCAGTTTGATCATATGACATGGATCAAAAAAGACTGCAATTTTCCTACCTGAACTAGGATCAACAAACGTAGAGTTAATGTTCCTCCAATTCAAATCGCAGCCAAGTTCTTTTGCTAACGTTAGGTTATTTGTTGCCCCATCAAAAGTTATTGAGACCACGTATATGCCCGACTCATTTAGTAGCGTTAAACACTGTAATACCAAATTTTGTTTTTGTGTACCCCTTAAAGAGTCGATTAAAAAATATCCAAGAGGAAGCTTCCATGATTGATTAATGCTAACAAGCATAAAAACAAGAGCTTCCTTGGCTACAGGGTTACAATCGGTCTCAAGATTTGTACCAAAATCTACAAACCCATAATATTTTACCCCATCCCATTCTATATGTTGGCGAATTGCCATCTCATCTATGACTAAAGAACATATAAGTTTTCCATCTGTGCTTTCTGATTTTGACTTTAATAAGTTGAACACCTCTGACGTAAAACCAGCTTCCCCATTAACGCTTTGATACCATCTAGATATAGTTTTTGGATGAGGAAGAGCCGAGTTAAATGTGTTTCTGACAAAACTGTAAGCTTTGGGAGAGTAATAATGCAGCGTAAGAGAAAAAGCTTTAAGTTGATTTTCATACTTATGTTTACGACCTAATTGTCTTTGTAAAAATTCTTCATTAGGTCCTATTTGCATTAATGTTTCTAATGTTTCGTCGGTTACTTTACCTTTTAGTTGTTTGATTATATTCGCAAGGGTTGCTGTTCTCTTCTTATAATGATGAACACTACTGCTGAGCAGTTTAATTTTTTTTCGTGCATCGAATAACTGCTTCTTCAGTTTACGTTTGCGCGGTGTAACAACCTATAAAAAATGTTCAATGATAAACCATTTATTTTCTCAAGTAAAATGAATATATAAACAAAATTTCCAACAACACATTTTGGTTAATAGTGGTTGAGATAAATTGCAAAACAGTTGTTTCTAACTTATTTAATCATGGACTATACAAACTTAAACACCATATAAAATGTGATGGAATAACATATTAGGTTTTTTAAAATTATACTGATTTCATAAACGGCAAAAACTGAATTTAACTCACCATTTCCTTCAAAGTGGGTGGCATTGAAGGTGTTTTCATTTCAGCAAATCCTAAACTACTAAACGATCTTTGCGGTACCTCTACAACAGTTTTCTCTTCATAAAAACCAGCACTTGTTGATGGCCGAGAATAATCCATTACAGGTACATTGCTACCAGACCAAGTACTAGTTGACGGGTCAGCTGCAAATGGCACATTGATAGCAGTTATATCAGTCATTGGCTGCTCGCCAAAAACGACTTGTGTTGATGGCTTGTTTGTTACCTGCATAAATAAATTTGAAACGAATACCATTAATGTAAATTTGCAGGGCTAATTAAATTACGATAAATATCATAACAATATATTACGTGAATGTAATTAGTAGCATAGTTACTAGAGATGAGCGATATATAGCTACCGGTGATTTAATCGCTTCTATTAAAAGATCGCTGTTAGCAGCTGTTATTAAAACACAAAACAGCGATTGTGAAAACCGAGATTTACACAAATCATTAGAGTAATTATTTCTATGAAATTCATCTTATACTAAAAACTCCATGACAAACAGCAATTGCTGTATTCATAATACACGCAATCGCAGTTTGTGCGAGCGAGTAGAAGTATCTGTATACTTTCCTTCTCGCCAGTATTAGAATACAACATTTCTCCTTTTCTTATAGGTAGAAAACGAAAAACTCATGATACAAATAACGCGAGATATGATAATGAGACTATCTATTTTTAGAACCGTCACGCGCATGGCGTCATGTGGTGAGTCCAATGCAATAATAATATGCTGTCGTACAGTGGAGTTTGACGTTTCATCACAACCCCTTAACAAATTAGGTATTTTACTGATATTTGAGTGCATACAGCTGGAATTAATTTTTTAAGATCAGAATACTATACTATGATTATGTGACATGATGATCAAATCAAGTTTATGAATGTTAACGCCCCCTGTAAATGTCTACGAACGTCTTCTCTACTTTTTAAGTTTGTGTGTGTATCACCAATGCTAATTCAGGGCTCCCCTTAATTATTATACTTCACTTATATATATATATATATATATATATATATATATATATATATATATATATATATATATATATATATATATATGTAATATAAAAATGGAATGGAATGTAACTTCAACCACATTAAACTGACGTATAGAAACTTTTTGATTGCGAATGACTTTGTGTTAAGTGTGTAGTTGGCCTTCTATAACGTTACTCACCATGTGATGTCATAGGAGGGGACGGGGCATATGCGCAATATCATATATCTTGTAAGTCATTATATCATGGAAAAACCTGCTGAATCTAAAATTAAAGCAGCACCGAACTGTAGCATATATATGCCTTCCAACTTTTTCATTATATTAAAATAAAAATAATATGTAGATTTCTCTCATCGTATATTCTTGTAATATGCTAATTTTATAGAACTTCTATTAATAGTAAAAATCTGAGTAGTTTTAAAATTAATATAATTTAAAAGCTATCTGAAGATCATATTGTGGTTTCAATTAAGCGGTTAACACTAACACCTTGTAAGTGTTTAAAATAATAGCATACGCACATGCAGCATTGTAAATGGCTAAACCACAATCGCAGTAGCTGTTTAAAGTCCCTGTTATTTAAAAATAGCCATCACTGATAGCAGTGCCATTGAAAAACCGCTGTTTGGCTATATATATATATATATATATATATATATATATATATATATATATATATATATATATATATATATATATATATATATATATATATATATATATATCACTAATAGTTACATAAATTAATAACCTTGATTCAGTACTTACCAATACAGGTATAGAACTTTTTTTTAAGTATACTGCAAAAGGTGATTTTTCTAAATCATAAGATTCCTCGGTAAAATGTAAATTGCACACATTTGAGTTCATAAAAATATCTTCATCGCTTAAATTTAATGCTCGTTTCCAAGCCTCGTATCTTTCACCAGCTTTGGGAAATCTGAAAATAATATCTCGAATTATCTACTTTATCAGTGACTGAACCTCTAGAAAGATGCAGTAATAGATAAAACGAAACTATTCTACTTTTTTTCTGCTTCTACTGGAACTACATAGGTAAATACATCTAATTCAAATAATAATTGCCAAACAAAATGCTTAATTTCATTACAAATATTCAATAAATAATGCATTATTAAGATTTTATTTCTTAAAAAAACACAATTGACAATAATAAATGCTAAAGATTTAACAAAAGCAATACAATGTGTAAATACGGACCTGTGAAAACCAATAAACATTTGGCGCCAAACAAGGAAACAGAAGACATGTAAACAACTTACCGAAATAAATGCACAGTTGCTTTATCCTTTTCATAATTGGCACTTTTATTGTACATACAGTTCTTCACAATACACCTTGGCATTTTTTAACTTTTACACTCTTAAAACACTGCTAAAAAACGGCAAAACACACAAGATAACCTCTAATCGCAAATCAACAAACACTTCAAATACTTGTTGACAGCTGACAATAACTTCAAGAGCGGTTGGGGGAACGAATCAAAACAAAACACATTAGCGCGTTATTCAAAATTTTGTTTGTGATTGGACGGTGACAGGAGTGGGAAATCGACAGGCTGCAAACTCGGCTTTGTTCCCTCTAACATATACAACCTCTTTGATTGATATCTAGTTAGTCTTGGCCGTTTCCATGGACAAACAAAGTAGTGCGACACCATAGCCAATGAACGGTAACTTATTAGAAATGTCAATGTGAAAGTCGGTTTGTCTAAAGATGCGCAATAGAGTTTTAAAAAACAATGTCGAGCGAAATGATCAAAATCAAAAAATTTGAATATTGAGCCATCATGAAGTACCCGTATCTAACAGGATTAGGAGATAAACGGATTTTCGAAGACATGCTTAATATCGATGGTGACCTTACAAAAGATTGTGTGCTCGTGTGTGCTTCAAATTGGTAAATTAGATTTTACATTTGAGATAAAAAGTGGCCAGCGAGACTGATTTTTGCCTGTTACTGACAATATCAATCAGGGCACAATATTACCAGACCGTCAAATTAGGTTAAAACAAAGGTATTAAGCATATCATGTGAACACGTTTATTATACAGTTCATGTCTATTTGTACATAAAAAATTGTTTGCAAAATTGATTCCTAAATGTCTGAATTCAGATAAACAACGGACAAGGGCAGAGGTATTAGAGGCATCGGGCTCAATCTGTGCCGGGGTTAAACAAGATGCCGACTACTCAAACCGTGTTGCTACTGCGGATAAAACTTAGGTACAATTCTGTGGCCCAAAACCAGAGCAATAATCGGTGAAGTTGATGAACTCTAGCTTTCCAATGCCTAACAAGTTCCATGCTTAAAAAGCTGCCGAAAAAGTAATTGCTTCAGTCTTTCGAGATTATCAATAAGTAATCATGATTCACTCTCTAAGTAAGGGTAGAACAATAACTGTGAATTGTTATTCGACGTTACTGACCACCACAACAAATAAGTGAGAAATATGAGAAAATCTATCCAAAGGTGTTTTGTTATTGCAAGACGATGGAGCTGCACAAAAATTGCATATTACCATTAAAGCAACTCATCATTTTTGGTCCGAATTATTTTAACACTCTCCTTATTCATCTGATCAGGCCCTCCTGTTCGATTAACGTCTCTTTACTCAACTGAAAAAATATTTGCAGGTTCTTAAATTTTCTCACAGAAAAGAGGTGATAGATGCTGTGGAGACCTGGCTTTCGTAGCAAGATGATTGTTTCAAATGAAGGTTTATAGGCGTTTCAGGTTTGCTGTAATGAATATGTTCAATTAAAAGGCGATGTTGAATAATGAGATATTTTGCTTCTATAGTAAGTAGGCTAAGAATATTTCAATTTGCTTCTTATATCACGTACACATAGTTTGGGTGATGAATAAAAAGGCTTTTTCTTTCCAAACAAATACTTTATTCCTTGTCCCGACGCGTTTCGACCCTTTTTAACAGGTCATTCTCATGGGAATTTGTCTTTTTAACAGGACTAAAAAACTATACGGTTGAATGTCCAAGGAAGAAAAAGCCTTTTTATTCATTACCCAAAGATGTCAACCCCAAACATTTTGACGTTTAGGAACAATACGTACACATACTTACAAAACAAACATGCGAGATGAAAACTCAAACGTGTAGTAAATTTTATTGTTTGCAACATTTTATTATGCAGAGTGAATAATGTTTGAAACATTGCATGATGATAAACTACGTACGAATTCACTCTTCCCGAGAATGTCATTTATCGAAAATTAGTTTGTTAATGCATCGGTACTTCAAAAATCGTTAATTTCGTAAATGTACTGGGCCAACTAAAATAAAACTCATTTAGCAAACAGTTGAACATAATTACAGTTTATAATCGTCTTGCATTTTCGTTTATTTTATTCTCACAAAGACAAATATTCTAAAAGACTTATCGAATATTGCAGTTAATTTTTCCACTAAGCACCTAACCTGTTTTGAAAGTAATTCCACTATTAGGATAAGAAATCGAGTGGAAATAACGTTAATGCTAATCTATGTATGGTGTGGAAATAAAGGATTGTGCAAGAACTTAATGTGGGAGTCACTGCTCAGAAATATAAACCTTTGCTTTACATGTTCTCTTTAAAATGACATCATATACCTTAGTTATCTTAATATCCTCTTTTTAGTTTGGTTATTTAACCAACACATCTTAAGATAGTGAGCTCATAAAAACAAAACAGATTTCAAGTTTCGAAATATGCCATCGCACAACACTAAACAGCATTGAAAACAAACTAACTCATTTTAGGTGGAACCAATTCGAATAATAGAATAAAACGTAAATGACGTTTCAGTTACAGTTCGGCGTCGTAGTAATGCAAAATAAGCATTGGCATGCGATTGAATTTTTTATATTGAAATGTATATAGATATTAAAAAATGTTGTATCATTATATTTTTTTAATCAATTTGATAACTATTATCAGACAAACCAAAATGACGTGTTAACTGTTTTCTTAGGTAATGTATATAAATTTAAATAAATAAGTACTTTAATTTCACGTGAAAAAACCCTATTTTGCGTTGTCTATAGTGAAAGTAATAACACGTTTTTACAGAAATTCATCTTTTCACCCAACATTTTTTATTATTAAATATTTGGCTTTACATACTAGTGGGAAACTCAACTGTTTCAAAAATAAAAGCTTCTCAGTTTAACAGAATAACTCTGTGTAGTAGTGTCCGTATGCCGTATTCCCATCAACAACCGGTTAAAGTTAAAATTAAACCGTTTTATTGTACCGAAAATCCTACGTTCCTAAAGCTATTAGCGAGAGCGAGCACACAGTATAAATAACGTGTTTAGCATTCCCAATCTCAAGGCTATTCATCCCGTTAAATAGTTAAATAAACAGTTGCCGATGAAAACCGATGTTTATTCATCGAAGCCGAACTAGTTGCAGTAGAACTGAAACAGACACGACTCCGAAATCTAGTTTAGTGTAAAAAGCGTTATTTTTTAAGCTGCTATTTTTATAAATCCATAACTGGTGGTTACCGTTACGGCTCGGTAACCGTTTAAAAATAGCTGACAGTTAAATAACGACCCATCACTAATAAATAGTGCTATTAAATTACAAGCGCTTTTCGAGGCGTGTTTGTACCCACTTCACTTATCCAATCATAACTACCGAAAAATTACACATTTGGTATACACTTGGTATACATGTGTATTAAGTTGTTAACTTTTTTTACCTCTATCTTAGAGAAAGCTGTTCCGATTTTCACATTTCATAACTTTTGTGTTAAGAAAAAATGTTGAATGAAACTTGATCACATAACTATTTGGATTCCAAGCGTTCTACCGTGGTCAAACTTACTTGATTGATGACCAGACATTTCGCACATGATGGTTGTCGCCAGGGACACTGGTCTTTTATTTTGTAATACGGCTTTAAAAAAAAGCCAATAGCTTCTTTTGTTAAACGTTCAGTTACCAATCAGTTTAAGTTTGATCATGGAAAAGCAACATGGAACCCAAGTACTATCCAGCCATCGTCTGACATAAAATTCAAATCTCCAGTTTTGGTGAAAATGAAAGCATGATTTCCTAGGATGACCCATATTTCTGGAATATTCAGCTGGTGAGAAAATCAAAACTATTGACATTTGGGATAGAGCTTAACTGAATTGCATCAATTACAACCATAAGTTTTAAACTTTTACATAACATGCTTTGTATAATTTTCATAAAAATAAACTATTTACTTTACTATGCAGCCATAAACTGCCATAAAATTCAAATCTCATCTTAGTTTTAAAGTATAAGAACTCAAAACCAATATCCTAAAAAACTAAAGTTTATGGTAATCAAAAAAAGGCAAAAAATACCACATCACAGTCTAAGCCGAAGTCGTCTAGTCGTTGAAAGCGCGATTCTGTGCTTCCGCACTTCATCAATTGGAACAGGTTTTCCAGGAACCGTCTTCTTAATATTTCTGTCTCTTATCTTTTCTCCGAGTATAGGTCTTTCAGATATTGTTATAAGAAATATATTCCTTTTCAGAATACGCCCAACCAATCTCATCTCATTGTCTTTCAGTAAGCATGTCCTTATCTCAGCGCCTTTTTTTATTTTTATTGGTGCAAAGGCAAACAAGTAAATAGAGGTCGGTATCGATAAGTTTATGAGAGAAAGTCCGTGCCCATATGAGTAAATTCCTAGGGTCAAAGAAAAGAGGAAACAAATTATTTTTTACTTTGGTGTTTTTTTTTTCTTTTTTTTCCTCCATGTTTCAGAAGCCAGTGTCGAGCTTTCTTCATTACAACACTCCGTACATATGACTTACTGGATCTCTGCAGGTTTAATTTTAAATGTTTATTGGTAAGAAAAGCGTATTGTCAATCAATTCCTTGCGTTACCATCGCGATCCTCCTTTTCACGGATATGTTGATTTTTGAATAATCAAAACTGCATAGAAAATTGGTGTGTTATTATCTAAGTGCACTTTGTATAGAATAACCTTTTAATAACCATATGTTATCATCTAGTAAACCACTAAGTCTTATTTCATAAATAAAAGCTAGTTTTCTTCGAACATCCTACTCTATTATTACCCGGAAAATTACATTTTCCGTGTGAAAATTATTTCTCAGTGAAGTTGAATCATTTAATTTCAATTATAAAAGCAACAATTTAAAAACCAGGAACTAGATTCTATCGTTCCTGAAAAATTATCTCCCTTGCTTTTCACAAAAACGTCAGATTTACCCGTCTGTCGTTAACTTTCATGGAATGGAACAAAGGATTAGCGCAAAAAGAGAAGGATGCCCTAGGCCAAGGCTTTGTGTTGGTGTTGTCCTTGTTGCTCCAGATCGAAGTGTTGCTCTGAAAACGCGGTGACGTTTCAAAATGGAAGCGGGGGTGGTAGATCGATATGTTTATAGACACTGCCACGTGCAGCGACCTCGCAGGGTTGCCATATTCCCACGTGATTCCAGTTCGCTTATGAAAAAACTCAGTGGCCTTACTTCCATAATACTTGTGGTTTACCTACTTAAATTAACACCATTTATATATGAGGTCAATCTTATAATCTCAATGATCAAATGGCAAAGAATCTAAAACTGGGTCATTTTGTTCTTGTTATTTTACACGCGACTATTGTCTAATATCATACTTACTATTTTAAAGTCACCCTAATTACAACCAAGAGCTTTAAGTGTCGCCTAGCTATCAGAGAGATCTTTTGTTGTCTCGAATGCACAGGACATTTGTCGCATGCTCTTTTCAAATAGTTTAGCAGCTAAATTTTTCACTTACTGTATATTTACGTGTGTTCGTAGTCTTCCAGATACCTCAAACTTAGACTTTTACACCGATTCCTCTTCCCGCGGACATTTTGAAACACTACTCGTATGTGTTATAATTACATAAATTGAACGAAAAGGTTTTTCCTTCCAGGCAACTATTTATGTATAAGGAAAGACCTTTTATTCACGTTTATGTAATTATGTTAACTCTAGACTTTTTGACGTTTAGAATTAATAGTATGTGTTATATTAGATTATATTAAGGGTGAGCTAGCAATTCCGTCTTCACCGCGTTCGTTGCTCCCTTTTAATCTCCAGAGCACCCTGTCACCCCCTTTAAGTCTCCTGTCCAGTCTTATTTCCTTCATTGAGCTTCACAGCCTTGGGTGTTTCCTCACAAGTGAATGGAACTTCAACCTCGTTCACATTGGCACAACACATGAGGGTGTCGACTTCTTTCTGACATAATCTGCACAGTATCTCGACTGCCAGGTTTTTTGGCTAATGTGCTTATTGAGTCGGCAGTGTCCTGTCAATAGACCCACTATATTCAAATGGCATGTCTGATCTCCATAGTAGGTCTCTTTATGAATTTGGGCAAAGGTTATTTTATAAACTCCTTGGCATGCGTCTGCCGTGACGAGTTTTTGCACAATTCCAGTGTTTTGCCTCTGATCCATTCATTATTGGATCACCTTTTTCTTGGCAATTCATCTACCTTACCGTTCCCTTTATGACCCTTATGTGCTGGAACCCATCATAGTGTCACATTTTTTATTTCCTAACTCTATTACGATTGCCAGACAGTCCCATACTATCTTTGAGTTGATCTTCATGAAACCCAGTGCTTTAAGCGCCACTTGGCTATCCAAGTATATGACAAATCACTGATTTCTCATTCCTTGTTCGATACTTGTGCGCAGCTTTGTATTTCAGTCATCTCGACCTGAACTATTGTTGCCTGTTTTTCTAGGCTCCCTGAAATTTTGGCTGTTCTCTCTATTCTGTGACTCCCCGATATAACACCTAATTCCGTCTTGTATGCGTGAGTGTACCAGACCATTTGTGATGTCATCGGGGAGTCATTTATCCATCTTTCTTTCTGATATTTTTATACCACAATTTTTTTCGACGCTGTACCTGTACAATCTGTAAACAACTGCAGTATACCGTTTTCATTAATAGGTTGCATTCACTTCTCGTCTAGTGAGGCTTCATCATCCTCATTCAACTTTAACCTAGTTATTTTAATAATTTAGTATTCTAAAAATTGGCTTTAGTTTGGTTGTAAACAACTCAGGATTTTAATTTTCTAGCTTAAAGAAGAATTTTACAGCTAACGAAAAAAGAGCTTTTAAATATTTATATTATGAAGTTTGGAAAAAACATGCAATAGAACAAAAGCCACCTCGAAAACTTCATAAACTTGGCAACCATGCATCCTGGCACAAACACTAAAGGACAAGGCTTAAAGTTGGTCGAATCCTTTGTCCTTGGCCCGCTATCGGCTCGCCTGCCTCCGCTGGTGGATTTTTCGCTGCTGCATTAGTCAAGTGTGCTTTGGACTTTAGCTGAGGAGGGTGTACGGTGTGGCGGAGAAGGGACACGTGGTTCTGCGTCCGTTCTACTCCTGCTGCCTTGTTGATACTATCTCCGTCTTCTGTTACTGCTCTATGTAACGTTCTATTTTAAGCTCCAAAGCTCGATTTCGCTTTATTCAGGCTACACGACTCTGTTAGACAGCGACACGACATTAACATTGAAACATTTCAGATGCATAGTGTTGTGGTAAATTAGCACATACACATTCATACGCTGCCATTACTACTATACGTATACGCTACAATTTACAATTACTACTACAAGTATACGCTAGGATTGATTTACACCTATATTGCAGCAAAAAATCTACGCCATTCTACGAGTAAGTACTAAAAGCTTGGGACATTTGTATTTAGGGTTTTCAATCCGTTGGAAATTAAGAATGCGCTTTACTTTTAAATGCAGATGTAGAGGCTTTTCAGCTGGTTTCATAATACTGACTTGTTATCCACGGTTCTTAGTAAACTTAATAAAACATTTCTCATTACTAAGTGTTAAACTAGTATCGCTTTTTATGATTTTCTATAAATTACGATATATCATATTAATTTCCCTGGAATATAAAATTTTCTACGTAATTACCCTATAGAAAAATAGCAATAATAGGAATTCTATAAATATAATTAGGTCCTTCGAGCTATCAAGAAACAAAAACATATAAAATGTGGTACATCAGTACAGTGTTAATACAGGAACACGCTGTTTTTATAGCTTGGGTGTTTTCATCACTAAAGATTTTTAACAACTGTCATAACAGCTTTGTCGCTTTTTTTTCTCACACAATCCCGTAAAAATTGGGTAATAATCACCAGGCATTAGGGTGGGTAAATACGGTGGAGCTAAAATTATTTCTCAATCAACATCGTGATTGCGTTGAAGAAAACGCCACTATAGGCAAAAATGTTGGCCCTGTAAAGTAGAAGTCTACTCTACAGTTTCCCGATTCCCTTTTTTGAATAAAGTTACGAAATTAACAATTACTATTCTGTACCCAAACAATATTGCCCTTGACTGTGTGATCACCTTCTAATACATTCGGTCATTTAAAAACCTTTTAAGACGTCGTCTCCTAAAAATTGAACCTCAATGTATTGAGGTGGAGGAAATGTCATGCCATGCTTCTATACTTGGACTCGGATCTAGGTAATAAACTCATGTCGTATCAACTTAATGGAGATGGTTTACAACATGTTATGATTTTTATTGAACAATGCAGAATTTCTAAAATGAATACTTGTGAAATCCCAACTAGACTTTGATTATAGTTCCAATTGAACCATCAAAAATGCCTGTTATCGCCTGTAAACCCCAAATCGTCAACCGACAATTTTCTGTGAAAAATGCTGAATTGTATGTAGAACTTGCGTTGTTGCTTAGATGACCACGGTGATTTGTCACATGAAATCAAAGCCAAATAAGTCAAACATTTGAGGTATGGGCTAGCTTGGTTTCATAGTTTTAAGCAAGACAAAAACGAATCCAAAAGTTACAACTTTAACGAACAATCTCAATTTAATGTTTACTGATAAAAGTACCAAAGATTGTGATATAAAACTTTTTTTTTAACTTAATGGTTTATAGTCTGCTCACGTAATCAGTAAGTGCGTGTACATTTTTGTGTAAATATTAATTGTTTTTGATTGTTATTATAATAGTTTTGTTCCTTTATAACATTAAAAAAAAATTGAACAAGCAACATCTTGATGTTTATTCAAAAAATATTGTTGTACATTTTTATTTGTGCCGAAGCCAGAGAAAACTCGAGAAATAACACGAACATTATATATATATATATATATATATATATATATATATATATATATATATATATATATATATATATATTTGTGTGTGTGTGTGTGTGTGTGTGTGTGTGTGTGTGTGTGTGTGTGTGTGTGTGTGTGTGTGTGTGTGTGTGTGTGTGTGTGTGTGTGTGTGTGTGTGTGTGTGTGTGTGTGTGTTTGTGTGTGTGTGTGTGTGTGTGTGTGTGTGTGTATGTGTACTGTTTTGTTTTTTCCGACGTCAGTAACCAGTTTCCGGAACTTAAATCCCCATCCGAAGGGTGGAACATGCCGGGATTCAACTTCTAAACTCATTTTTTTTTACTATTTGCCATAAAAAAATAATCCGCAAGGACAGTAGCCAATATAATTAATTGCTTTAATGGTGAAACCGTCCTGTCCAGGTATTTGATAAAATCATGGAGATTCGATTTTCTTAATTTCCGAAATGTCACAAAACACATACTTGAACGGAATTAAGCCTATTAACTCCTAACGCTAGCAAAACTTTACCTACAGGTACACCATAAGTATTTGTTGTTACGGGAAGAAGACTTCCAAGACATTATATCAAGTATAGCTACATTTTTTTACAAACCTCGTAAATTAGGCTTAGATGGGAATCCTTGTTTTATAGTTTTGATAATTAGTCCCTGTACATAAGAAACAACTTTTTACCATTATGCTTTCCATCAATTTTATTTCATATTTAAACAACTATTAGAAACACACAAATTTTATTAACCAGATCCTTATTTGCAAAAATTATGTATACATAAAGTTTATAAACGTAGTTTTGTTAATTTACTTATACATATACCATGTCATAAAATATGATTTTTAAAATAAGAAACAATCAATGAGATTAATCTACAGATCAGGTGCTAAATATTAAGCAAAGGTCTACACATAAGGTACATTTTTTTTACTTTAACGTCGGCCTATTTCCGCGATTATGGCCAATCACCGACGCCAGGGAGCAGTTTCACTTCACTATCTTGAATTTTGCCGAACCCGTGTCTTTCTGAAGGACGGTAGATATCTTTAACGTGCCCAACATCGCATGGACACGGGACCGACGGCTTTACGTCCAAAGGGCGAAACGTGCAGACACTAAACTTGCTCAAATACAATGCCAGAACCTCCGTTGATGTTAATTTTTTACAGTTTGTACAGAAAAAGTGAAAGGGAAACCCTGGGAATCCAACCCAGTGTCCTTCGGTTCAAAGGCACACGTCCTTACCCCTGGACAATCGAGGCTCCCAAATGTTTAAATAAAGCTAATAAAATATGAAAGTCAAGTGATGTCCAGCAATAATATTACACCTTCGTGGCATCGAATGGAAATTTACAGTTATTTATCATTATATGTATAATAATCATAAAAACTAGTCTGCTTTTCGTATTGTTTCGCTTTCTTGAAAAGGTTAACATCCTATCCACAAATCGAACTTTAATTATTTTCGTTTCTTTAGTTGTTTGTGTTTGATTGTTGCCATTATGATATTAAAATTAGTTGCACTCAAAAAATTCCATTTAAGTTCCGTTTACTTTGTCTTAGTAATTAAAATAAAATAATTGATTAAAAAATCAACGAACCGGAATGGCGATCAAATAAACGCATACATATATCTCATAAGTTCTACTGGAAGATATTTTGCGGTGAAACACTAATGTATAAAATAATAATAAATGACAAATAGTATTCTATAACTAGTAAGCTAAATCGACATTGAATTTCCTAGGAAGAATATCACATTAGTTTGTTTATTTTTTTTAATTGTTACTCAATTTTGAATTTTCACATGCTTCTACTTAGCTACTCAAGTAATTTAAAGACTAATAATATCCCTTCATGGTACTAAGTGAGTGATGAACGTGTCGCCACCTAGTTGCGGAACCAAGTAGTATGTTGTCACGCCAGCTCCAAATAACACAAAGTGTTAAAAAAATAGAGACTGTATACAACCAACTAACAATTTAGTAAATTGTCAGCCCTGGCCCATTTCTACCTTAATATAGGGACAAAGTATGTAAGGCTAGATGCATTCTCACAACAATTAGAACCGTAGACCGGTTTCGTTCTAATTATAGCTCGTCAGTACGGCATACTAATTGCTGCGAAAATACACCTATAAAGCAATACGACTATGGTAGCCAGCCTTCCAACACTAAGTGAGTGGTGAACGTGTTGCCACCTAGTTGCGGAACCAAGTAGTATGTTGTCACGTCAGCTCCAAATAACACTAATGCCCAGTTTCACAAGGCTCGATTAAATATTTAATGGACGATTAGTTAATCAAGGCTTCAGACGACCAATCACAGACTATGAGTCGGGTTTTTGCCATGACAACCAAATATTTTCAAGCTGTGATTGGTTGCATTAAGCCTTGATTAACTAACTGGTCGTTAAATATTTAATCAAGCTTTGTAAAACTGGGCACTAGTGTTAAAAAAATACAGACTGTATACAACCAACTAACAATGTCCCTATGTTAGGGTAGACATGGGCCAGGGCTAACAATTTACTAAATTGTTAGTTGGTTGTATACAGTCTCTTTTTTTTAACACTTGGTGTTATTTGGAGCTGGCGTGACAACATACTACTTGGTTTCGCAACTAGGTGGCGATACGTTCACCACTCACCTAGTGTTGGATGGCTGGCTACCATAGCCGTATTGCTTTATAGGTGTATTTTAGCAGCAATTGGTATGCCGTACTGACGAGCTCTAATTAGAGCGAAACCGGTCTACGGTTCTAATTGTTGTGAGAATGCATCTAGCCTTACATCCCTTTATGGTCCCCATTTAATGATACTTTAACATTTCTGTAAAATAAAAAATTGAAGATGATGGCTACGTATTAGGCGACGAATCCGCTTGTTCTATATGACTCAAGTTCTTGTTTTCAATGTAGCGATTTGGCAATGTATGTCAAAATTCAGAAATCCCAAACGGCAGTGCTTATATAATGGCTTAATTTTGTTACTTGAGGTTTAGTTCTACTAATATCATTGTTACAGGTTTAAAGGGACGTGTTGAACGTATTTTTTGTTATAACTTTAATACCTTGTCACACACAAAATATGTTGAAAGCTAATCTGTAATTCATTTTGCGATAGGACTGCGACTCAAGCGTTGTAAGTCTATTTTATTGCATAACGTTGTGTTTAGCAGCTTTTTATATGATGTTAAATACCGAGTATTGGGCATGATGTGATTTCCGTTGCAACAAAAATACAAAATAAAAAATTAATCTAAATATTAAAGCAATAAAATACATTATGCATAGCTCTACCGGTCTGTTAAACAAATATTTACACACCTTCTTTAGACTTTAGCTTTTGATATGCTAACAAGTGTTAGATTAATTAATTAATTATTTTTGTCACAAAAAAATAACATATTGCTGCAAACTGACTCATCAAAAATGTTTTGAATTTTATCTAGTTAACTGATATTTTGAAGAATATTGTATCCCAAATGTTCTGTGCTTCTTACGTGTTAATTAGGGTGACATTTGTAACAAATAAGAAATCATACACCAGTGATAACTTACATTTCTTGTAATTGAAAATATTGGCGTCACCTTTTAGCGAATTTTCATTAAGAAAAATTCGCTAATAGTCACGATGAAAAGTTTTTGAAAAAATGTCTTCAGACCGCGAATTTGGGTCCCTAGAACCCAAAACCAAGGTCCGTATATATATATATATATATATATATATATATATATATATATATATATATATATATATATATAATATATATATATATATATATATATATATATATATATATATATATATATGTATGTATGTATGTATGTATGTATGTATCCAAGTGATAACTCAAAAAATACTAAACTGATTTCAATCAAACTTGGCAAAAATATTGTTTGGGCGAAAACCGAGGTCGAGTTCGTTAATCAGCCTTTATGCTCAAGTTTTTCTGGTGGAAAATCGGGGAAAACTTTTTGAAAACCCTATATTTTTGTAAGTATCAGAGTAACTGGAATGAGACTTTACATGTGGCTAGAAATAGTGCAAATAGACCCATGTTGTGAATTTTAAGTAATTTGGTACACAATATTTAGTTTTTTTCCAAATTAAAAATAAAATCCTAAAGACATGCGTTGAAACCACTTAGTGATTAAAGTCCATTGCCTGACAGACAGAGTAGTTAACTGCCACGCATAGATTCACACAACAGGTCTAAACCATCTTGGAAAATTAAGTTTTGGGCATGTTTCACAAAAGGATTTAGAACGCAAGATTTTTTGGTAATACAGACATATCGATGGTAACACTTTCCAAATAATTCTTCAAATGTGCGCATACTAGGACCTCTAAAATGGATCTTCAAGGACTGTGTAAGTTTAAAGTATTAACTTTACTAATATGCCGTACAATAATAGTGTACAATTCTTATAAAAATTCGCTACTATAGCGCACTTGCTGCGTCCAGAAATGTTTATTTAAGTGACTGTAAAACTCTACACACGTTAGATAAATCTTCTAGTCTTAATCCTAGTACTGTGTTCCTTTCAAAAGGCAATACACCCATAGCCTAGCCTTCTAAATGTTTCTTCTTCCCGAAGTGCCGTGTTCTTCAAAAACATTATCGAATACTTTGCTGAAAACTGTTCTCGGATTTACCTAAATATTCAGCAACTATTTTATAAGGCTGCATAAACTAGGTTTCACTTTTTACCTTTTCTTATGTGACTCTATGGCGGAGTTTTTTATAACGTGGCCAAAATATTCTATTTTAGCTCTTTTATTTATTGATTCAGGGATGTCTTGTTGTTTCCTCAGTCTACGGTACCTTCTGGAATGTTACTTTCCCTACCCACGAAATCCTCAATATGCAAAGTTGTGTCCAGATATCGAATGTCTAGTATTTTAAACATATTGCCAAACAACACCCACAGTTCTACACTGTATGAAAGTAACCTAACACGTAGCAATGAGTGGTGACATCTTTATATGTACTCTGAATCAGATTTTCACTACGGTTGTAATGGGCACAAAGTCACAGCATAAGAAAGTATGCTGTGACAAAATGTCAACCCCACGATATATGTACAAAAATCCAAGGACTGTTCAATCATTGGCCCTAGTACCACACCCTTGGCAAGGGAAGAGAATATAGCCACAAAGCAATTTAACCTCGACAGGGAAAGAAACACTTTTTCTTTGAAGTCATCTTTGTGCTGAGAAATTAAATATCTATTTTGGTTTTGTTTTACTGTCAAGTAAAAACATAAAAACTTATGTACTACATACTTTTGGAAAAATTTTGTTGAAATAGATCATTATATTTGTATAAAAATTAAGGTTTATCTTTATAGCTATTGTGGAAACGTTGGTGGAAGTAACGGCTTTAGCAGAATATAATCATGGCACTGGCGTGAAGGCGAAACCGGTTGCAGAGAAAATAATTTGTCAAACCAGATGAAAACCCTCTACGACTATTTTTAAGATTAAATTAAAGCCCAAACTTTTAGGAAATTGTTTTTATTGAAATTGAGTTGGGCAGCAACAATTTGAAATAAATTTATAAAGTTTAATGGAACATGTTTTGATAGTTGAAGTATAGTGCAAGGCACTATACAGTTACAATAAAATAATATTTTAACTTCTGTATCTGACAGTCCCACCTAATTTGAATAACTGGTTTCATGTTTTTCTAACAACCCCTTTGTGACTGATGATGGGAAAAATCATCAGTAAAATAATATAGATGTTAATTTCAAATTATGGCATACTTTATGAGGTATTTTTTGATCACGTTACCTATATTTTGCATATATTAACAAAATTGGTATGAGTATGGTGATATTAAAGACTGAAAACTTTTAACATATTATTATGTTATTATACTTTCACCTCAGACTGATTAAGTAATACACCATAATTTGTGATAAATGTTATTTCCTCCTGGGTTGCTTAAAACGTTTATGCAGATGACATTGTTAAATTAAAAACTTACCCATCTCCTTGCTTCAAAAAAAGACGAGCCTCCAGATGGAACTGAAGAGACTGCAAACCTGAAAGTACATAAAAATCACTTATATTATTGGAAATGTAAGCCGAAATTGTTTATCAATGTATGTTTTTAATGTAACCATTCCTATATTTCTTTTTACTTGGTTTAATCTGTGTTATTTCTTAGCGCTGTATTTATATACGAGGTGTGTTCAATTATATGTCTTTAGACCATGAAAAAATTATTCAAAAATAAAACTACAAATATTTACCAGCACATTAATTGTTTTACCAACCGATATATACCCTATTCATAAAACTCTAGTGGCTGCTGATTCAAGAACTCGTTCACAGAGTTTTTTTACTCCCGAGTGCTACTAAAACGACTTTTTCAGTAGTTCAAAAATATCGAAATCCCAAGACGATAAATCTGGGGTGTATGGCGGACGTTCTTGAATTCTTAATTTTATTTTACCGTATTGGCGTCATGAAGCTGAGCATTATCGTAAAGCAGAATGACACCACGTTAAAACTTGCCTGGGCGTTTTCGTCTTATTGCTTGCTGAAGCTTATCGGACTTTTATTGTACAAGTTTGCATTGAAAGTCACTCTAGGCTCTTTAAACTGTATCAGCAAGAGTATTTCGTGGTCAGCAAGCAACATCCCCTTGCTGCAGAAGATTATGCTTTAAACTTCTCTGGTGGTGGTGATTTTGAATGTTTTCATCGATGACAACTTACTGGATGGTAAGAATAATAATAATAATACGAAGGTTTGTCACCAGCAATTGTCAACAAGGGAAAGTCATTGCCATTTTGCCTTTACTCCATTTGGTGTTTCAAAGGCCAGCCATTCTCAAGCTTTTTTGGTCCTCAGACAAAAGTCGGGGAACTCATTGCGATTAAACTGTTATGTACCCTAGTTTGTGTACGATAATATTATAGACAGATTCTACACATTTTCATCAGCATTTCCCGGAATTGTGCTGATTAACATTCGACGATGTTCTCTAGTCAGGATTTCTTCCCCGACCGCGAGGCATGGCGGGAGAAGAAGCCGGGCATACCACAGGACGCGCTCGTCTGGTTTACGGACGGATCCGGCGGGGAGCGTGGGACCGTGGCATGTGTTTACTCGGAAGGACCGAGGGTAAGTCATAGTATTTCCCTCGGAGCCCATGCAACGGTGTTTCAGGCCGAAATGTACGCCATCCTGCACTGTGTGCGGGAGACCAAGAGGAGGGGCTAAAACAAAAAGCGGATCCTCATGGCCACAGACAGCCAGGCAGCCCTTAAGGCACTAAGTAGCTCACGGGTAAATTCCTGGCTGGTGAGTGAGTGCCGAGACGAGACG
The DNA here is from genome assembly GCA_964006375.1 of Tillus elongatus. NCBI lineage: Eukaryota > Metazoa > Arthropoda > Insecta > Coleoptera > Cleridae > Tillus > Tillus elongatus. The sequence goes on from OZ023265.1 coordinate 43,011,832, forward strand.
AGCGACCTGGCTGGACATAATGAGGTGACCCTCATCTGGGTGCCGGGTCACTCGGGGGTCAAAGGCAATGAAGAAGCTGACAGTCTCGCGAAGAGAGGGTCAGCAGAACAATTTATGGGACCAGAACCGGCTCTGGGCGTGACAAAGAGCACTGACAGGGGAGCCATTAAGTCCTAGGTCAGAAACCAACACAAGGTGTACTGAGCAGACTGTCCAAGGCTCAGACATGGGAAGTCACTAATTGACGAACCCAGTTCAAAGAGAGCTGTGGAGCTGCTAAATCTTAGCAGAGGACAGATCAGAAACACAATAGGTCTATTGGCGGAACACATGGCCGTCAAGAAACACCTGCATAAAATGGGGTGGTACGAAGGGGGCCTCGCATGCAGACTCTGTGGCGAGGGGGAGGAATCAGCCCAGCACATCTTGTGCGAGTGTAAAGCTCTGGACCGCAAAAGACAACTGATCTACGATCAGTCTAGACCGGAGATAGAGCAATATAAAACTTCACCCTACCAATCGCTGTGCAGACTAGTTCAAGGCACAGTGATTTTGGAATGGGTGGAGTAAGACTAAGGGTATGCACAATCAACCAAAGGTTGCAGTGCTATCGGGGCGGCAAGGCCGCGGACGAGCCCTGAGGGAAAAAAATAAGGATTTCTACACATGCCATATATATGTATGTTGATGCTGTACACAGTGCACCTATTCACGGCTCATCATTAGAGCCTCTTTTCCATTCTTAATATTTCGACACAATTCCTTTACGGTTGAATATCCAGTACATGCGCATTCATACATTGCTGCATTCGCGTATGAATTTTCAATGATTGCAAGCCCTCAGCACACAAAAATTGAAAAATCTCTCCCTGATCAAACTTGGATATATTTTGGGCAACTAATGCCATTTTAAATTCATATTTTTTAAATTACGATTAAATATAAATGAGCGAACCTATTAATCTTCTTATAAAATTATTCTGTTATGAAAATAAAAACTAGTTTCGTTCTAAAGAAAAGCTTTGTACGTTAAAAATTAATGAACTTGTCTCTTTGTGGGCTTGTTTTGTAGATTATTGTATTTTATATGTATATTCCAAAGCCAAGGCATACCCTATTTAGATAATGAAAGCAAAAATCAAAACTTGATTTTTAAGATTGGATCACAAGGTATTTTCACCGTTTACTGCAGGAAGTTACCAAACCATCTCTTTCAAAGATAATTAATTACACAATGGCTATAGAATGGCAGAAGAAAGTGTGTCACATCAACCACACAATAGTGACAGCGAGCGCATGAAGGGTCTGACTGTAATTACTACACTCTGACCTTAGGATCATAATTGTATTGTGTGTGGATTCTGTAGAGACTAAATCTGATAACGCTATGGTACCAGGTGCCGTAATAGCATACGTGACGCAATTAAAACCGGTAACATCAAATCAAAAATCCCGAATGCGGCACTCACCCAACAAATTATCACATAACGATACTGGGGCTTCAACGTTCATTTTAATATTACATCTCTTCTACTGGTAATTGTGCTGCAATTTGCTCCGATATATAAAAAAACGGTATTCCTGGATGCGTGACTTCGGTTGATGTATTTTACTTGTTATTTCCTCGAAGGCAGTAGCAGTGGCATTTGTATTATGAGAAACGTTCATCGATCATTATACGATTGGTACACATGGATAAAGAAAAAACGTACAATGAAAGTTTAGTTCTGTGTGGATTGTTCACATACTCATGGCATTACTTAGATAAAAGGAAATAATAGGGTAAATTACAGCCACCATGAGCCTATATGTCATGTCAGGCATGAATCGCTACATGAAAGATGTCAATCTGGAATGCAGATTGTTAAAAAGGTTGATTTAATAAAACATAAGCATAAGTCCTATAGTGGTCGTATCTATGGCGCAATGGTAAGAACACCTGTTGTAGCCAAAGGTCGTGGATTCGATTCCCAGTAGAAGACTAAGCGTCATTTCACTTTTTCAATATCTACTGTACTTATATCTTACCGTTCGCTCTTCATCTTAAATAAGAATTTACCTCTTTTAAAGCATGCAATCAATTTTTATGGCTGCATGTGAAGAAAATTGGTCAGGATGAGTATTAAGCATATATTTGTAAATCTGATCACCTTATAAGTCTTTCAAATATGTGAAATTTCACCCTGACATTTCTTATAAGTTATTGTTCGTTGCTGCGGAATCCCTTTATTTTGTTTGTTCATGAAAACGGCCAATAGCTATGAATATACAGTTGTACATAAAAACTGTTTCTTTTTGAGTTGTTTATCTCTGGTTCATTTAAAACAATGTTTTTGCTGTGACCTTGTAACTTATTTGCCCAGGCGCGGGTATGGGTATTTATTGCACATGTAAAGGTACTAAACAACAGAAGATCGGGCCAGTGCGTTTATTGCAATTAGAATATTTTTTTTAATTTACGATAATATAATGACAATAAAATAATTTGACTAAAAAAATGAAGCAAAGTTTAATTACAATATTTTAACAAGACGGAGTTATTAAAGCAAAAAGAATTTAAAAAAACGAAATCACCCGTTTTAGTAAAATTGTATTTATTGATGATGGTGACAGCGGTCGGATGTTTTTGATCGGATGTTTTTCTTAGCATCAGCTTCTTAAGATGTGTGCTTGGATAGTAGAAATATGGGCTTCGTATGGCATACTGACGGTCCATGGAAACACCGCCTCCCCTAATTATTTATAGTAAAATTGTATTTTTCCTTTTAAATTGCCTTTCTTCTTTTTATATTTTTCCTCTTATTAAGTTTGAATCGAGTAGTAGGTAGTTATTTGCAATATTTATCCGATAATCGGGGGTCGGAATCGCTTATTTCCTACTGTCTACTGTGTCTACTGTCTCTGTCTGTACCACTGTAGTCCGTACGAAAATTGTTGTTTTATCTATGCAGTTTATATCGTTTCCAGTATGCGGTTTAAAATCCGCTTCCGCGAGTCAGTATTGGTCGGTTGATCGGCGCGTGTTTTCTTTGAAATAAGGTGCAGTGAAAGTCCCTCTCCCTCGTCCGTCTACGAGTGACGCCGTACAAGTTTGTGAATGTGTTTTTGTTATATGTAATTTAAAAAACAGAAATTTTTCGATTCATCCTTTTCGGGAAAAAAAAAACAGAAAATAATAAATTATGGTCGACCAACGCCTACATTAAACTCAACGAAGGAAATGAAGAGTTTTAAACACCACTTTAAGACCAGTGTTTACCAAACATATCAATGGTTAACGGGTTGTGAAACATTTTCCAGGTTCTTTTGCTGGTCCTGCTTCTGTTTTCATCAACGTCTGCACAAAAAGAGAAACATTCATGGAATACGTGGGGGTTTTCGGACTTTAAAAATTTGCACAAAATTGTTAAAAGACATAGCAACAGCAATTGCCCCTTGAAATCGCGTTTTAAGCTGAAACGGTTCGGCTTAGTGCGTAAATCAAATTTCTAACTTTCGATATTCGGTCTGAGAAATGTGGCTACTATAATCCATTGCTTCCCTTATTTGGAAACCCACCCCCAGCTGCTGCTTTTGAGCTGGAGGTGGCTGCCTCTTTGAAAGATCTGCTTTACTCTAATAAGAGCTGGTTAGTGTATGCTTTCCCTAGAGATACATGGTTTATTCTTAAGAGACCTTGGCTTTCTATTTAAAAAGCGGGGAGGTCTGAACGAAACTTTAGAAGGTGATTACTCCATTTTGTTTTCCGTTAACGTGTATAAACATCTGTTGAAATTTAATGGGGTTGATTTTCATCTTAATTTAAAAGCTCACTCACAAAATAGCATGCCACCGGTGACATATGGCATGGGACATACCGATCTGTAGAGCCAAATGGTTCTATGACTGAACAAAAAAGAATAGGATTATATTTACATGAATCGTTGACAAAAACGAATTGCACGTTATAAGTTTATTTGGTAAAAATGTGTAAATTATTAGAACAGGTTAATATAACTGATGTTCACACAACATGAAATTCCAATTAGCACCAACGTGGTATTTATATTTCCTCTATTGAGTGATAACGGCCACATAAAATATCAAAACCGACTGGAGATATGTTTTCTCGTTGATTAATAATATAGTATGCAGCTTCATAACGGACAGAGTAATAATACTACGGTATTATAGGTGATATAGGGACCAGTGCGTGAGAAAGAGCCAGCATAAATACACGTATCAAAGACAAATAAAACCAACACGCGTTTTCAGTTAATAAGTTTCCTGTGCAAGCACGGAGCGCGAACACCAGGAAGTTTACTATATCTGAGAACGAGCGTTAAATTGAGAATGAGCTTCTGTGCTGATTCGCGTATTATAGGAACGGCAAGAATTTCTTTGCTTTTTATACTCTTTCATTATCTACAGTTCATCGTTTAGGCTACTCATTTCCTAATTATCTCGTTATGTTCTGAGAGAGCTGCAGAAACATCAACACAGTGATTTGGAATCATACCAATAATATTTGATGCCTTGTAATTAGAGTTTTAAGTGATATGCCTGGATCATAAAGAACGCAACCATAATGAAATAAAATTCTAATACAAGTGTCTTGTTAACTACCGCCTATCTAGTAATTTTTCTTTAAAAAAATTCACTAATGAGGAGAGCTCGACTTTTGAGTTTTGAAACAATTTACTAAACTATTTATAAAACAAAGTCACGTACCATAATTGTTCAAGTTTTCAGAAAGGTTTCTGCGGTGATAAGTGTGAGAAATACGTGGTTCTCCGGTTAACCCGCGTCGAAAATTTATGAAAACTCGACGTTTCGGCTCCCGTCATGTAGAAGCCCCACTATAAATAATACAACATCATCAAACGGTATTCAGATTTCTCTCAGGTCTAAGGTTGAAGACAAGCGCCTCCGTGGCCGTGCGGGAAAGTCGATTCAGACTTTCCAATACAGACTCGGGGGTCGACGGTTCGAGCCTCACCGGCGGCGGATGATTTTTCAAAATCACTGTCGTCGTTGAGATCGAGCTCAAGGTGGAGGGTAGGTTAGTTTAGATGAGCAAAAAGGGTCAGCAATGGCCTAATTGCCAGTAAGCATCTTACCTTTACCTTACCTTTTAAGGTTGAAGACTCTGAGACACTAAGTGAGTGGTGAACGTGTCGCCACCTAGTTCGGAACCAAGTACTATGTTGTCACGCCCGCTCCAAATAACACAGAGTGTTAAAAATAGAGACAGTATACAACTAACTAACAATTTAAAAAATTGTTAGCCCTGGCCCATTTCTACCCCAATATAGGGACAAAGTATGTAAGACTAGATGCATTCTAGCAACAATTAGAACCGTAGACCGGTTTCGCTCTCATTTGTTGCTAGAATGCATCTAGTCTTACATACTTTGTCCCTATATTGGGGTAGAAATGGGCCAGGGCTAACAATTTTTTAAATTGTTAGTTAGTTGTATACTGTCTCTATTTTTAAAACTCTGTGTTATTTGGAGCGGGCGTGACAACATAGTACTTGGTTCCGAACTAGGTGGCGACACGTTCACCACTCACTTAGTGTTTTGAGACTGGCTATACTATAGCCGTGTTATTTTTGGTGCATTTTTGCTACAATTAGTATGCCGTACTGAAGAGCTCTAATGAGAGCGAAACCGGTCTACGGTTCTAATTGTTGCTAGAATGCATCTAGTCTTACATACTTTGTCCCTATATTGGGGTAGAAATGGGCCAGGGCTAACAATTTTTTAAATTGTTAGTTAGTTGTATACTGTCTCTATTTTTAACACTCTGTGTTATTTGGAGCGGGCGTGACTTGGTTCGGAACTAGGTGGCGACACGTTCACCACTCACTTAGTGTTTTGAGACTGGCTATACTATAGCCGTGTTATTTTTGGTGCATTTTTGCTACAATTAGTATGCCGTACTGAAGAGCTCTAATGAGAGTGAAACCGGTCTACGGTTCTAATTGTTGCTAGAATGCATCTAGTCTTACATACTTTGTCCCTATATTGGGGTAGAAATGGGCCAGGGCTAACAATTTTTTAAATTGTTAGTTAGTTGTATACTGTCTCTATTTTTAACACTCTGTGTTATTTGGAGCGGGCGTGACTTGGTTCCGAACTAGGTGGCGACACGTTCACCACTCACTTAGTGTTTTGAGACTGGCTATACTATTGCCGTGTTATTTTTGGTGCATTTTTGCTACAATTAGTTATGCCGTACTGAAGAGCTCTAATGAGAGCGAAACCGGTCTACGGTTCTAATTGTTGCTAGAATTCATCCAGTCTTACAGACTCTGAGACTTAAGAGACGACTTCCAGTGATATTTGGGGTATAGACAAATTGAGGTCCGCTAATCGAACTACAGCAACTCAACCTCCTCTTCTCCACCGCTCTCAGGTGAGGAGTAGGCAGCATGAGGCCTTGGTGTACTTTCCATTTTAAAAAATATGTTGTTTTTTTTTACAAAGTTTTTAAAACTTATTATTAAACAGTTAGATGTCTTTGCATTCTGGGATGATAACCCGCCAACATACAAAGCGGGAGGCCTTAAGTTCGACTTCCTAGCGGACAAGACATCATGCGGTGTAAAAAATCAAGTTTTTGTAGCAGCCAAAAAAATAAAACTTATCAATGCAGTCAGAAAGATTATACACCGGTAAATAACTTAATAATTGTTCTTGCTACTTCTTTCTCCGTGTGTCCTGTCACAATGTGTACTGGGTATCGTCAAAGGACTGTTAACATTATAGTGTTAATTTTCAAAAACTGTACATATAACCGATAACGATTGACTAATTATTAACCCGCAATGACTTGCAATTACCTATGACAAATCCTGAAACCTTTGTCTTTGATGATTCTTTTCTCGGACACACTTGCAACCGAGTGCCGTGTGATTTGTCTTTGTTCTCTCCATGTTATTACGGTGAGTCAACGCTGGTATTAACAAATACGGCAAACTAGAACGGAACAAAGAAAGAAATCAAAATAAAACCATAAAGAAAGAGGTATATCATCAGATAGCATCATAGTATATAGTATCTGGCATCTCAGGTTTGTTTACATCCATTTGCCGTGTGGACTACTTCATCGCTACTGGGTTTGGCGAAATTATGCGTTGTTGCCAAATTGTTATAACTGGGTTAGTATTTAGGTCTTTAAAAGCTGCTTTCAAACACAGCTCTATCGCAGTAGCGATCTCTCGTATGTAACTAGGAAATATTTTCTTTCAACAACCATAATAAACACAATTTCTTGTACACAGAGATGTGTAAAACTTATCATCACAGTCTAAAGACAATGTCGCGTTGTCATCGCACCCATGACATTCTGCTCACCAACGATTTTCAAATCGGTGGCCCCATCCCTTGACTTCCCTGATACAGGGAATAGTGTACAAAATGTAAGACAAGACGCATCCTGACTATCATTAGAAACACAAACCGGTTAATAGACACTATATGCCCAAGTTGACAATGGCGTATGAAATTTAAAATTTCATTCATCATAATTTCAATATATCACTGTTTTTTATTACCTCAAACTAAAAATTACTTTTTAGGAAACATTGGGAATTACAAAATGTAGAGCCTTGTCCTCTGGCTTCACAAGTGCCTGTTTTTTTCTCTTCAACCTTTTCGTCTTTTACGGTATGTTTGTTATTTATTGAGAGAGGCGGGAGTAGTTTGTTATTTGTTGAGGAACAGATAACCAGAGTGAATGGTAAAATTTGAGAAAAAACCTTTACGTTTGAAACCTAACGCTTTTAGTAGTAAGGTGTTTGTCATCTTAGCTCCAGTTAAAGCCCTTTTAATAGCTGATTTCTACCAACTCACGTGAGACCTATTTTTTATTCGAGAAAATACGAAATATCCCATTTTAGGTGCAAACAATAATCTGCAAAATAACCTGTCTAGGATTAAGAAGTTACCATAATTCCATAAAGAAGAGTGTAATAATGAATGTTAATTTGTGCAAAAAACAAAATTATGAAACCCAGCACGTTAACGGGGGTTGTCGACCCCGCAGCTTGATTTTACTTATTTGTGGACAATACAGCGTCTTCGACGCGGTAAATGGATTTATGCCCTTTACCAATAACGGCAACGTCGAGATGCAAGCTGACAGAACGGCTATAACCTCTGCCGATCAGGTGCATGACCGAGAAGACTAACCAGCCCAGAGTCCTTTGCCTTCACTAGCACTAGCTGCTCCGTTGGCTTAGCTTGTGCTTGCTGCCTACAGCTTGTATAAACCACAGCGTTGCCGGGTTGACAATTATAGACTTTTCCTAAATTTTTAGGGGTTACGGTGACTGGATAAAAATAAGAAAATACTGATATTGTAGGACTAGCCTTAATTTGTATTTTCTGTAATAAATTATTAACATAAGTATTGTTGTTGTAGTTGTTCACAGCCGTTGTTGTTGTTCTCACCCCTATATGCTTTATGTGAAAACTGTAACCTGTGTTGAGCACTAATAAGTACACTTAAAGAACCCAAATCACCACAACACATATTACGATCCTTTCATTGACCATGTCAACATCTTCAGAGGAAGAAAAAATCTAAAATTAAACTACTAGCTACAGTGTATTTATATCGCGTCTAGGTAAACGAACTAGTCCGAAGTAAAATTGTCGTCGAAGACCCATCGTTTTTTTATTGTCTAGTGAAACTACACTTCCACTACCGTTCATTTTCACGTCTCTAGCTATACTTGACAAGCTTTAGTTTTAGTTAAATTATTTTAAATTTTTATTAAATTCAAATGATACAAAGAATACCCGTTGAAGCTTGTCCCAGGTTTTATCATTAGGAAAATTGTTTGTGGCCTATCACATGACACAGCTTTGTATTTATGACCTGCTCTACCACATACAAATCTTAAATGTTTTCATAGACTTGAGTTGTTTATTTAAACAAACAAAAAATTGTTAATGATCATTCGGGAGGACATGGTTCTCATCGGGTGACTCCTGAACTGGATGCTAATCATCTCAATGGTTATTATTGTTGCATTGCTTCTGGGCTGATACAGTGGAGGGTCCCTTGGACGGATCCACTGGGCTTCATGGATGATGTTTTTATCCCTGACATCTTCTTTTTTACGCCGGACAATTCTGCTGAAATTCATGGAGTGCTCCATGACTTTAAGAACAAGGATTCTATCGGGTGGAATGGTATGTATGTCAAACTGCTTCTTCACCTTCCTAACTGGGTTCTTGAAATCTTGGCAGATGCAATTAATAGTTCGATTATAACGGGATCTTGTCCTTTATCTCTGAAAATGGCTAGAGTAATTCTTGCATATAAAGGAGGTAAAACAGATTCTTCAAATAGTTTTCGTGCTCTGTCTCTACTTCCTACCATCTCTAAAATAGTTGAGAAATTAATTAAAAATAGAATGCAGGTATTTCTTGGTAAACACAGGATCCTAACATCTTCCCAGTTTGGATTTCAACCTAAAAAAGGTACAAATGATACAATATTTTCTTTTCTTGAAAATCTGTACCTTTCACTGAATAACAATCAGGTAGCTGCGGCAGTGTTCTGTGATCTCACTAAAGCATTTGATTGTGTTGACCATGATATACTGTTACGCAAACTTCCTACTTATGGCTTTAGGGGGGACTTTGCTTGAATGGTTGAGGTCCTATTTATCTGATCGTCAGCAGAGTGTTCAACTTGGTCATATTAGCTCTGGGTACCAACATATTCACCATGGTGTTCCGCAGTGGTCTGTTCTTGGCCCACTGCTGTTTTTACTTTATATTAATGACCTGTCTATGTTGAAAATTAAGGGTCATATGACTATCTATGCTGATGATATAACCATCTTGTGGAGTAGTGATAGTGTTGGAGCACTGGAGCGCACTGTGGCAGAGGATATGAAGATGATAGAAAACTGGTTCATTTCAAATCTGTTAACTTTGAATGTCTCTAAGACTAATATCATGCATTTCAAATGTAGTCTGCCTGCTGTGACCCTAGCAGCTGAGGAACTTGGGAAGGAGAGCTGTGTTAGGTTTCTGGGACTATACATTGATCAATCGTTAAAATTTGAAACACATATAAATCATCTATGTAAGAAGCTTTCATCAGGTTGTCACGCACTAAGAGTTGTTTCAAAAAGCTTGGACAAGAGTACATCTAGAAGTGTTTACTTCTCACTTGTGTAATCCCATCTAAGGCATGGCATTTGTTACTAGGGCTCTTGTGCAGGTTATCTTTTCAATATTGTATTTATTCTGCAGAAAAGAGCCCTCAGATATTTGTGTGGGGTTAGTGTCCGTGACTCTTGTAGACCTTTATTTGTTTCTGAGCGGATATTGACCCTACCGTCTCTGTTTGTTTTGGAGACTGCATGCCTTATGCATGAAAAATATAAAGATGAAATCAGGTCAGTGTCTTCTCGTGATACAAGACAAAAGAACTGCATTCCTCTTCCTATACCGTCCACATCATTGTTAAAGAGGTCATTAATATATAATAGTAAGAATATATTTAACAAGATACCACTAAACTTGAGGAGGTCTGGTGACATTGAAATTTTTAGGAAAGAGCTTAAGGAATTTTTAATTGCAAAATGTTATTATTCAATAGATGAATTTTGTAATGATGCACTACTGTGACAGATTCGATTGGTGTTGTTTGGGAGTTTTCATTTGGACTGCTTTCTATATATTGTGTGTTTATATTATATTGTTGGTTAGGTCAGGTCAGGTCAGGTGTGTGTATGTTTATATTGTTATTTATTTAGAGTTATACTAGTCACTTATGCATTTATATTACTATTTGTTGTGAACTTATATTTTTGTGTTTTTATATTTTTACAACTTTTACTTTTATATGTTAGCTTTGCTTGTCAATAAGACTTTTATCTTTGGACAATAAATCACCTATCTATGTATCTAAACTTCAATTTCCTAATGACTCCTTAGAAAAAGGTCTAAAGTTCATTTCTGTCACAGGCAGGTCTCTTTCGTCCTCTTCAAATGTTTAAAAAGGTTTCATTTTGATATTGAAAAAAAAATAACTCCAACATGCGATAAAACACCCTCCTGTTGAAAAATGCATCCCTGTTTGGAACAATTGTAATGTTTTAACAGGACTTAGATCACCTATTAGGCTTCAGCTGATCATGCCAGAAGTTTATGTAGATATTAAATTGCAATACATTCAAAACATAAAAATATCATGCCCACCAGTATTACTAGTTCATACATTTAGTTTTTGTATCATTTATATGTGGCATTTCGCTAGGTAGAGGACTGCTTTTGCGACTGACTTGACATGTGCGGAGACATTTATCACATAAACTTTCTTAGTTTTTGATACCTGAAGAAATTGTTATAATATTCTTGTTCTAACAAGATATTTTTTTATTTATAGAGGGGGCGCAGAATTTTAATTTTACCCTGCTTCTATTGGCAACACTGATAGTTTAGTAGACGCAGCAGCAGCAAGCCAGCAAACACAGAACAGAGTAGAGAGCACGTGGGGTGGTGAAGCCGGAGTGCAGTGCATTCTCACTCAAACTCGTCCCTATTGCGATGTAAACATTGCGGGGGCAATGCCCTGCCGATGAGCCCCCCGCCATCTCCCTGTACCCCCGCATTCCCCCAAGAGTAACACACTCTTTGTGACTAGCAGTGGGCATGTGACGTCACATCTTAGAGACGCCACCGTGATGGCATTGCCATATACTGCTACGCAAAATTTTCGCATCCTTAATCTTTCAGCGAGTAATTTTTCATGTATTCCGTAAGGCAGCACCTTATAGTGTCGTTTTCTAAAAGGCGAAATACCAGCCCGGCTTAAACTACACTAGGATAAAAAGAATTGTACATCGCAATCAAGATTATATAGCAACAAAAGCTTTAGAATTTTAAAGTGTAGTGGCTTTAAAAGTAAAGATGGCACCACAAATAATTGTAGAATAAATAAAAAATGTTTATATACCTACATGAATATAAATAGAACAGGGAAACTTTAGGAACTACGAACAAGGGAAACTTGAGACTAAGTTCCCAAGTGTTGCATATTTTCTTTATATCCACGTGTAGAAACATATGTTCAACAAATATTTTATTAGTCTTATGCAACATACTTAATTGGTTAGGCCCAATGAAATATTGAGCCCTTCCATTTTACCTTTTCGAAGACATTTGTTGCTACATGATTTGATCAAGGGATTCCCACAATATTCCTTAACCAGTAGCTTATTTAAGCCCAGCGGGTTTAACGAAACTGTTCTTCAATGAAATACCTATACAAAGAAATACCGTCCTACTGTATGCCTGGGGAATCTTAATTTTACGACTACTTAATATGTACTAAACCTCAACTGTACTTAGTAGACCTACACCAAATATAACATTACACAGCGTATTTTTTTTCTGATAGAGGTGAATACAATAAATGGGGGTAAATGGTGCTGCAATGGGGTTACTATGAAGTTTGGGGATCATTTCAATTTCCGAGTACTTTTAACAAAGTAAGCGGATAACAAGAAGTAAACAAAATTAGATTGCTTTAATAAGGAAATTTTATTGTATCTATGGAAAAGAAAAGTTTTGTCATGACATCTATTGACACAGGTGTCTAAATGAGGACATTTCAGTTTAGAAAATGATTGTTCAAAAAAACGTATGTACACGTAAAATTTAAACGATGCAAATTTTAACAGCATGAATCTGCAAAAAATAATTTATTATAAATGTGATATAAATTACATCATGTACTGAAATCCAAAGATTTCGCACCAAAACAGGTTTAGAAGAAAGGCACAAAGTTCTGAAATAACTAGTTTGGTATTGACCTGCTGAGTTAAGGATGACCAAGAATTTTAGTGATGTCCAAGTTGTAGAAGTTCTTGATGAAAATCAGGAAGTAACCAGACGTAATCTGCTAACAATCAGTTGTGGAAATGTGTATTAAAGCGATTGCAAAGACCGTACATCATGGTTTACAAAATTGTTTACAAATTTCTAAAAATGTATCCATATAAATTGCCGTTTGAATCAAACTAGGCGGATTTGGGCATCAGGTACGATTTTCTTTGCGAATACATACTCGGGTGAATTTTGATCGACAGACCATTGATTCTGATGAGCAGGAAAACCACACTAATTCTTTTAAGAAAATCTGCATCACAAACAACTCACCTACTCTGATGACGGAAGACTCTGATGATACGAATCGAAAATTCATCTGTATGAACCAAGCGTCGCTGGAACTGTTACCGTAACATTCAATCGGTAACGCAACGAACTCTGTGTCCAGATTTTTATTTTCACGTTCCTCCGTGCACTGCGTATTATAAACCAATATTTTTTTTATTTCAACAACACACCACGAGGGCTTACAGCCTAAATACTATCGTACCGTGGGTGTCGACAAGGAGGAAAGAGTCAACTTGTTAATTCTGGACTTGAAGGTTTGGAGGTTCAGGGGAGAAGGAAGAACATGTGCCGGCAAGGAATTCCACAACTTGGAAGTCCTCGGGACAAAAGAGCGGGCATAACAAGATATTCTATGTCTGGTGACCTGGACAGTAAAAAGGTGCATTCGCTCTGTTCCTCTGGTAGATCTGTTGGGGGCAGCAGGTGGAGGAACTATGGAAGAAAGCTCCTCTGAGCAGTGCCCGTGCAGATATCTATAAAAGAGAGAGAGAGGTCACCAACGGCACGTCGATGTTCTATGTCTGGTGACCTGGACAGTAAAAGGGTGCATTCGCTCTGTTCCCCTGGTAGATCTGTTGGGGGCAGCAGGTGGTGGAACTATGGAAGAAAGCTCCTCTGAGCAATGCCCGTGCAGATATCTATAAAAGAGAGAGAGAGACGTCACCAACGGCACGTCGGTGGGCAAGGGATGGCAGCCTTTGGGTGAGGGTAGGGTCACCGATGAGACGTATAGCTCTCTTCTGAATTTAGTCCAAATTACGATTGCATTCGGAATCGCCTTCGCAACCTTACTACATACATTGCGATTCAGATACCATTAAATTATCATTAGATTCGAAATCTCCTTCGCGGTTATCGTCCAAGTTGGTTCAAATTTCTCTTAGGTATATGTGTACTAGTATTGACTCTTCTATTAGTTATTCTTTACTACATTGCGTGTAAAATACGTAGAGATAACTATCATAGTTACATTTATGTATGTACTGTATGTACACATTGTAAGAGTTGCATCAAAACCTGTTATCGCTCGGATGAAACGGAACCCACCAAATGTTGTTCAAATTATACAGAATACAATAATTCATCGTTCCTCTTCCGCTCAAACGAAACGGAAACTCAGGTGAACAAGCCTCGAAGAGCGAGACTCTACTGTATACGTAATTGTTAATTGCGCAAATGTTGAGAGATCATGAAATTCCACAATTTCCACTTGAGTACCAAGAAATTAAAAACATGATTTTTATGCAGGATGAAGCACCTTCGCACATTTCCAGATTATTAAAAAACAGTTTAGTGAGGTTTTTCAAGATAGTGTCTTGAGCAAATATTTTCATTAATTTATAGCAGTTAAGATCACCTGATGATTACTGGTTGATGTAGCAAAATTACATCAACTTAATTATTTTATCGTTAACCAGAAAAAACATGTGTATAGCATGTCTAATTAAAGAGCTTTTGTCTTACATGCATTTCACAACCTTTCTTCCTTTGGTTAGTGTGCTAAGTTTTCAACCCACTTGATACATTTTAGAGAGAAAACATACATCATCCAACTATGTACATTCTTCAGATTTTCTAGACTGGACGAGCTTGAAATAATATCAAGAAGAAAGAGCAATAAGACGTTTTATTTTCTCTCGCCCTCTTTGCATATATAACCACAAATGAATGTAGAGCCGCTATATCTGTACAGTTACGAACCTCGGTGGTTCAGAGGTAAGAACGTGTGCCTCTGAACCGAAAGGTACTGGGTTTGATCGCAGGGTACTCCTTTTACTTTTTCAGTACAAACTGTAACATTAACATCAACCGAGGTTCTGGCATTGGATTTGAGCAAGTTGAATGTCTGCACGTTCCGCCATTCGGAGGGGGCGTAAATCCGTCGGTCCCGTGTCCATGCGATGTTGGGCACGTTAAAGATCCCTACCCTCCTTACAGAAAGTCAGTGGTTCGGCAAAATTTCCAGGATAGTGAGGTGAAACTGCTCGCTGGCGTCGGTGATTGGCCATAGTCGCGGAAATAGGCCAACGTTAAAGAAAAAAAAACACATATCTGTACAGTTCTTTAATGAAGAAAGTCAGTTTGAATCAAACTTTTATCCAGAGATTTTTAAATAGTACCATACAAACCACTATCTAACGCGATTTAAGAAAACAGTTGAAGTTATGAGCACTATTCGAATACTCGAGCCCAAAAATATTAGATGGAGTGGATTGGTATTCTGGACGCTCAAGAGTGATTTAAATTAGCCGAGGACCAGTAACCACTCTCCACACATCGCCAACTTTAAGAAGACCTAAACAAACGAAAAGACACCACATTTTGTTCAGGAAGTTTATATGATGTAGGAAAAGCAACAGACTGCTGGACTGATACTGTAACACAGCGTATTATAAGCGCCTCTCGAATGCACTTATTAACTGTTCTCAGGTTCTCACTGTTCATTATATTTACATATGTTTACCTGTAGATACTGTCCATAATTGGCATCCATTATTCGAAAACAAATAATACAAACAGTCCAAGGAATATGGGAAAAATACCGGGTGCCTCCGGGCTATCTATACCAGAAACGTGAGTCTTGAGAGTCGGTTAATGGTTTGTTTACATCTTGTCACTTCATCGATAAGGCAAAATGCATGCAACCTTTTATTTAAACTGATCTCTTCAGTCTATTCTAGAAGCGTTGCAATATCTACCATAGCTAATACCTGCATTTAAGAGCAAAATCAGTCATTTTATACAAAATTCAATAAGTGATTGTTTTGTTTTGAGTAAAAATAACGTAAACTATTTTGCTAACGGCTGTTAGCCCTGCCTTATGGGTCATAGATGGAACAACCTCAATTTTCACATTTTTTTTTCATTAAGTGTTAATTAAAAAATTGACTTTTGCATATATTGCATATATTTTAAAAAACCTGACGATAGTTTCACTAATCAGAGCATGAATAATTCTAAAATATCTTACACCTCTATTTATATTCTTCTGCAGGTAGTGGGTTAGGTTTAGCGAGGTTCAACGACACAACAGTTAACATATTTCTTTTGGCGGAAATATCTGAATTCTTTTATTATCTATCGGACGTGCTTCTGCCGGTATTTTTTGTAAAGTAATCTATCAGTAGACTACCCATAGGCGGCGGAGACAGATTCATAGAATTTTTATTATTACTACAAGTAGCAATATGAATATATATATATATATATATATATATATATATATATATATATATATATATATATATATATATTTATTTATTTATATATATTTATATATATATATATATATATATATATATATATATATATATATATATATAAATATATATATATATATATATATATTTATTTATTTATATATATTTATATATATATATATATATATATATATATATATATATATATACACTTTCCAAGGCGTTTACCTGTCTTGGTTGTCTAACATTTTTTATTAATTTCAGATTCTCCTCATTTACGTGGTAATTATTAGCCCAAATATGTCGGGCAACGGAAGATATATCTATAGTAACGTATCTTAATTGTGCTAAATGTTCTTTAAATCTAATTTCCATAGATCTTTTTGTTTGTCGCACGTATTTAAGATCACAATATTTACAACTAATTTCATAAATTCCCGATATTTTGACCGTACTATCCTAATGCCTAGCAAGTTTTTTAAACTATTTTTTGTCGAAATGTTAGTTGCAAATTGGCTTTTTTCAAAATGCTATCTAGACCCCTCGTGGTTCGAGATTCAAATGGTAAGCAAACAAAGTTTTTTTCGGCATTCTCTCTTCTAAAAGTCGCTGATTCCGCTAACATTTTCTTTGTTTTCTGTTTGTTAATTAATTTCTCCACTGGCAAGCAGTGTATCTGTTATCCTCGGCCACATGCTTAATATACCCTAATTCTTTGATATATATATATATATATATATATATATATATATATATATATATATATATATATATATATATATATATATATATATATAT
This sequence comes from Tillus elongatus, assembly GCA_964006375.1. Lineage (NCBI taxonomy): Eukaryota > Metazoa > Arthropoda > Insecta > Coleoptera > Cleridae > Tillus > Tillus elongatus. Next base: position 43,029,020 of record OZ023265.1, read on the forward strand.
TTACTTAAAGCAGAATTAATTAACCTGTTTACTAAAAAATTCAGACTGGCCTTTTTTTGTGCGTACGTATGATGTGAGTCATTCGAAACCACCACTATAAGTTACATTCCGAATGAAATGGGATAAAGATGCAGTACAGCTAGTACAAATAAATCAATTGGTTTATACCAATATTATATTTACGCTTGGTTGTGTTTACAAAGCGATTAATGAAGACGCCGGTATTGACATTGCTAAACAAACAAAACGTTTTAAGTTTCTGGTTGTGATCTAGTTTTAACGAGAATTTCTCTTTTACATAAAATCTATTGTCTAAGCAGATTTTACCGAAAGTGAATTTACTTTTCTTATATACAATAGATGTGTCTGTTAGAATTTCTTCTCATAAAATAGATGCTGTGGTGCACTGATTATGTTCACGTAAAATTAAACAGATGGGTTAAGATGGAATCGTATTTTAAAATCATAAATTAGTCCAAAAAGTCCACTTTGCTCAATAGAATAAGAAAAATCCGTCAAAATGTGTTGGGATATCATTATTTTTCAAAATGCGGATTCTGCAAATGTGAATTTTCTAGACAAGACAACATGAAGCAAGAGTTGTTTTAATGTAATATTTTTAAGACAACCTTAAAATCATTAAACATAATTACAAACAAAAAAGCTAAAAGAAAGCTAAGATAAACAGAAGCAATAGTCCTGGAAAAGGTATATTTTTTACTAGTCAACCGTATTGTGCCCAGAACGTTGAATTGACAATCATTTATCTTATCGTATAATATTAAATGAATATTATTCATCATATATCATTTTTTTGTGTGCTCTTCTTTGGCCTCCTAAAGGCACAAATAAAATATTTTAAGTGCCCGTAATTATTATATTATATATAAAATTAAGCTAGAAATTTAACATTTGGTGCCATAGCATGATTTCATAGTATAGTCCCTCTATGAAGGCAACTGAGGTACCAAATTTCGTCATTAACAGAACTAACTATTTTTGAAGTGCAAATATTTTGATGAATTTGCAGTTTAATCCACGGACAGTTTTAGATAAATCGACTGCTGACAGATAAAGTTTGGCATCTTACACCATTTTTACCTTGGTGTGATGTAAACACGTTTCTGAAAACATTTTTCTAAAAAACCTCTGTGGACTCAACTGCAGATTTACTAATATTTTTATTCAAATATTGTTAAAACTGAGTATCCGAGCGATACTTAAATAATAATTAACCGATTTCAATTGAACGTGGCGCGTATCTCTTGCAAATTTCTTGGATGTGTTCGGATCAGTTTTTCTCGAACTAATCAAATTTCTTTACAAGAACAAATTGTATCTCTGACAATAGTAAAGCTATTGATCAGATTTGGTACACGTATTGTTTTTATAGACACTCATTCTGTACCAAAAGCCAAGTTTCTAAGTTGATAGGACATCAAATTATAATTTGAAATATTTTATGAAAATTCGCTACCATAACGCCCTTTCTGCGTCTGAGCTTTTATAATGTTGGACAGATGTATGAAAATTTGTTACTACAGCGCACGTGTTGCATCAGGCCTTATTTAGTATATCTTATCCTCCTGTCATTCAGTCCCAATTTTTTTGTACACGTAAATAGTGACGTCAGAGCAATTAAACCCTGATTATCATAAAATATTCTGTACGTAAATGTTATAGCACACCATAAAAAGGAAGTTGGGCACCTTAAAACAGATTCTACTGGCTTGCTTACCCGCACCTAAATTTATAAAACACATTTATTTATTTTCGCGCATGGGGGTCACTGACCACTGGATCCGTTTTATAAAAAAGTGTTACTACAGGATAACGATAAATTGTATTAAGCATATATGTATATATGTATATATATATATATATATATATATATATATATATATATATATATATATATATATATATATATATATATATATATATATATATATATATATATATATATATAATATATATATACTTAAAAAATTGTGGGAAAGCCGTCAGTTGCAAAATAAAACTCTTTATTAAATGCCGAGCTTTCGGAAAAGTGTATTCCATTCTCAAGGATATAACGCGAGTTTTACTATAACTAATTATGGAATAGCAAACATGAACTTTTCGACTTCAGTCCAATTTACAAAAAGGTTTTTTCGTGTTTGTTATTACATAATTAGTTACAGTAAAACGCGCGTTATATCCTTGAGAATGGAATACACTTTTCCGTAAGCTCGGCATTTAATAAAGAGTTTTAATTTGCAACTGACGGCTTTCCCACAATTTTTTAAGTAAATAACAATATTACCGTCATAAAAACTGAATACTATATATATATATATATATATATATATATATATATATATATATATATATATATATATATATATATATATATATATATATATATATATATTACATACATACAGGGTGATTTACAACGCAATGGACACAGAATGTGCGCGTGTAGAGGACCTCAAAACATGCCGATTTTTTATGTAAAATTTTTCCCTGACGCCCATGGTTGACCTCGGAAGATTCTTTAATAAATACAAGAAACAGCTGTATTGCAGCAGTGCCCTAACGTATAAAACAACCAAATTTGGTAGACGGTTTTCTTTTTTATCAACATCCTTATTTGACAAAAATTTTAAGTACATATAAACTCAAAAAGTGGTGAATTAGGGGTGGGTCACCCTTTTAATGATTTGATTTTTTTAAACCCTAACCTAATTGAAAGTTAAAAGACTATCAATTTTATAGCAAATTAAATTTTCTACCTTTTTCTCCTCTTGTCACTTTTTCGACAAACCACACGTTTTTGTGAAAATTGAGATTTTCAGAGTTGAGATGAAAACAAAATTATGTCCCTTGAAGATTTTATTAAACATTAAAATCTCATAGGGGATGCCTTGGGCGCTGTGCAAGTCATCTGTTGCTAGGTTAAAATCTGACGTTACTTAAATTTATTAAGTTTTACAATAATTATTGTCTTGTGTTTCATGTTTTCTTTTGTGATAATACTTTGTTGCTCAAAATGGCTGAAAAATTTTCGGTTAATGAACAAGTTGACATGCTTATGGTATTAGGGTTTTGCGAGAGTAATTTCCGCAGAAGTGTTGAGGTATATCGAAGAAGATTTCCTAATCGTAATATACCATATCGTCAAACGTTTGCCAATGTTGAACGTAGAGCTCGGGAAACGTGTTCCTTCTTCATAAAAAATGCTGGAGGACGAGGACGCATTCATGCGGTGAACGCACGAACTGAGGAACGTCTTCAAGACAACATTGAAAGTGAGCCTCAAACCAGCACCAGACGACTATCCAAGCAGTTTCATATAACACAGCCGACGGTCCATGGAATTATCCGACGCAAACTGCTGCATCTCTATCACCTTCAAAAGTGTAAGAACTGCTACCGCAGGATTTAAAGGGAAGACTGTTTTTTGTAATTTCCATTCTTTTTACGAATGAAGCTTGCTTTACAAGGAGAGGGATTACGAATATGCACAACTGCCACGAATATTCGGATGTAAATCCACATGCTACAGTAACCCACCATTTCCAAAGATAATTTAAAATAAATGCGTGGGCAGGTATTGTTGGAGGACATTTGGTTGGACAGGTTATTTTACCAAACCGCTTAAACGGCGCAACATATTTGCTTTTCTTGCAAAATGTTCTTCCTGGGCTACTTGTGAAGCTGTCCTTATAACTGCGCAGCGAAATGTGGTTTATGCATGATGAGGCGCTACCAATGTTCCTGGATTTTTAAACCAACAGTTTCCAAATCGATGGTTAAGACGTGGAATTCATTGCCATCATCATCGGCCAGCACTATCACCAGACTTGAATAAATGTGACTTTTTTCTCAGGGGGGGCTTTAAAAAATATGTGTATTTGACACCAGTTCAAACTGAGGAAGATTTGTGGAGTCGCATCAACAATAAGTGGACCATTATTAAAAGTGACATCCAATTGCTTAACAGTCTACTTTAATTTTCGACGAAGAGTGCAGTTATGTGTGAGAGAAAATGTCATTTTGAACAATATCTTGAGTGTTTTCTATGTTTTTTTTATTTATTAGTTTTCAATAGCGTTTGTTATATTTCAGATATGTTAGTGTTTAATAAGTCTTCAAGGGACATAATTTTGTTTTCATCTCAAGTATAAAAATCTCAATTTTCTAAAAAACGGGGGATTTGTCGAAAAATTGACAAGAGGATAAAAAAATTGAAAATTCAATTTGCTATCAAATTGATGGACTTCAACTTTTAATTAGGTTAGGGTTAAAAATAAATAAAATCATTAAAAGAGTCACCGCCCACTTATTCACCCCACTCTATATCCACAAATTTTTGTCAAATAACGATGTTGATAAAACAAAACCATCTACCAAATTTGGTTGTTCTATGTTAGGGCGTTGATGCAGTACAGCTGTTTGTTGTAATTATTAAAGAATCTTCCGAAGTCAGTATCTCACCAACCATGGACGTCAGAGAAAAATTTTATATAAAAAATCGCCATGTTTTGATGTCCTCTACACCCTGTATATATATATATATATATATATATATATATATATATATATATATATATATATATATATATATATATATATATATATATATATATATATATATATATATATATATATATATTACGTCCCGATAAAAAATATGGATCAGTTCAGCTGATTTGTGGGTTTATTCCCCTTTCATGTAGAAAGAACGTGACAGCCACATGCGTTTAATAAAAACTAGTTATTTTATATCACATTGTCGGTAGATGCCAGCTGATGATGGTTTTCCTTGCTTACGGGACAAGCGAGAGCTAATAAGTAGCCCCATTAGTATTGTGCTCAAATACCAGCCGGCTTGTAGGTGTCTTATTTTCTAATATGGGGTCACCTTTTGTCTATCCGGTGGTCTTTGGTCAAGTCAAAGCTCGACATAACACGCTACAATATCGTTCATGACATTACGAGGTGTTCCATCAAACTATTTAACAAATTTTGGTCAATTTGGAATTTGTAAACGTTCATAAAAATAATATTTTATTGAGTCTGTCGTGCATTTTCATACATTACAAAAATGCGCCAATCTATTGTACTAATATTAATAGTTACCCGGCACCGGTTAAATAGTTGCCTGGCAGCAATTGTGTAACGTTCATAAGGTTTCATTAATTGATTAAATGTTGAATGAAACGGCTTAACATCCAGACACCAAAATTTATTTCAGATTTCTCTTACTCCCGACGCGTTTCGACCCTCCAAGAGGTCATCTTCAGGGGATAAATTTGAACAATTCTCAAAAAATTGAACTCGAAACTATACAGGGAGGTTCAACAGGTCACAACTTCATCCATTGTGCCAGGGGCCATGCAACACTACATCTGCATAATGCCAGAAAATTGTCTTTATGGATGTTAATTGCACTTGTTGATATTAAATCCATACGTAAACATTTAATATACTTTATTATTTCACTAACTGAATAAACTATACATTTAACTATAAAACAATCACAGACAGCACATAACAGATAACTGACCGAGCGTGGAGAGACGTATCTTCACTGTGTCGGTTAGTAGCGAGGAGAGAGCGAGAGAGATCCCTGGTGTCTCTTATATAGTAGTTCTTGACAGCTTGCTGTCGAATAACGTAACGCAACGTTTTAGCTGTCAAGAGAAACATAGGGTAGTGTTGACTAAAACACTGCGGTCGGAACCACCGCCACATACTCCCCTCTCAGTGGCAACGCTATTAGTTCAAGTATCTTCGTGGAAATCGAACTCTACGTCCATGGCGTGTAGTTTGAACGGGAACGGGAACTTCACTGTCACTTTCAGTTTCACTGGGTGTTGGACTTTCACTGTCACTTTCAGTTTCACTAGGTGTTGGACTTTCACTGTCACTTTCAGTTTCACTAGGATGTCTCTGAGGGTGGAAAGTTGTCTGTTCGTTATCACAAAGAATGAATGCGGGTTTAAGACGGTCAACAGAAATTGTCTCTTCTCCGTGTGATTTCTTGATTTTGAAGACTTTGTCAGTTCGGGATAACACTTCAAAGGGGCCGTCATAAACTGGTTCGAGAGTTTTTCGCGGAATATCAATGCGAACAAAAACAAAAGGAGCTTCCATAAGCTTAGGATGGACAAATACCTTTTTTGCAGTATGGTGTTTAAAAGGTACTGGTCGAAGTTTCCTTATGTCTTCTTTCAGCTGAGATATAAGTGGTGGAACATCATGAGCTTGTGTGCTGTTGAAAAAGTCGGTGGGAAGTTTGATTGATTCTCCATAGACTATTTCAGCGGGTGTTGAGCGATATTCTGGAATTATGTACGATCTGAGTCCTAGTAACACAATTGGCAATTTAGCGACCCAGTTTTCGTCCATATGAGCTTTCAAGGCCTGTTTCAGAACTCTATGCCATCTCTCGATTACACCATTTGCTGCTGGGTGGTAAGCTGTGGTCTTGATGTGGTCTGCACCTAGTGTTTTAGTGAGGTGTGTGAAAAGGTGGCAATCGAATTGTTTACCTCTGTCTGTGGTGATGTATTGCGGAACACCGAAACGAGAGATCCAGCATGATAAAATAGTGTTCGCTACTGTTTCTGCTGTAATATCTGACAATGGAATTGCTTCGGGCCATCGAGAAAATCTGTCTATTATTGTTAACAGATAGCGTTGACCTTGTGATAGTGGTAATGGTCCCACAATGTCAACATTTATATGCGAGAATCTTCTCATGGCTGGGGTGTATTGTCCAATGGCACTGGAAGTGTGTCTCCATATCTTGACTTTCTGGCAGGGAATGCAAGTTTTAGACCAAAGAGATACATCGCGTTTCAATTTGGGCCAACAAAATCTATCCTGGACCAGATCGACTGAAGCTGATATGCCTGGGTGAGATAAATTGTGGATAGAATCGAAAATCTTTCGGCGAAATTTGAGCGGAATGAATGGGCGAAGTTTCTTTGAAGAAGAATCGCAAATAAGATTCATTCCGTTGTCAAGAGGCATGTTTTGAAATTTGTATGAGGAAGATTTAGACTGCAGAAGGTGTTTGAGTTCCTCACAAGATGACTGAGCTTGCGCAATTTCTTGGAGTGACACAGTGGAAGAAAGTGAAATTGTTTCAATGCGAGAACAATAGTCTGCGGGAATGTTTGTAGGACCTGGTATGTAGCGAATGTCTGTGGTAAATTGACCTAGGAAGTCTAAATGTCGTAGTTGCCTTGGAGATGCTTTATCGACGCGTTGTTCAAAAGCGTATGTCAAAGGTTTGTGGTCCGTATAAATGGTGAAATGGCGACCTTCTAGGGTATATCTAAAGTATTTAACTGCCTGATAAGCAGCTAGAAGTTCGCGATCGTAGGTGCTGTAAGATTTTTGGGCTGAAGTAAGCTTTTTAGAGTAGAAACCTAGGGGTTCTAGTGTTTGATCACGTAATTGTTGGAGGGAAGCGCCTACGGCATAATCAGAAGCATCGACATGGAGAATCAGTGGTAGCGAAGAAGACGGATGAGCTATTAGTGTAGCGTTTTTTAGTGCCTCTTTCAAACGTTCGAATGCTTCTCGAGTCTGAGGAGTCCACTCGATTTTACGTTTGTCGCGTTTTTTCGGATTCTGGCAGAGGTCGAATAGTGGTTGCTGAATTTCCGCAGCACGTGGAAGAGAACGACGGTAGAAATTTATGAGACCTAGAAATCTTCTGAGTTTTTCAATGGTATCGGGAAGAGGTAGGTCGGTAATACCTTTGATGCGTTCAGGAAGTGGAAATAATCCAGATTTATTTACACGAAAACCTAAAAATGAAATTTCGGCCACTCCGAATTCACATTTAGATGAATTGATACGGATGCCGTTGTCTTGAAGTGTCTGAAAAAGTTTTGCTAGATGCTCTTGATGTTCTTTTTCAGAGGCTGATGCAACGAGAATATCGTCAAGATAGGAGTAGGCAAAGTCAAGATGTCTTAAAATTGAATGTAAATATCTTTGAAATGTTTGTGCTGAATTACGAAGGCCAAATGGGGTTTTAACAAATTCGAATAACCCAAATGGAGTTATGACTGCTGTTTGGGGAATATCTTGAGATGCTACTGGGATGTGATGGAAAGCGCGAATGATATCTAATTTTGAAAAAATACGTTTGCCTTCTAACTGGGCATTAAAATCCTGCAAATTTGGAATGGGATATTTGTCTGGGATTGTTTTAGCGTTTAGTGCTCGGTAATCCCCACATGGTCTCCATGAGCCATCCTTTTTTTGCACCATGTGGAGGGGGCTTGACCATGGACTTTTGGAGGGTCTACAAATTCCCAAGTCCATCATGTGCTGGAATTCTAGCTTTGCTTGAGCTAGCTTTTCCGGGGGCAATCTTCTAGCTTTTGCAGTGACAGGTGGTCCTTCCGTACTTATAGTATGGAAGAACTCAACCTCTGGAAGGTTGCTAGAAGAAGTTTCCTTAAACAGGTCAGGAAATTGTTGTAGCAATTTGAAGTACTGGTGTGTCGGGTCTACGAGATGAATTTTAGAATTAAATCCTGGTGGTGGGTTAGCACCGGTCTTAGAGAGGTTTGTCTTTGTATCGATTAAACGTCTATGTTTCATATCTACAAGTAAAGCAAACTCTGCTAGAAAATCAGCGCCTATAATTGGTTGCTTGATATCGGCAAGTGTGAAGGGCCAGCAGAACCTACGGCGTAAACCTAGATCCAAATCTAATAGTTGTTCGCCATAGGTATGAATAGGGGTCCCGTTTGCAGCATACAAGGTACGTTTCGATTGAAATTTCCGTTGGTCGTGAGTGGGTGGAATAACTGAAATATCCGCTCCAGAGTCGATTAGAAATTTCATATTGGAGCGTCTATCAAAAATAAAAAGGCGGCGTGTTAGGTGGCTCTCGTCTCCTGCCGCGTGGAGGGAGTGCCTTATTAGTTTTCCGACACATGTTTTGCTTTGAAATTGCAAGGTTGGATGCAACGTTTGGCCTTGTTGCCAAATCGTTCATGATACCAACACGTGGAGGTTGAGGAATTTGCGGTTATGGAGTTTCGAGAAAGCTTGGGTCTTTCTCGGGAGGTAGATCGGGAACGCGTTCGCAATTCGTTGACTGATGCTGTTAGCTTCTCTAATTGCGCTTCTAATTTGGCTAGCTTGTCGGGCTCGCGTGACTGAATTTCAGCCACGTTGTATTTATCTCTGGAAAATTCCACGATTTTGTCTGCTGTAACCGACAAATTTTCTAGAGAATCGTTGCTCAAAGCCAAAATTGAACGAACGTTGACTGGTAAACGTTGTAGAAATAAAATTTTAAGGAAATTTTCTCCAATCTGACTACCGGCTAAAAACTTCATTTCGCGTAAAAGTTGCGATGGTTTTCTGTCGCCTAATTCTAATTCTGTTAAAAGTTTATTTAGTTTGCGACTATCGGACTCTTCAAATTCTAATAAAAGACGTTTCATTAGATCTGAATAGGGGGTTGATGATAATGGTTGGGTTAAAAAATCTGAAATTGACTCTGCGACATCAGGATCGAGTATAGCGAGTACATGACTGAATTTTGTCTTTTCAGAACTGATCTGCGATATATCAAACTGGGCGTCAACCTGCATTTGCCAGATTTTCACGTTACGTCTCCATATAGGAGGTAATTTTATTGCAACCCTTGCCATGATATTGCTGCTTGAAGAATCTTCGGCCATTGTGAAAAAAATCAGATAATTTATAAATTAGAAAAGACTGACCTGTTTAGATATTAGTTTTCTGTAGGCATGAGCACGTGCGTGGAAGTTAGGCGACGTCGGCTGGAACATCAGGCTGGGCATCTTCGGCTTGCGGCACGGGGTCACCAATATGGATGTTAATTGCACTTGTTGATATTAAATCCATACGTAAACATTTAATATACTTTATTATTTCACTAACTGAATAAACTATACATTTAACTATAAAACAATCACAGACAGCACATAACAGATAACTGACCGAGCGTGGAGAGACGTATCTTCACTGTGTCGGTTAGTAGCGAGGAGAGAGCGAGAGAGATCCCTGGTGTCTCTTATATAGTAGTTCTTGACAGCTTGCTGTCGAATAACGTAACGCAACGTTTTAGCTGTCAAGAGAAACATAGGGTAGTGTTGACTAAAACACTGCGGTCGGAACCACCGCCACAGTCTTCAAGAACAAAAATCAATGGAAAAGATCCGCGATTATTAACAGCCATTATGAAGGGCGGCCATTATGTGAACTTAGCCGTTTCATTCAACGTTTAATTATGGTAATCCCAGACGGTGTGACGTTCGGAAATGAATTCATTATTTAATTAAAGTCGCTACACTAATTAAACTTTACTCTATTGTCTACCATAGACACTTTGATTTACGACATAGTGAACTCTATATCTCTCTGATGTCATAAAGTTTCTTAATTCAACCACCGTTGGTAGCCGTTTACACTTCTTTGTCAGGTGCTTCGGCAAATAGATAGCAGATGTTTCGTTGTGCAAATTCTCTTTCCAACTGTATATTTGACTGTAAGAACATCAACCATGCAGTTGAGAAACTCCGCACCCAGCCGTCTATGACTTGTGCGGGGGAGCTTACACACACACACAGCCACACATAGACAAAGGACTCATCAGAAGCCGGCGTTTCCACATTTGAGTGAAAAAGACCGACTGTTTGAATATGGGTTGGCCTAAAGTCATCAGATAGAAAGTCATGGGCCTCGGCCTTAAAATCGTAAACTGACTGAATACGGAACTCGAACCAGCGACCTCCTAGTCCGATTGTAGAGGTTACTTGCCTTGCGAACTGAGCTACTCCACCTGTCAAAAAAAAAAAAATTTTGATGTAAACGAATTAACAACCGAACTCTTACAAAATTCTGGTGAAAGAAAATTAAATAATAACTGCCCATTAAAACTGCTGAAGTTTCTGGGGCTTCACAAAAATGCCAAGGCTCCAACACACCTGGAGGAAGTAACACAGCACGTCTTGAAGCCACCCACATTTGCAGTATACGTCAACATAGAAGGATTGCCCGTGGCGCTACCCTCAGCCGGACGGTCAGCTCTGCCAAGCTGAATGGATTATAAGATAAGTGTCTCTCATAATGGAAACTAAAAGATTTTTTCATATTACTTTTCATATCAATTTTAATTCGTATAATTAATCATTTAAATCTTAGTGAATTTTCGTAAAAAGATTTACTCAATCCAGACTTTGGAATGTTGAATTTTTTTCCAAATAAGTGCAAACTAGGGCTCATAGAACCCATATCCGGAATCAGTTTCAATTTATATATATATATATATATATATATATATATATATATATATATATATATATATATATATATATATATATATATATATATATGTATCACAACGATAATTAAAAAATAATGGTCCGATTTTGATTAAATTTAGCAGGCACCTTTCTTTTTTAAGTGGCTTGGAGCTTGGATAAGTTCCTTAGCCAGAAAAATCTGACCTGGTTTTCCGGGAAAATTGTGGGTTTTCCTTTTTTAACTCCAAAATAACAAAGCTATGGTAATCAAATTTGGTACGTAGGTTTACGTTATACATAGTAAACTATATGCCAAAATTTAGATCTATCTCACAAGAAAAAAAGTTATAAACATTTTTTTTGAAGAAAAAAAAACGTTTGGTGCCAATCATTTCTATGAAAATTCACTACCATAACGCAATTGCTGCGTCCAGACTTTTTATGTATATGTCAGAAGGCACGTAAAATAATTTCGTTCACTTTTAATATTACCGTAGACATATCTTATTATATTCTGTTAGTCATTTTAAAAATATTCAGTTATTATTTACATTTGCTTCTTGTATCATTATATTATAGAATTTGTATGATTTTAAATAAACTGCTTGAATTGGTATACTTGTGTTGGTGTCTTGATAGTGTAATTTGTGAGAATAGTTAATTAATGCCCTTAAGCCGACTCATTACCTGAAGTCTCATGCGAACCGATTACTAGTCGGAGAAGACGAAAATGTTCATTTTAACCGGTGAACATAATACGTTCCAATTGAAGGTCCTCGATTAGAGTATGTGGAGGTAAATGAAATTTCTAAAAGAAATACTTTTTTGCATTATTAAATGGTTTTTACCGGAGATGAGCCAGTTCAGGTATTATTTTATTACACTTTTATCATTCCTCTTTGAGATAAAACACATTTAGGCGGTAACACCATATTGTTTTACTGTTACTGCTCGCATTTTTGACAAAGGCTCTAACGTAAGGCTAGATGTAGTCTCGCCACAACTAGAACCGTAGACCGGTTTCGCTCTAATTAGAGCTCTTCAGTACGGCATACTAATTGTATGCGACTATACATCTATAAAGTAAAACGGCTATGGTAGCCAGCCTTCCAATACTAAGTGAGTGGTAGAAACGAAGCAACGTGCCGCCACCTAGTTGCGCCAGCTCCAAATAACACAAAGTGTTAAAAAATAGAGACTGTATACAACCAACTAACAACTCAGTAGTGATGGGTTGTTATTTAACAGTCTGTTATTTTTTAACTGTTGTCGAGCCGCAACAGTAACAACCTGTTATGGATATATACAAATAACAGGTACAGGGGAGGGGATGCTGTTGCGCTTTACACTAGAACTCGGAGTCGTATCTGTTTCTGTTGTCGCATCTGTTTCTGTTGCACTGCAACTAGCTACGATGAATCAACTTCTGTTTTCATCCGCAACTGTTATAACAGGATGAATGGACATGAGACTGGGAATGTGGTATAGAGTATAGACCGGACTTTACTTCATAACATACTACTTTATACTAGTGTGCTCACAGCTTTGGCAACGTAGGGTCGTCGGTACAATGAAACTGTTAAATTTTGACAGGTTGTTGATTCACACAAAACACACACATATATTTACAATTTATAAACAAACACAAAATATGAAAAATGTAAATAAAATCAACGATGTTTCTTTTTTTCTTTGAGAAAAATTGTCTTACACTAAAAAATACTTTTCTAACAAAACACTTTTAAAGTTCTGAGTTTTTGTTGATAAACATTATTTGACCGACTTTGGTCGACGAAAGTCTGTTACGGCGGTCACTTAAAATTTGTCCTGTTTTAGAAAAAAGTATTTCGCACGGAACAGGCGTAGCGACAGTCCCGAACTTCTCCTTCACTATTTTACCTAAATGTGGATATTCATAAGAATGAATTTTCCACCATTTAAGTGGATCTCCATTTCTAGGCAAAAGCGATTCGTTGTTTGCACAGTTTTTAAAAGCGTACTGATTAAGATGACCGGTGAGTCACCGGCGGTGAACCGAGAATCGAAAATGTAACTAGAGATCCTTCTAACAAAAAATAAAAGCGTAATGTAATAAAGAACCATATGTGCAGAATAAAGACAAATTTCTTTACCGAAATTTTATGAGAGGTGCATGTTGGAACTTCCGGTTTTGCGGAAACTCCATCAACTTTCATTATTCAAATGGAACACCTTTTATATTACCTCATTTTATTAATATTACAAGTCATGCTTGTAAAAAGTGAGCTAAGTTGCCTTCACTTCTGACATTTATGGTCGCTAAAAAATTCGTTCTTAATTTTTCAATATGTGAAAGGCTGTATATGTAGCAACTGAAAATTATTAAAAATGAACTACCTATATCACTGTAAAAATAAAATCAGGTCACCGCGTATATAAAAAAATTATCACAGTCGTTGACGTAAACTCAATCTTCATTAGATAACTCGATATGCTGATGGCATTTTTGTTTTAAGAAAAGACTGATATGTATACAAACGTACAGTTATGCTTTAACGTGAGTCCTTAGGTATTATATTATATTAGGTAGTTTCTTTGCTCATTTTACTTTTCACTTTGGAAATCTAAGAAATGGGTCCGATTTTAAACATCTTTTTTTTATTACTACTGCAAAATAAAAAATCGCTGAAACTTAAAAAATCTCAGAAACAGTACCAATTTTAATGAAATTATAAAAATATTCCCTGTACCCGGTATAGTTGAAACCAGACACACTTCGCCCTATATGTAGAGAGAAAAAAATTAGTTTTAATTTAAAAAAAAAACATTTATTTTATTTTTTGCTTACAATAATTCATGTATTTCATATAAGTCTCATTTTCAAGTAAAAGATGGCTATAGAGGTTTTCAAGCTCAATGCTTAACTAATACTTAATTAGTAAATAAAATTCGAAAGAAATTCTGCATTGTTGAATTTTTTACCAAATTATTATTAGTGATGAATACCCAAAAAAAAACCTCCATCATTTTATTAATAAAAAAATAAATAATTGTTTTAAACATAATACAAGAATATTTTTTATTTTAAACATTACCCAACTACACCACCGGACGGGTTCAACTACTGTTACTACGTCTACGTGGAATTCTTAATAATTCATAGTTCATACTGTTATTTTCAACCTGTTATATTTAACTGTTATTTCTAAATAACAGTAACAGTTGCGACCTGTTAAAGCAATATAACAGTTTTTCCCATTACTGCAACTCAGTAAATTGTCAGCCCTGGCCCATTTCTACCCTAATATAGGGACAAAGTATGTAAGGTTAGATGTATTCTCGCCACAACTAGAACCGTAGACCGGTTTCGCTCTAATTAGAGCTCTTCAGTACGGCATACTAATTGTAACAAAAAACACCTATAAAGTAAAACGGCTATGGTAGCCAGCCTTCCAACACTGAGTGATGAGACACGAAGCAACGTGCCGCCACCTAGTTGCGGAACCAAGTAGTATATTGTCACGCCAGCTCCAAATAACACAGTGTTAAAAAATAGAGACTGTATACAACCAACTAACAATTCAGTAAATTATCAGCCCTGACCCATTTCTACCCTAATATAGGGACAAAGTATGTAAGGCTAGATGTATTCTCGCCACAACTAGAAATCTTTTTTAACACTTTGTGTTATTTAGAGCTGGCCTGACAACATGCTACTTGGTTCGGCAACTAGGTGGCAGCACGTTGTTTCGTGTCTGAAAGGCTTTAACAATAACTTAATATTATGTGAAAATGTAAAAATATTCCAAGTAATGTATTTAATTTCTTTGTGAGAAGTGAATTCTAACATCTTACATAAGCAAATGTACTGGTTTATTTTTTTTTTACTTTTTGATAAGAGTGCACGTGTCTTATTGCTAAAATTCGCTTGTTCTAGCTAATAAGATAAGAAAATGCAAATTAAAGCTTTAATGTATTTTGGCGTAAACGATTGTTCATCATAAAATCAATTTTATTGACCTGGACATTTTCGATTTACTTAACCTATTACAAAACCAAATAGATGACCTCTGTGATCCTCACATTATATTTCGTGTTTATGGCATGTTGCCTACAACTGCGGCTTAATATGTACATAATATATAAGCACTTTCGAAGATTCGAGGTCTATATTCTGAAACGGTAAAAATATGAGGAGGTTTACAATCGACGAAAACAGTATAAGGACATATATATCTGGCCGAAACTTCATCAGATATTCAGGGAAATGAACTTGAGAATAGCCCGCGAACCGGTAAACGTACCGTGTGCTTGATTTGGTGCGTGCAGCTTGTACGAGGCACGGTCGTTTAATGATGTAATCTAGTACTTGTTTTATACGCTTTTTCTAACAGAATGTGCGCTATGGATCTATGGATTACTGATTGTGTGGCTTGTTTTGCATTATATGTTAACTCAATGGTTATTTTACTTTAATATTGTGTTTATTTGACATCTCTTATATTCGTATTTGGAAATTGCGTAATTCAGTGTTTTTTTTTAGTCTTTTTTTTTAATCTTTTTACCCCAAGGTAGTTGAAGCTCTATGTTTGCTCTACAGATTTGACATTTATTAGCGAATTTTTCGAAAAACGAAAAATTCACTAATGAGGAAATCTGTGTTTTATATATATATATATATATATATATATATATATATATATATATATATATATATATATATATATATATATATATATATATATATATATATATATATATATATATATATATATATATACACCGATAACTCAAAAAATAATGCGCCGATTTTGATGAAATTTGGTATGTATCTTTCTTTTGCAAGTGGCTTGGATAAATTCGGCGATTTTTGTATCTCTGAAAATAATATAGCCATGACAACCAAATTTGACAGATACGTTTCTACGCATTTTGGGTGCCACTGGTGATCAGAGGAAAGCACAAGAACAAAATATTTTTTGTGATTAACAAAACCAATTGAATATTACATACAATGGTTAAGTTTTCTTAGCCCAAAAGCGTCAAGTAACAGAAAAAAATATTTTGAAAATTTTATAATTTTTCTTCTTGAAACGTCAAAGTCGCGATTTGAAACGTCAAAATTTGCAATTTTCAGACAACGAATTTAAAGCAAATACGGATTATGTCGAAAAAATATCTTAATAAGTGTGTTTTACAAAGCCTTAAGTTTCAGCTTCAACCATCACTGTCCTTCATTTTAATAAAATATTTTCGGAAAATCCATTTCAATAGACCCTCTTTCTGATGCTTCGGCAGTAGTTTCCGCTATAGAGTTGATGGTTTGATAGTCTATATTTTAGCAAATTTTCGTAGAAAAAATTCGTTATTAAGAAGAGCGCGATTTATGAATTTTAAAAATCCAAATATATGTATGTTAGGTTAAGCACAATAAAGAGGGGAAACGAAACATCATTTATTTTACGTAGGTTAAGTAACAAAAATATTGTGCATCTATAAACATAAGCTCCTGTTGTCTCTCCTTATGTTCTTAACCACCTCACAGTGGCCTAGTCTTGTCTGTTCTGAGAGGGTGGAGAAGTTCTGGCGGGTCCCTGAACTGCACTCTTGTATCCCTGTCTTTCCTTTTTATTATAGTTCAGTTAAAAAAATATATAATAAATAAATAAAAAATAATAATAATAATAATAAATAAAATAAATAAAAAGTTTATGTGTATATATTATTTAATAATAAAAAAAAATTTAAAAAAATAAAAAAAATGAAGAAAAACAAAAGAAAACATTATAAAAAAAAATTACCTTAAAATAATAATAATAATAATATTAATGATACCAATTTAATTATAGAAACTATATAACCTCAATTTTGTTGCACGTATTGTTAATAATAAACCTTTCCTTACCTCTCGTCTGTCTAATACAACAGTTTGTGGCTAATGTACCTGGTTTCCGAGGCCATCAGGATACAACACACACACATGAATTTTAAAAAGATTTCTTCAAATGAGCCTGAACTAGAACCCCTAAAACCCATATACAGGGTCAGTTTCAGTTTTTGCCTGTTTACACATATACAGGGTGACGCATTTCTAGGGCAAAGCTCAATATATCCGTTATTATACAAGATGTGAGGAAAAAGTATATATGTTAATTATTGAGTGCCTCGAGCTGTATCTTATCAACTTATTTTGACAATTACAGGATGGCCCATAAGTCGTTGGTGATACACACTTTCTTTTTTTAATAGAACTCCCCTTATGTTGTTGCATTTTTGCATTTTCCATCAAATTATAATGCATGTTTGTAAGGAAAAAAATGATATCGTTTTTGAGTTATTTCAATTGTTTTGCAACTTTTCACGTTTTTGGGACATATTTCAAACGCATATCACAAATTATGGCGTTTTTATCAATAAATAGCGGAGCCCCATGGAAATGACACATTCAGTGATCTTTTTCTTTGTATTACTCGTCGAAAAAATCGAGCTGCCGTATACAGGTGCTGTCAAATAGCGGCTGAATTTGAAAAGTTTTCGCTGAAATGTTTTTAGTGTTTCCGTAGAAATCATTTTTTTGTAAGTTTTTTGTGATATGTTGGTAATGGAATAAATGTTTAGTAAGTTATTGTAGAAAAACAGTTGTCGAATTTGTGTGAAAAATATAATTTACTGTAACATTACTGAAGGCAATTTATGTAAAAGAAATTATCTTTTTTTTTTCAATTTTGGTCCTAAAGCTGTTTGTGAATAATTATATCATGTCAGCTGTGTAAATAGCTTAAAGAATTTCGTTGGCCAGGAAAATCGGACCAGTTTTTGTGGAAGTTTTTGAGTTTATTTTCGAAAAATGTTTGTAGTTTTGGAAGCAACAAAGCTATTATAATGACATATGGTACATTGTTACTACTATATGGGTTATACTATCAACCAAATGTCCTTCTTGTAAAAACAAGACATATTTTTCAGTAAAACATTTTTACGAAAATTCGCTACCATAACCCATTTGCTGCGTCCCGAACTTTTATTTTTTATTTGCGTCTGTATATCATCATGCTTCTTTGTTGAAAGTCGGATTTTCTCTGGCACATTTTATATCATCCGCAAACGCACATTCCGGCAAGTATATTGGTTCCATGTTCCTATTAGCCCGCCAATTCTTTTTCAATTTTCCTTTAACTTCCTTTATTACATCATCCAATATTATGTAAGAGATTTGGGTTCAATGGTCACGGTGTAACTCGTTAGAAATTCTTCTGATTGTGTATTGTATGTTCTGACAGTTTCTTTTATGCTTGTATATGTTCTCAATATTATCTCTCGGTACAATGTGGACGCCTCTTCTTTTTAGCCTCTTCTATGTTTCTTTTCTCAGGATGTTTTCAAATGCCTTCTTCAGATCTAGGAAGGCTAGATCGATTTTGTTGATGTAGCTTCTTTTTAGCCTTTTTCATATTTCTTTTCTCGGGATGTTGTCAAATGCCTTCAGATATACAAAGGCTAGATATATTTTGTTGATGTGGCTTTTTTTATCATTTGTGTTATGGTGAATATGCGGTCTTGTACTACTCTTCCCTTTCTGAATCTACACCGTGTTTCGTCCATTTGCGGTTCTATTATGAATTCTAATTTGGTGTCAGAAATGTTTCGTAAACTTTAGGAACTCAACAAATAAATGCATAAAATGTAATTATTGACATTTCAATAACAGAAATTTAACTGAAAGCTATCTGTATGAAAGCAAAAAATCTTAACACTTCATTCTAATATAATCACATTATAAACCACTCTTTCAATTATCAGAAATATTTTAAAATCATGCGTATTCTGATAATATTCAGTGGTTTTCTTGTCGACGAATGTATTTTACCCATTACGAGACATACATAGCATCGCTAAGAATGTGAACAACGATAAAAGGTACACTTAACGACATTTAGATGAGATGACGTATGATATTCAATATCTATTAGACCGGTGGATGTTAAATCAACGTTGTAATATTACCCTTTTTAATCCTGTATTAGTTGCATGGGAAAAACGTATATCATCGAAATAGTAGAAAAACATATCACATTTAACGTCGTGCTTTTATATACCAACTTTATAAAACTAGTTTTTTAATAACTTTTATGAAACCTAGATGTGCGAAACTTATAAAGAATAAATAAAATACGAGTTCAGATCTTTATGCTCTGCTCCTGGCTTATTTATAAGTGCTATATAGTTATCATATGTTGACATTTCAATTCTAATATGTATTGACATTCCTGTCAAAGTATGACATTTCTAAGTCAGATAGTGATCAATCTGCGCGAGCTTAAGTCAAGTGATTACATGTTATCAATTGAAAATAAGTAAAGTTTAGCAGAACATTGATCAAGTACCTACAAAAAAGTCTAGACGCAGCAAGTGCGTTATTGTAGTGAATTTTCATTAAAATGTTTTTATTATTAAATAAGTATTTTTTTAATGAAAGCAGGCATCAAATTGTATTACCAGTATACCCTATATAGTATAAATAATGTACCATATTTCATCAAATAAGCTTTTTGACAAAACTCTCAAAAAGTTTTTTGCATGAAAATTTACGAACAATTTTTCACAAGAATATGAAAACATTTTTTTACATAACTTATTAAACATTTATAATTATGCCCTTCACTTCTGAAACACAAAATACAGGATGTTCTATTTGAGAGCGACCTGTATGCGAAATCTCAATTTTTTCATGAAATAATATAAACGCAAATCTCTCTGAATGCGTCATTTGCATGAGACTCCGATTTCTATTGGTAAAAAACGCCGTATCACAACTTTTGATATGTCCCAAAAATTTGAAAGGCTGCAAAACAATTGAACTAACTCGAAAACAAGCATGCATTACAATTCGATGGAAAATGCAAAAATGCAATAATATAAGTGGTGTTCCACTTAAAAAAAAAATTGTATCTCCAGCGACTTATGGGCAACCTGTAATTGCTCAAATAATCTGCATAAGATGCAGCTCAAGATACCCTATAAATAACATATACAATTATTTCTAGTATCTTGTATAATAACAGCAATATTGAACTTCACCATAGAAATGTGTCATGGTGTATATATGTATACAGATAAAAACTGAAACTAACATCGTAGGGGACCTAGTTCGCGCTCATTTGAAAAAATATTTTTAAAATTCAAAGTCGTGGTCTAGTCATTAGCGAATTATTTCTACGAATATTTGCTAAAAATTATAGACAACTAAACCATAAACTCTATAACTAAAACTACTGCTAAATCATCAGACAAAGGGTCTAATTTGAAATGAATTTTCTGTAAACATTTTACTAAACTGAAGGACAATGACGGTTGGAGCTGAAACTTAAGGACTTGTAAAACACACTTCTTGCGACATTTTCTCTACATAGCACGTATTCGCTTTAGGTTCTTTGCCTAAAGTTGCCAATTTTGACGTTTCAAACCGCGACTTCGACGTTTTAAGAGGAAAAGTTATCAAATATTCAAAGTGATTTCACTGGCATTTCTTGACTTTTTTGCGCCAAAAACACTTAAGTCTTTGTTTGTAACATACAATATATATATATATATATATATATATATATATATATATATATATATATATATATATATATATATATATATATATATATTGTTATCCACACAAAATATTTTGCTTATGTGCGTTTATCTGCTCATCGATGACACACTATTTTTTTTCTTTAAATGCCTATAACACAAGGCATACTGGACAGACTGTCCAGGGCTTTAAAAGACAACCGATCTACGGACAGCCCAGACCGGAGACAGAGCAATTAAAAACTTGGCCCTACCAGATGCTGTGGACACTAGTTCAAAGTTTAAGGCACAGTGATCGGGAATGGGTAGAGTAGAAAATGTATAGGGCGTGCACAATAAGCCAAAGGCTACCGGGGCGGCAATCGCGGACTGGCCCTACGGAGGAAAAGGAGTAACTTAATTGATCGTTTTGTAACTCCTGATGAACTTTGGGTTCATCAATGAACTGAGATTCGATATCAGTAATAATAGCGACACAGTGAACCCCCGCCCCACCAAAAGTTTAACGGTTCACCCCTCTGCAGGAAAGATGATGTTCACTGTTTTATATCGGACAAGACCTTACTACGTACCAAAACTAAACTTTCTAAGTTTATAAGAAATTGAGTTATTTAAATTTTGAGTTTTCTTTCGAAAAAAAATTTTTTATCCAAAAATTACAAAGCTATTTTAATGAAATTTGGTGGATATGTTGCTTTGAGAAAGACCTTGCTACGTACCAATCAATGCTCAATGTGCGATTTTGGCTGATTATTTGTTTAGCTTACTAAGTTCTGCCACTTAACAACGCCAGGTGTCCGATCGATAAATACGTTCTTTTCAAATTTTACCAATAAAATTGTATTAGCCATTAGTCATGTGACGATTTCTTTGTGATTACATAAAACTTAATAAGTATTTTGTTCACTATTAAGAGACCTAAACAAAACAAAAATTAAACAAACGTTCTGTAGCTTTATTAAATCAACGAAACAATGTAGTAATTAAATGGAAATTAAAGAGAACTATGTACCTGCCTAACAGTAAAGTAGTAACAGTAACAGTATCAACAAACATGAGTTGCTGAAAGCGAGAAGTGAATGTAATGTTCACTGTGTATTATAATACTGCTGGTAGGATGTAATAATACCGTATTCCGCATTCTAGATCTAGGTTCTCACTTTTTTTAATTTACATTTTATATGTCCCACTTATTGTCAGAACAGTAATTGCGTAGAATTTCTTTGTTGTTTAATGCTCTGTGATTTCCGCGTGCACGAAGCTATATATTAAAGGAAACAGCTCCTTTATAACAGGCGTAAAAAATGAATATCGTTAAGCTGTAAGTGGTTAAGACCACCGTCCAGTATTTCAACATGCCTTTTGTCACATACGTTATTCTATTCGTCATGTATATCTAGAAATGTATATATTTATAGTGAAAGCTCTCTCTTCATTTTCCCTCTCAAAAAAACTAAAATATATACAAAAAGAACGTACTGAAAAGGCACATCACTAAAGTCTGATAATTTTGGCCAGAGATTCTTAATTTACTATTGCGGAAATTCCCGGATATAGATTTTAACTTGAATTACTCCATAAATAGCAAATTTTGGCCACCATATTAGCGTAACTATTTTGAATGTACAAATGTTAATGAAAATCCGCAAGCCCTACAAAATCTTAAAGCTTTGTTCATACACTCGCGAACTGCGAAACTAATTCCTATTGGTCCATTTTAAATAATGTTAGGATGTTATTTAAAATAAACCAAAAGAAATCCGTTTAGCAGCGAATTCGCAATTCGCGAGTGTATGAACCTAGCTTAAGACATTGATTTGCAGCAAAATCGAATTATAAATGAAAAACAATTGTTCACCAGTTGAAATTGTATTATATGAAAGTGTTAAAGTGTGTGTCATAGAAACAATGTAAACATGTCAATTTTAAAGTTTAATAGACAAAAAAACGTACACCAAACCCGAGCTAAGCAAATTTTCTTAGGTAGATACACGTGAAGTTAAGGCGCATAATAAATCTCCAAATTACGAACATATTACTGCCTTTTCTTTTTTTTTTTTGTAAACGGTTTAACAGAAAAATTTACGAACATTGATGACTACAAACGTAGCAAATTCATCGACCACTGCCCAAAGTGAACTCTTTTGCATTGAAACACATTTTGCAGTAATACCTGATTTAACTCCATACTAAAACCTATCGTAAAAGCTGAAAGACGAGAATAAAGGAAAGTATAAAGTTAGCAGGGTGGCTTACATCAGTCTTTAGCGAATCAGGTTAGGAAAAGGGGATATCACTGGATACAAAGATTGAATATTAAACGAGTTAAAGCTGAGCAGTGATTGGAAATAGAACAAGGCTGAAAGTCAAGGATACAAAATGTTTGTACAAAAAATAATTTATTAACCGGGTTACAATAAATGTAATAAGTAAAGCAACAACTAAAAGGAAGTGGCTAGACAACAGTAACATTGGGCGTTATGGTTTGGCAACAAATGTATTGTCAAAACCGTGTTGCAAACAATCCCAAGTAAATATTTAAGAAGCACCATATATATAAATATAAATCCAAAAGCCTAATAAAAAATACATACAATTCAATCGAAGATTTTGTAAAATGAGGACAGGATCCAAATTGTATATTTTCTTACCAAACCATGATGCCAAAATGGTTTTCTTGTTACTTAAAATTTTTATTTTCCAGCAATGATTAGATCTACAGCTATCCTGAAAATGATGGCCCGTTCAGAATTTGTTATATGTAACTATACAGCTACGAAATAAGTTTGCGTTCCAAAAGCACTACTATTTAAAATTTCATTAAACATTTACAAAAGTATGGGTTTTTATAAATGCCAGAGAGATAAATTAAAAAGATATTGTCCTTTTGTAAAAGTCTCAAATCAAATTATTACTTAGTTTTTATTACTTTACTGATAAATCGATTATACAGTGCACCTAACAAAAAAAGTGATAAGCGTGTGACCGCAATGGATGCAATTTTAGTTTAATTGTATTCCAAGAATAACCGACAAAGTCTGCGAATTTTTATAATATCAAAACCATATTTACAACATAGCAAGAACAATAAAGTTTGATAAAACTCGCAAGGATGCGATAGAATGTATGAATGTACCCTTGCAGTTAGAAAATCCGATCCGTCCTCCGCATTGGCCATGCATCATATTCATACAGGACACAAAATAGACTTCGACAATGCCAAAATAATAGAAAATAATATACAACTTCAAAACCGGAATTGTCCGCGAAGCGATCGAGATAATAAAAAACTCATCGATGTTTTAAATAAAGGAGATTCTGGCCTTCCACTTCCGATTACCCGAAAGCCTATTATATCCCCAATACAACCAACAAAATGACAACAAACCAATAGACAATTTACCTGACTCAACAAATGCCTCTAACCCGGTTAATCCCCCTTACAGATTCGACGAATTACTAATTACGCTGATAACGGGCCAAGTAAGTGAAACACTATAACTAATACAATACATACGGCGAACGGTCATATCTCCTTTCACTCAGCTGAGACCTTAGAGATCTGGGTAAGCAGATTGAGGCCCCGTGATTGAGCTACAACAACCCAACACACCCTTACCCACCCCCCTAAGGAGTATGCAGATTGTGGCCTTCGAGTTCACTTCTTTTCATGTTTCCTTACCCACTTGATAATCGCTCCAAAGCGTCGAGTTTTAACAAATTCTAGGCGCGGTTCATCGAAAACCAAGTATTTTCCATATATATATATATATATATATATATATATATATATATATATATATATATATATATATATATATATATATATATATATATATATATATATATATATGTATGTATGTATAATTTAAACGGAATTTCTTACTGAAAATTCGCTAAAAAGAACATACTGAACAATAACATGACATTGTGTCAGAATAAGTTGAATGCCTGCATATTCCGCTATGCCGAGGGTGGGTAAGTCGTCGATCCCGTGTAAAATGGCATGTTGGGCACATACAAAAAGGTGAAACTGCTCACTATCGTCAGTATTTGTACTTGACTCCGAAAATATAAAAACCTGCAGTGTTCCGTTTAAAAATAGTGCTGCAAATTGAATCATAATTTCCACATAGCTGTAATAATCTACTCTCCTCAAAAAAGACATTCTCATGAAATGAATTTTGGGTCCATGACTTGCCCACAAAGAAACTATTTGTAGTCCTGTACCCGAAACTTCTGAAACGTTATATCACTCGGGTTTTAACTAAAAAATGTCAAGGTTCGTCAAATCATTCCTCATTTATCCCCTACCCCCTAAAGCGATCTTACTCAAAAACAATTCGAAGCGTTCCTTTGCCGGGTGCTAACTGAATACCAAATTTGAAGATTATATCTCAATTCGTTCGAAAGTTATTGCGCCTATTAACAGACGTACAGGCCGACAGAGGTACAGACCGACCGACAACACGGAATTAATTTTTCTATACGCTTTGAGACTTTTTACGCCGCTTTAGCAAAAAAAAATGAAATTTCTGTCACCAATATTCCACCCCCACACATTCAACCCCCAACTTAATTTCAGCGCAGAATATCAGATATTTGATGAAGTTGAAAGTTTTCAAATAAACCAACCCTAAAACGTTATATTACTCGAGTTTTAACGAAAAAATTTACACCAAATCACCGCCGATTCATCCCCTACCCCCTGGAGGGATTTTACCCAAAAACAATCCGAACCGTTTGTTTGTCCAGTGCTAACTGTACACCAAATTTGAAGACGATATCTCAATGCGTTCTAAAGTTATCGTGGCTACAGAAATACAGAACGACAGACAAAAAAAATTTCGTTTCCAAATAATGTTTTCTGTTATGTTTTGACACTTTTACGCCGTTTAAGCGAAAAGAAAATTTTGAAATTGCCGCAGCTTCCACGCGTATTGACGATGTAGAAGTAATAGTTATCACGTTATCACCGGAAGAAGAAGTTATAAGACCGGTAGAAACGAAACCGAAAACGCAACAAGAAGTGCGACTGTAAATAGTGATTGATGTGTTTAAGAATTTTTATTGAATATTAATTTTTTTTCAGATTAATTTCATCATCATATTCTTAAGACGACAACGCCTTGTTGTCGCCACCATGATGCTCTGTTCCCAGCAGCTCTTTTCAGTTATTTGTAGCGTTCGCTTCATCCTTTGTCAATAAGCCCAAGTATTTCAGAAATTTTCCCCTTGGTCTACCTCTTTTTCAAATATGTGTCCAAAAATGTCAAATTTTACCGGCCTCCTCTCAATTTCTTTCAGCAAGCGTCTTTCATCTCTCACCTCTATTAGCACACTTTTATTCGTCTTTCTATCAGTGTACTTTGTCTTCGTCATTTTTCTCTATGCTCACATTACAAAAGTTTCTATTCTCATGTCCTGCTTAGCCAATGTCCTGCTTTTTGTCCCATACATTACAAATTTCATAATTAAGACTTGATGAACCTTCTTCCCAAATCCAAATAAAAGTATTTATTAGTAAAATTAGTATTTTGTCTATTAATATTAAATATTAAAAAATAATAATAATAATAATAATAATAATAATAATAATAATAATAATAATAATAATAATAATAATAAAACAACAACAACAACAACAACAGCAACAACAATAATAATACTACTACTACTACTACTACTAATAATAATAATAATAATAATAATTTATTGGCCTTAGAATTATATAGTGTACTATACAAATAAACCTAAGCTTGTGCTTGTACAAGATACAATTTAGAATAGAACATAAATTTCAAAACCAAAAGTCAAAAATCCTTTAGCATGTCACTATTCATTTGTTTATCTTCATCGTTATAAATATACGTTTAAACTCTCCACCAATCTTGCTTTCCCATCGCGCATTCCTCATCAGATCTTTGCTACATTTGCCACAGAGCCCCGGTAGTTCAGTGGTAAGGGCGTATACCTCTGAACCGAGGGGTACCAGGTTCGATTCCCAGTGTTTCACTTTCACTTTTTCAGTACATACTGTACAACTAACATGAGCCGAGGTTGTGGCATTGTATTTGAGCAAGTTGAATGTCTGCACGTTCCGCCCTTCGGAGGAAGCGTAAAGCCGTCGGTCCCGCGTCCACGTTAAAGATCCCTACCCTCATTACAGAAAGGCAGGGGTTCGGCAAAATTTCCAGGATAGTGAGGTGAAACTGCTCCCTGGCGTCGGTGATTGGCCATAGTCGCGGAAATAGACCGACGTTAAAAAATACATTTGCCACCATGCGTAATAATATTCTCAAGTAATTGGTTTATCGTACTTTATAGACAGTGCATAACAAGATATTTGTTTGTTTATCAAGAGTTTGCTGCTTAAGACCCGATTTAATTATTTCTGATTACCTGATTAGGAGAGCAAAACGCAATTTATAGAAAAGGTAAACAACCAGTGTACGAAAACAAAACAACAAATAATAACGTGGAGTTGACCGATGTTGTTGGGACTTGCATGTTTTTCTGCTATAACTTGCAGCACTCTAATATCGAATTAAGTATAACCCTGGATGGAATCAAACACACCGGGGCTTTGAGAGGTCAATAATCTTGGTGTGGTGTGATTCATAATTTGATGCGCCGCTCCATCTTTTGTGCCACCACATTCTCTGTGTTACCGTACCGTCGTCTTCTATGTCTTCATGTGTGTGTGTGTGTATCTCCTCGCTTCTCGCCATATAAGATCCAGACCGCAGAACAGCAGAGTCCACCCTTGGCCCTCGTTCAGCAGCAATGGCAGGGTCAACAACCCACACCCGAAGCCCCTGAGCTTACCGCGATGGGATGGACGCACGATGATGATGACGATGATCGTCTTGTGAGAGTCAGCGACCTTCAGCAATAACAAATCCGGTGCAGCAGTGAGTGAAAGCCGAACATCGCGCGGACAAAGCTTTTGTTGCAGTAATAGAGTGATTTATTTTCTACTCTAAGTGTCTAGAAGCTTCGTTATAGACATTTCTGGACATATGAGTCAACGCGAAACGTAGTCAATGCCAATAACTTACGTTAAGGCAGTATAATCTGAATTTTTAAAAAGCCTGGACGCAGCAAGTGCGTTATGGTAGTGGATTTTCATTGAAATGATCTGGCACAAAATATTTTATTATAACTTTTTTTTCTTGTAACGTAGAATTCTAAATTTTGGTGTATAGTTTACTTTTTATATCCTTAACCTACCTACCAACTTTGGTTATCATATCTTTTTTATCTGTTGAGATAAAAAAAAATGAAAACCCAAAATTTTCCCGGAAAACCTCGTCCCATATTCCTGACTAACGAACTTATCCAAGCCATTTACAAAAGGAAGGTACATGCCAAATTTTATCAAAATCGGCCCATTATTTTTTGAGTTATCGGTGTGATATATATATATATATATATATATATATATATATATATATATATATATATATATATATATATATATATATATATATATATATATATATGTATGTATGTATGTATGTATATATATATGTATGTATGTATGTATGTATGTATATATATGTATGTATATATATATATATATATATATATATATATATATATATATATATATATATATATATATATATATATATATATATATATATATACATATACATATAAAAATTGAGACTGACCCCGGATATGGGTTCTAGGGGTCCTAGTTCGCGCTCATTTGCAAACATTTTTTCAAAATTCAAAAGAAGAAGAAGATCCCGATCTTCCCGTTAGTGAATTTTTTCTACGAAAATTCACTAAAAAAATTGTTCGAATTAGAACGTGCTAAATCTATCAAAGACATTTCATAGGTTTCCAAAGTATGGCGAAACGTGAATATGATTTGAAGCAGAAGACAAATTCAGGGTCCTAGTATGCGCTCATTTGCAACATTTTTTCAAAATTCAAAAGTCGGGATCTCCCCGTTAGTGAATTTTTTCTACGAAAATTCACTAATAAAATGGATGTTTAGTTATCTTTCCCTGCAAAAAAGCGAAAAATGCATTACTAAGTGAATTTTCGTTTGGGTCTTGGTGAAATATCTTGTTTTTTAAAACAATGAAAAACACCAGTAAAAATTCGCAGGGGCTGCTTGGATAAGCTCAGACACAGCGGCTATTTTTTATTACTAAATACACATAAACTAGGAAACCAGAAGGACAGCCGCTACGTATTTGCTTACTATAGCACAGTTTTGCCGAGACAGGACAACTACAATTATCAATGGAATGGTATGTTTTGACTGATACTGGCTGAATTTACTTGGTGAAATCGTTCGATATTACGAGGGGGTATTCATATATAGTTAGCCTCCATCCACAAGCAAAAACTGTAGCAACAAACGATGACTTATTACAAATGTTAATGTGAAATTTCACGTTAATGGGTCAAAATGTAATGTAGAAAAAGTTTCGAAAATGAATATCGATAGAAATAGTGAAAATTAAAAAGTCTGGACGCAGCAAGTGCGTTATGGTAGTGAATTTTCATAGAAATGATCTGGCACCAATTCTTTCTTATAACTTTTTTTTATTGTAACATAGACATCTAAATTTTGGTGTACAATTTACTTTTTATATCATACACCTACCTACTGAATTTGGTTACCATAGCTTTTTTCTTTTTTGAGATAAATTTTTTTTTCGAAAGTTAACAACATTTTTCCGGAAAACCTGGTCTGGTTTTCCAGGTTAACGAATTGATCTAAGCCACTTACAAAAGGAAGGTACGTGCAAAATTTTATCAAAAGGGGCTCATTATTTTTGAGTTATTGGTATGACAGACACACACACACAAATATATATATATATATATATATATATATATATATATATATATATATATATATCTATATATATATATATATATATATATATATATATATATATATATATATATATATATATATATATATATATATCTTTTTGAATATTGCACTACACTGTAATCACTTAAATATACACTTTATTTGTTTGCTGTACGTTTGTGATTTCTTATTGGTTTGCGTGGACTGTAGTTTCGAACCATCTCGGTTCATCATCAGGGTAGCGTGCTGATGGTTCGAAACTGCAGTCCACGCAAACCAATAAGAAATCACAAACGTACAGCAAACTAATAATATATATATATATATATATATATATATATATATATATATATATATATATATATATATATATATATATATATATATATATATATATATATATATATATATATATATATTGAAACTGACCCCAGATATGCATTCTAGGGGTCCTAGTTCGCGTTCAGTTGAAATTTTTTTCAAACTGAAAAAGTCGGGATCTCCCCATTAGTGATTTTTTTCTAAGAAAATTCACTAAAAATCGGAGTATCGAATCATTATCAAAACCTGTATTTGAAAGGGTTAAGAAGTAAACTGATTTACGAATAATTGTCAATCAATGTCCCTTATGTTCCACCATAAAAATTGTATTGCTTGCTTAAAAAGGGGGAAGTTTTCCATTTAAGATGAAAAGCGGACGGGTGGGCCAGTTTTTGTGTCCTACCCCGAAAATATCTATACAGTTATTTGCATGATATTAGCAGATCTTCGAATTGGGCTAAAACAAATAAGCATTGAACATAAAAAAAACCTGCAAAATATATCCCCAAATGTGTGTATGCTGTTTAGGACGAGCAGGTGGGGAAACATCAAGCTCAATCTATGGCCGGTTTAAACAAGAGATACTGACTTCTTGAACTATGTTGTTGGTGTGTATGAAACGTGGGTACATTTCTATGGCGCAGGAACAAAGCAACAGTCGATGGAAATGGAAAACACTCTGATTTTCCAAAACCTAAGTTGTTATGTATTCAAATACTTACTGGAAATCTTACTGCTTCATCATATGCAGTGATCAGTATTGACTTTATGCATAATAATAAAACAATAATGTGACGGTATAATTTGCTCTTAGATGGTTATCGTGTAAAATTTATCTGATGGTAGTAACACTCTTAAAGGAGTTAAATCCGCGGCTACTCAGTGGTGAGGGATTGGGTCCAGGTTTTTAGTTTTTAAAAGGCGCCAGGCAATTTTAAAACCCCTGACTCCTTAAAGAACTTAAGTATGCTCATACAAATTACCAAACATGAGTAGAAGTCGTCCAAATTTGACACAATAAATTGCAAAGTATTAATACACTCAGCATTAATAAAATATAAATTTAATTAGTTATTAGGAACTTAGAGGAGGCATCAAGTGCAGTGATAATATAATAAATTCTCACACTATGTTGCTAGCTTATGTTTACAAATAAATATCATGAATTTATGAATGCGCGCAGTCACATAACAATGCTCAAATTGTTTTAAAAGGTAGCAATTATTAATTTTAAACTGAATAGGTTTAATCCAACACCTGTAAAATTCTTATAAGTCACACTCAATGATTATTAAAAGTTCTTTTCGTTAAAAGAAATATTGCTGGTTGTAGAGAATGTAGTAGAGAACTGACTTCTTGACCAACAAAATATCAGCAAAGGAAAAAAGTTATACTTATTCGGTTTCCTGTGAAGAAGGCGGACAGCCAACGGAAGCCAAACGTTAACTAAGCTTCAGGTCCAGGGACTTAAAGTCACAATTATCAAAAATGCGTCCTAGGCTAGGGCTGGTGGGTTACTTCCTATTTGCTGTGTCCTACTTCTTATGTGCTATGACCTATTTCCATTTGATTATCAATACCTATTTTCGTTGTTTTGTCTGGTTCTGTTTGTCAATTCCCATTTCTAATTGACAGTTCCCAATTTCTAACTACCAACTTGCCTATAAATTCCAATAAAATATGGGATAGTCAAAAGAAAGAATGAGTATGAATAAGAAACCCTACCGAAAGATGTTAATTCGGCAGCTTATTAGGTTTTCTTCTGTTATTATCCTGAATATTTTCAGACTATATTACTGCCACCAACCAATATTGAGACTATATCAACTTATCAAACTCAAATCAAAGCACAGTAATATATTTTAAACCGCGTGAATCCTAAATCCAAATAAAATTTGATAGAGTAAAACACTTAAACGACTCAGCGTGGTTTCCAGAAGAAAAACCAAAATGTAAAAGAAAGCCAACGTGGATTTTTTAACTATCAGGACAAAGAAGAAGACTTCTTCCCGATTATTTTCTTGTGTTTTTTCAAACCGAATTTTATGCGCGGTTTTTTTCATACCGAGAATCCTACGCCATACCAACTGACAATCATAGTGCACTAGAAATAAGAGCCGATAAATAAATGCGGGTTTAAACATGTAGTGCACCTGTATAACAAGAAGTAACCGCTAATATCCTGTATAAGAACAAAACAATTCCCCATACTAAACCATTCTTAGACATTAAAATTAAAAGAATAAGGTACTACTTTTCTACGCGGAGGGAATGTAAATCTCGGGCTGGCAGCACTGACAAGTCGAGATTTGACATGACAACTGGCCATTAGATCTTAATTTTGAAAGGAAATTAATCTATCCTGTCATTTGAATGTAGACAAATCACAACACTTCAGTTTCAGTAAAATTGCAAACATTCCAATTAAATACAAAACTAACATAATGTAGCATTTCTTATAGTTCCCACCATAACAAGGTAGGTTTTAAATGTTCTGTTTCCTTATCTTAACCTTACACTTCATAATAATTATTACAGAATTGAATTAACCAAAACAAAACATATCAGGAAAATTGATGACAAATTGCCTAAAAGGATAATGAATTCAACTTTAAATAAAATAAACAACTACAGGGTGATATCTGAAACAAGACCCGACAACATCATCTTGAATTTTACTTACTTGAAGAGGTTATACCAGTAGCTGATAGAACTAGAAGTGTTACAAAAATACTTATAATTAACAGGAATGTATCCTTTCTAAATAGACTTTATATAAAATACATTTATCGTCACACTAAACACTATTATTCCACGTTACACACCACTCTACGAGAAAAGATAATACAGAGACGTGGCAAGTTAACCAAAGATATTTTGATGTTTGCAAGGCAGTGCCACTGTGCACAAATCACATTTCCTCATTAAAAAATTCGCGATTTTGGGTTTGAATATCCCTCTCACTCGCCGGATCTAGCTCCGTCAGACTATAATATCTCCCTTTGATTGAGGAAACGCGAAAGGTATTAAATATTCCTCCAACAAAGAAGTGGTAAAGGCTGCAGATATTTTGTTTTCAGGGTAGGATAAAATCTAGAGGCGTTGCGAGTTCGTTGTAATAATGGTATTTCATTAAGGGAAGATAATGTTAAATAATAAATTTTCGAATTTCAAATCTTGTTTGTCACGGATTTTTCAATTCGTTCTCGTAATGCAATTTTCTCATCTAGTTCAATTAGCTTTCTTCTTGGTTTTTTTTTTGCAACTTTTCAGGTTATTGACGATGACGTAAGTTTAAACTTAGTGTCAAGAGATAGCTAAACAACACTTGCAACATGCGATTACATATATATATATATATATATATATATATATATATATATATATATATATATATATATATATATATATATATATATATATATATATATATATATAGATTATACTTTAGCTAACCTAGCCAATCTTGCGGCATTCAGAAAAGGTGACTTTGTCATTGTCCTAGGTTATTATTACAATTATATCACTGCAGCGTTCAAAGTATAAATAAAATGCACCCAAGCATATTTTACGATGCATAATGGCGATAGTATCGCGCGATTCAAAATAAATGCCGACTGGACAAATGCGTTATGGTAGTGAATTTTCATATAAATGATCTGGCACCAAATATTTTGTATAACTTTTTTTCTTGCAACATAGAAATCTAAATTTTGGTGTATTGTTTACTTTTTATACCGGGTGCCCCATTATATTTTAACCCTTTATAAACTTATATAACTTTTGAAATAATCGATCTAAAGAAATGCGGTTTTCGCCAGTCATCTTGTTATTTTTATAAGTTTGTTTCTGGGTATCTATCTTCTTATACTCACTTCCGCTCTAACCGGAAATGACAAAACGTATTTTTAAGGATAGGGCAACTTGGTAATCTTAGATGGAACACCCTGTATTTTTATTCACCGTTTAAAAGCCCAATCTTTCTCCTTTCCAAAAATGCCATACTTGTTACAGTTATTGAACAGAGTGATGGTTTTACAAGGCTTTAAAATAAATATTGCGTTTTATCTGAAATCTACGAAAAAAGGAATGTTTCGCAAAGTCGACTATTGAAATTAAAGATAGCAACACTTGCAAACGCCAAATTAGTTTAATGGCATACAATAACATTTTACTTGACGTGCTACTTACGATAATATACATGTCAAACTCGATAGAACAAATTGTGGCAGAATGCTTAACAAAAACATAGACATTACTTATAAAAGATGTTCAAAGTGATGTCCATCAACTTGAATACATTTATCTATACGTTTTACAAAGTTGTCATAGCTTGAACTTAATTGTTTGGGGGTGATGTTGTTAAAGACATTTTTAATATTTTCATTAAGTTGCTCTAAGCTGTGGGGGATCGGACTGTAACACCTATCTTTCACAAACGCCCATATAAAAAAGTCTGGAACTGTGAGTTCAGGGGACCGAGGTGGCCAGGCTATAGGACCAATTCTCCCTATCCAAGGATTTCCAAAGATGGCATTCAGTGAGTCTGTGTGGACCAAAAAAAAATGTTTGGACTGGCTTAATCGATGATTTGCTAGTTGGTCCTTCCTACAAGATTAAATGCCGCAAATGACCTAGAGTTCCTTATGCAAGATTTGCCACCACTTTAAGATGTTCCCCTAATCATAAAAGACATGTGGGTTCAAATGGACGACGCACCAGCAGATGTCGGAACTTAATGAACAACAATTATCCACAAAGCATTGGTCGAGGGGCACCGATTGCAGAACCGCCTAGATCCCCTGATCATAATGCTTTAGATTATTATTTTTGGAGATTCAGTATACGCACAAATAACGAACAGAGAAGAATAATTATGTGAACGTATTCAGCAAGCTGCCCCACCAATAAGAGAAAACCAGAGTGAAATAAGAATTGTCACTTCATCCTTTGGCATACGAGCACATACTTGTATTCAGCAAGGAGGAGGGCATTTTCAACAGATGATGGATTAAAGGTTTGTTAGATAAGTTAGGGTTTGTTTGTTTTTAAAATTTAAATTTTATAATAATTTCTTAGGCTTATACCTTGGGAAGGAATAAAAATCAAACTACTCCAATAATTAAGCGTGCTATATGCTCAGATAATTTGAATCTAACGATACGGAGCACCTGTATACGATAGGTTTGTTTTATATAATGGTAAAAATAAAATAAACGCTTTATAGTATTAAAAAAAACAGAGTGAATAACAGTTGCAAATACAAAAAATCCTGATGCAGCAACTGCATTATGGTAGCGAATGTTTATGAAGAAAAGTAATGATTCGAATTTATATTATTTCCATATTTGCTGTATGGGTAGATAAGTATAGTTAAATTTATCTCAAAAATTATTTTATATTCGGATACAAGAAATTTACGAAAATAATTTGAATTTATGTTCGAAAAATTTATCCGATTAGGCTGGTGGCGAACTGAACTCAACCAAAATATGGGTTCAGGCAGTCTTACTTTCTGACAACAATACATAAAGGACGTATAGGTTATAAAAAAGTGAAGGAGTCAGACCAAGAGGAAAAAATGAAAATAACTACTGTAGGCAGAGAGTCTTTGTTGTGAAGAGAAGGTGACATCACCCTTTAATTACGAAGATGATGATCATGATGAGGGTGAGCTGCATCATGTTGAACATGTCTGGACATGCTTCAGAATTGAAAATAATCTTTGACATTATGTGCCAATAGTTAGATTCTGTTTGCAATTTAGATTTTATGTGTTAGCGCTTTGCTACTGTTACCGAAATTATTGAAAAGTAATAAAATTAATAGGTCACGTCTGCTTACAGATTATGAAAATCGTTAAACGCGTTTTATGTAGAGCAAACTGGGTAATTTTTTGCCATTTCTGAATTATATCTCTCACTATTATTAACAGTTAATATTTCCTTAATTATTAAACAATTAAAAATAAAAATTCGACAACAACAAACGCTATACCTATTGATTTTTTAATTGTTCTCAAGTAGTAGTAGGCAGTATTAAAAAAAAATTTAAAATCAATTGTGCACATGACTTTGTTATATACCTATCTACTATCTTTATTTAGCAAAATATTAAATATTAAAAACAGATCTGAATTAAACTGCTTAGACTGAATAAACCAGCATAAATAGATTAATTTTTCAACGTTACAACCATTATCAGTGGAAGTAAAACGGCTCCTCCCACGTTACAGCGCAATTATGACACAATTGTACTTATGCAATTCGCATTCGCGCAATATTAATCAACTGGCGCCCTACCAAGGTCAGTTAGTAAATTATTTATTATAAACCAGCAAAACTAACTTGACATATAAATAATTTATAATAGCACCAGAGATAATACTTAATTCGATCCATTTGAGAGAGAGAGAGAGATACCGTTCGAGTTATTGTTGACATTGGCAAATATTGACCTTCTCTGTTGACATTTAAGTTTCCCAAATGCTTCCGCGTTACATAAGAACACTCATTACAAAAACATTCTTCAATCAAGATTCCGTCCACACATTAATTGCTTGTCTTCGTTTAATATAGCACAAAAAAGTACCACATGTGTACATGTATAATTGAGCCAACACAATGTATATGGAGGTAAGTAAAGCATCTTGTTGAAGTAAACAAAAAACAAAAACACTTGCTAAAACTTTATAGGAGATAGTTTACTACACACAAATACAATGTTTCAATGTCACTACCATTTTCACCGACCTCTAAAAAAAATCAAGATTTTTTTCATCTCAAAATTTAATTTGTCAATGTCCTGGAAGTTTTGCTAATACCTTTTGGACACAACCTATGAGAATTGCATCCTGGACAAACACAAGCTTACAACTTCTTTGTTAAATGATGTACTGGACAATCAATATCAATAAACAAATAATAATCATAAATATATATATATATATATATATATATATATATATATATATATATATATATATATATATATATATATACATATATATATATATATAGATATATATATATATATATATATATATATATATATATATATATATATATATATATATATATTGGAATATTGCACTACACTGTAATCACTTTTAAATATACACTTTATTTGTTTGCTGTACGTTTGTGATTTCTTATTGGTTTGCGTGGACTGCAGTTTCGTACCGTCCCGGTTCATCATCCGCACGCTACTGACTGTTATCGCTCCTGTGTGGTCTACGTCTGAGATTGTACGTTGGAAATGGATACAACAAGAAAACAATAGAAAAGCTAGTAAAACAAATCAAAAACAAACAAATTAACAAAACACCAGAAACAAACACAAAATACACAAGATTCACTTATAACCACCACATCAAAAAAATAACACAAACACTCAAACAATATGACTCAAAAATGAGCTACAAAACCAATAACAAAATAATAAACAAAATAAATAAAAAACAAGAACACAACCCACATGAATTAAACGGAATATATCAAATAGAATGTAACACATGCAATAAAAAATATATAGGAATGACAAAAAAATCAATAGAAACAAGATTCAAGGAACATATAACAGCATTAGATAAAATCCACATACCTAGCTACAAATCAAACGTAGCTACACACATTCACAACACAAAACACCAAAAACCAGACATCACCCAATTACAACTAATGAAACATGTTAAAGACCACAAAAAAATGGAACTCTGGGAACAATACTACATTCAACAAACAAACAATAAGAAACAATTAATGCCAGAACAAATCCAAGTACAAACATTTAAACAAAACTTAATAAAGGCCATACAAATAGACAAATTATCAAACCACAGTGATCAAGACAGGAGACCGATACACACGACACAGTCCGAAAGCACAACCAATCAGAGAACAGTAAACCGACCAATAGAAGCTCACGACGCAGGTCCCACGTACAATCTCAGACGTAGACCACACAGGAGCGATAACAGTCAGTAGCGTGCTGATGATGAACCGGGACGGTTAGAAACTGCAGTCCACGCAAACCAATAAGAAATCACAAACGTACAGCAAACAAATAAAGTATATATATATATATATATATATATATATATATATATATATATATATATATATATATATATATATATATATATATATATATATATATACACAGATGTCCGGAAATAACGAATAAAAAATTCAGGGGGTTATGCTACTCGAAACATTAGTGCCACAAGTTCTTTTTGAAAACTCAAAAATAACGGAGTTACAGTCTCAAAAAAGATTTTTTTTTTCTAATATTTGTTGATAACTTTTTTGTCGTAAATCGATTTTCTTCAAATTTGGTACACTCGTATATAATATAATTTTGTATTTATGTTACAAATTTTATGTGGATCCCTTGGAATCAAAAGGCCGAAACTGCTCTTGACCAACGGATAATAACTAATAGCTTTTTTGCTTGACTATTTATCGTAAATCTAACAATATACAAAAAATGTCCTTGTGTTATATCCCGATAACACTAACCGATTTCGAGAAAAATGTTCTTAAAAATTTGCTGGTATTGATTAAATACGAAATCACCTAATTTCATTTTTAATATTAACGGAGTGTGCTTTGAAAACATTATCTGTAAACAAGAACATGTTGTGTCAGTTTTGATAATTATTAATTATATTGATGATATTATATTAATTTTAAAATAAGATGAATAACAACAAGAATAATTTTTGAGACCCCTGTAACTCCGTTGTTTAAAAAAAAAAGCTATAGGAACTTGTGGCACTGATTTTTCGGGTAGCATAACTCACTGATTTTTTTGCTCATTATTTCCGGTCACCTGTATATATAAATATATATATATATATATATATATATATATATATATATATATATATATATATATATATATATATATATATATATATATATACTGTATTCTGTCTATAGTATAACCTAGCTTGTCCTTAAGATACGCAATTAAAAGAGAAAGAGCCTAGATGAAGTTGCAACTAAAGCGAAAGTACAGTGTCCGGATAGTAAATTCAGTAAACGCAAATATTTTTTCCAAAAAACATTTTTAACAACATAAATTTGTATCTTCAAAGCTGTTTACGATATTTTTATAAAATTTAGTACCTATGCTGCTTTTATAGTGGTTCTACTATGTATCAAAATCGAATAATCTACTTAATGTGGAATTGAGTTATTAGGATTAAAAATCAGCACCAATTCTACTGCATAATTTATTGTAAACAGCATCTAAGGATCTTCTTCCACCTTTTTTTCTCCTTTTTTGCTGCAAGTGAAGCAACTAACAATAATTATTAGACGTCTGTGGCTGATGGACAACCTTCCATTGCCATCCCTTTCTCCGGACACACAAATACAATTACACAAGTTTTTTATGAAAATTCTCTACGATAACGCACTTACTGCATCCAGATTTTTTTCAACACTTACTATTTTTAATGAAAACATCTATTTTTAATGAAAATTCAATACCATAATGCGCTTGCTGCAGCCAACCTTTTTAAAACTGATAAAATGCAGTAGCTTTCCATGCGAGATCGGCAAAAAGAGTGACATTTTAAACAAATGAAATGAGGGTAACAATTTAAACATAAATTTATGAACTTATCAAACATGTTACTAAAATTTTTTTTGTTCTGCAGAAGCCATATTTGTTTCAGAATCTTTGTTTCGAAATAATTGAATATGGCATTTATGTACCTTTCATACCCCTCCAGGAATAATTGGCTGTCCCGAATGCAAACGTTCTCATTAAATGAAGTAGAGTATTTACCAGAACAGGAATTTAAGATCTTGTGAAATACATTTAATGCAACATTTGGAGAAATTTTCCAAAGATCTAACCATCGTGACCTCCATATACGTGAATTTTCTTAACGAAAATTCCCTAAAGTGCTGCTTTTTTTTATTGTGAAGACTAGCCGCAAACTCATGCACAATAACCCAAGGGTTGTAGTGCATCGAGGCGGCAAGGCCGCGGACGAGCCCTGAGGGAGAAAAAAACGCAAACTTACTCTTATTAATAGCTACTCAGAAATCAAAAAAACTTAAGATCGATGCCCATTCAGCTTTATGCATATATATATATATATATATATATATATATATATATATATATATATATATATATATATATATATATATATATATATATATATATATATATACTGAATTTCAAAAAATTCCAAACAATCAGTACGAGTTGATTAATTTTAATCACATTTATACATAATGTAATAAATTATTACATTTTGAAACTAAAATATAAAAAGATAACACAGTTATTCAATAATGAATGCGCCCGCCGCGGTTTCTTATGCATTCGATATATCTTCTAGGCATACTTGAAATTAAATGATTTATGGTACCCTGAGGAATAACATCGCAGGCTTCTTGAATTCGGTGACGAAGGTCAACTAGGTACGTTGGAGGTTGAGGTAAATTACCAGTCGACTACCAATCATATCTCACACACGTTCGATTGGTGACAAGTCTGGCGAGCGAGAAGGCCATGGAAGCAGGTTCACGTCATTTTCTTGTAAGAACCTTGTAGTAACCCTTGCTATATGAGGACGTGCGTTGGAAAGGTCGTAAGTATGACATGTAACAGTCTACAGTACGTTTCGTATGTAATCATTTGCGTTCAAATTTTTGTCAATACAAACTAGAGGTGGCCTGCTACTGTATATTATCGCACCCCATACCACCACCCTCCGTGTAAGGGCCGTATGCCGTTCCACAGCAAATGCTAAATTTATTCGTTCTTCGCGTAATCGTCTTACTCTTCTGCAACCATCGTGGACGCAAAGACAGAATCGGAACTCGTCAGTGAACACAACACGATTCCATTCACCATCGCAATTTGATCTGCCGTAACACCACTCAAGCCGAGCAGCATGATGTCGAGGTGTCAGTGGGAGACATAAAAATAGCGAAAAAGCGCACATTCTGCGATATATCGTTACCATAGAGAATCTTTGTTGTAAAACCCCGAACCAAGCATATCCAATCAACCGTGTTGTGGAAAGTCTGTCTTGTAAAGCAGCAATTCTCAAACGACGGTTATGAATTACTTCTTCAAACCACCTGGACACCAGTATATAAGACTGTCGGCACACGGCCTCCTATGCGGTCGAAAATTTGTGTGATTGAAAAACCGACTTCCCGCATACCAGCAATGTGCCCCCTTTCGAATTCCCTTAAATGATTGTAATTGTTTCGTAAACGGCGCCTTGGCATAGTGACTTAATGAATGGTTTTAACATGCACAATTGTTAGATCAGCCAATTCATTTAAATAAGTAATAAAGATATTTTTAACAATAAAATATTCTTTTAATGTGATAAAAGATTTTAATATTTATATCCCTGCACATGCTTTATACAGAAGATCTCAAGTTTTAGTCTGTACGATGACGTTTCAATTGAGAATGTACCTATCATATCACATGCCTATTAAAAACGCTTTAAAAACGTGTGGACATCTTAAAGGACAAGTAAATATTTTTCTGTGAAATTCGCTCAATTAGTGGTGTTATTTTTTGTTGTGCCACTTGAACAAATGTTAATTAAAGCGTTTGAGCTGACGAACATTATTACGCAAACACACATCTAAATGTCCATGAAATCTATTTGCCAAATTGGCCACATGCCAGCGTCGTCTCCGTTTTGAGAATGTCATGCCAAATGTCGCAACAATAGATGAAAATGGAGAATGGTCTTGAGAAGGTACAGTATAAGGATAGCAAAATAACAGTACAGGACTCGTAATTAATAAATCCAAAATTCACTGCGAAGTTCAAATGTTTATTTATATCTCAGTTATATATATATATATATATATATATATATATATATATATATATATATATATATATATATATATATATATATATATATATATATATACTTAGCCGCAAAAATAACGCACAACCAAAAATTCTGCTCAATTTCAAAGTTGATTTTCTCGCGAACCGATAAATCGATTTCGTTAATTTTTTTTTAACTGTAGATTTTTTCTTTGTTAATTGCACTGTGAAGAACTTTTTATTTAGATTTTACTTTAAGACTTATACAGGGTGCAAAAATGAGAATAGTTTTTTAAATTTCTCTGCAATATCAAAGAAAATACGCAGTTTTATACCAGAACATGTTTGTTTTTCATCAAAATAACATTTTGACAACATTAAACTAAGAATAACACTAACAATAATTAACAATACATAGCAAAAAAGTACATTAGTAGCGCGTGTTTCCACCTCTACTTCTAATAACTGCTTCACATCTCCGAGGCATACTCGATATTAAATTGGATATACACATTAGTCTATGATAAACAAACAATATCAGCAAATGTCAGTTTGACAATTCCTTTATTTATTCATGTACCTATCGTTTTAAACTGTATAATTAAATTCATAATTTGTGATCTATTGTTCTTTCGTGAAAATGGAACGTGTTACAAGGAATATGACTCGTTATGAATGTGTTCAAGCAGTGACGTTACATAATGAAGGAGTAAGCTACAACGCTATTGGTTTGAGATTAGGATTTGCACATACAACAATTTCTCGTGTTGTCCAACGCTTCAGGGAAACTAATGACTATGACATACATCCACGAGAAGGTAGACCTCTGGTGACTACCGTTGTTCGAGATCGCTATATTAGACTGCGTGCTTTAAGAGAACATTCCAAGGAAACTTTTGACACAAGTCAGTGCAGTTCATAATATTCAACCAAGCATTGAAACTGTGAGGAGACGTCTTTCTGAACACAATTTACATGTCAGAGTTCCAGCGACAGGCCCTGGATTAAATGCAGACCACCGCAGAGCTAGACTGCAATTCGTCAGGGAGCATGTAAACTGGACTATTGAGGACTGGGAACACGTTCTATTTACAGACGAATCTAGGTTTTGCCTATATAGCTCCGATAGACGCCTAAGAGTTATCCGCCGGCCAGTTGAGCGTTATGCACAGTGCAACATACGTGAAA
Source organism: Tillus elongatus (assembly GCA_964006375.1). Lineage (NCBI taxonomy): Eukaryota > Metazoa > Arthropoda > Insecta > Coleoptera > Cleridae > Tillus > Tillus elongatus. Next base: position 43,072,061 of record OZ023265.1, read on the forward strand.
CAACTTTATTTAATGGAGGCTCTGTGATGTTTTGGGCTGGAATTTCCTCCACAGCACGAACGGATATCGTACCCTTACATGGGGGTGCTTTAAATAGCGAAAGAGATATCAATAGCGTTTTGTCTGAGCACGTTGTCCCTTTCGCTCCGTACATTGGGAATAATTTTTTTACTAATGCACGTTAACGCAAGACCTCATGTAGCACGGATCGTCAATGAATATTTACATGAAGTAAATATTCGAACTGTTAATTGGCCACCGCACAGTCCCGATATGAATTCTATTGAGCACTTATGGGATATTATTGGTGGGGCACTCAGTCAGCATCAACCCCCTCCTGCCAACCTGCAAGATTTCGAAATAATGGTTACCGATATTTGGAATGGACTTGACCAAAATCAAATATCCAATTTAATATCGAGTATGCCCCGGCGATGTGAAGCAGTTATTAGAATTAGAAGTGGAAACACGCGCTACTAATGTACTTTTTTTGTATTGTTAATTATTGTTAGTGTTATTATTGGTTTAATGTTGTCAAAATGTTATTTTGATGAAAAAGAAACATGTTCTGGTATAAAACTGTGTATTTTCTTTGATATTTCAGATATCAGAAAAATTTAAAAAACAAAATGTTCAGAAAACACGAGGCTACAGTATGATTTCATTATGCATCCGTTGTTGTGGCTAATGGTCCCTACAGGGTGTCTCAAATTTAACGTAAAAAAACTATTCTCATTTTTGCACCCTGTATAAGCCTTAAACTGAAATCTGAATAAACAGTTCTTACAGTGCAATTACTAAAGAAAAAAGCTACAGTTAAAAAAAATGATCGAAATCGATATATCGGTTCGCGAAAAAATCAACTTTAAGATTGAGCATAATTTTTGGTTGTGCGTTATTTTTGCGGCTAAGTGTGTATATATAATAAACGCAGTCATAGGGAGTAACGGTCGTTATTGTTAGTTACCAAAAATTTAGAGTCTCAGTAGAGGCTATCGACCTCAAACATTTATGGGCAGTGAATAATGCAAGTTCTGTGCTAAAACATGCTCTATGTTTCGCACATTTTTTGATGGAGCCTCAGGAGCCGAAAGCTTAACAAAGTAAGAAAAAAATCACTGGTCAGAAACACAGAGGGAGAGTGAGACATCTCACAGGTTTTAGGTATTTTACAGACAACAAACACACAGAACACGACAGGACACTTAAAAAACTTGTGGGTGCATGGTCAGATATATCAAAAGATTGTTAAAATTTCAAGAATGCAAGAATTTGGTGCAAGACACGCGGTTCTTGGAAACCTGTTAATTGACGTAACAATGTAAATTCTAGAATTTGTAATTTAAAAACGTTATAATTTTGTATTTAACAAAATAAATTTTGTATGTTACAAAATAAATTTGTAAAAATCATTCGCTTCAGTCAATACATCGATAAATGATCAAACCATATATAACCGGTAGTGAAAGTTCGAACACAATGCGTTATGGTAGCGCATTTTCATCAACTTTTTTTTTCAAATTTTAATAACATCTTTATCTTAACTTAAAATACTCGATTTTGGTACGTAACAAAGTTTTTATAAAAGCAATATGTGTACAAATTTCATCAAACCAACTTTATTATGTTCGTAACTACATTTTTTTTTTGGGGAATTTTCCGTAATTTACTACCATAACGCGCTTGCTTACTACATTTGAGATATGTTCCTATATTTAGATACTTTTAGATATTAAATTGGCCATGTTCTGTTTTCCTAATGTTAATGTTTCCATTCCTGGATCCTGACCTGTTACCGTTTGTTTTCCATTGTATCGAGGCCGCCGGTACGCACTAGCAACACAACCAGCATTGTACATATGTTTACACGAGGCTGGCATCAAATAGATAATGGCAATTACGTAATCGCATAACATTATAGGTTAGGTGCAGCCGGGCAGAGAAAAGCCGGCCGGCTAGATCTATTATCGAAACAAAATAATAATAACAGATGACGGACTGACTCCTTGTACGCCGCTGATGCTGACTGGCAAGGACGAAAATAAAAACATGAGGATATGTTTACACGGTTATTAAGTGAGTGAGAGGTACACTAATGTATGCTATCTACCTCTCTCCATTTTACTATGAAATACGAGGTGAAACAAATAAATAATGACACTGGCATCATTAGATTTCTCATTGAATGTTCTTGCCCTTACTTGGTAAACCCGTTCCCTACTAAATACAGATGTAGACTTTTTGTCTGGCTTAAAAAAAGGCGAAACCCGTTGCAGCAAGAAAACAAGCATTTACGAAACCAGAGAAGAAGACTACTACATCTGTATTTAATACTTATTTTTGCAAAAATGTTTACGTGACTTTTTTCAAGGCTGTTTTACTGTAATCAAGTCTCAGCTTTCTACAGGACAACATGCATACAAGGAAAATTTTGCCGAGACAAATTGTTGATGTTCTGCTATTAGAAATGGTTCAAGGAAGCATCTACATACGCAAAAAGGGCCTTTTATAAAATCTATTCAGTTTTGCTGAGGAAGCTCATGGGAGTTTATGTGTGGTATTCTGTTGGGATGGTTCCATTTATACTTGTCTGATAGATCTCAAATTGTAAATGTAAATAATTTCTCTTCTAAAGCTGTTGTCATTACATCTGGAGTGCCTCAAGGATATCATTTAGGTCCAGTTCTGTTAGTGACCTTTATTAGTGATATCCCAGAGTGTTTTCTAAATAGCATTTTATATGGTGATGATCTATAAGCGGACTTTATCTTCTGTTGACGTGGTAAAACCACAAAATGACTTTTTTCAGTACATATCATAAAATTAACATCAACCGAAATAGTGGCATTGCGTTTGAGCAAGTTGCATGTCTGTACATCTGGAGGCGTAGTCCTGTGTACCATGCGATGTTGAGAACGTTAGATATATCTAACCTCCTTACAGAAAGGAAGCGGTTCGGCAAAATGACCGGGATGGCGAGCTAAAACTGCTTGTCTGTGATTGATCATAGTCGGGACCATAGACCGACGTTAAAGAAACAAGATTACAAAGAACATACACTACTTGACTTAACACTGACTAGACTACTACTACTTTTTCGAAAACATGTACTCGCATGCCATTCATGTTATTCTCGAACCTTCTCTCGTTGACATATCAAGACATAAGTGATAATAGAAGTGGTAGAACTCTATGGACTGTTGCTTCAGATGACTACCCATCCATTCATAGAGAAAGAATGTGACAATATGTAAAAGAAGAACAGATAGGACCAGCGGTCAAGTAGTATTAACTGGTTGATAGATGATCTAAGACCACCCATATCAAATTATATTCTATGGAACTGTCATTTCTGGATCATCTCGCTTACATTTACTCACATGTCCTTCTTGTCCTTCCCGAAATTTCTCTCGTTGACATATTCCCTGATCATACCAGTGATAGTGCTCTAGGAACTGTCGTTTCAGTCACTGACTACCCATCCTTTCACAGAGAAAGAATATAACCATACGTAAAAGAAGAACAACTAGTACCAGAGGTCAAGGTGATACTAATTGGTTGATAGATGATCTAAGACCACCCATATCAAAGTATTTTCTTTGAAACTGTCATTTCTGGATCTTTTTCGATTACCTGTACTCGAATGCCCTCATTGTCTTACTCGAATCTTCTCTCGTTGCCATATTCCCTGGTCATAGAAGTGATAATGCTCTATGAACTGTTGCTTCAGTCATTGAGTCCCCATCATCTTATAGAGAAAGAATATAATCAAGATTAGCAACAGCAAATACCCGAATACAGTCCCTTTACCAAAAAAATGGGTGTGCCAGTAAGGTCACCAGTCAATGTAAGTCTAATTGAGTTGATAGGTGATCGAAGATCACCAATATTTGATGTTAAGATTGTAATATTGCTGGCATTAAAATTTGAATCTACTGAAAAGGATGTAGTACGATAAATATACTTAAATTTTTAAATCCTGGATTGTTTTCGTTGCCGCCAAACAACTTGCTCAGTGTCGTTCTTTAGTAGTCATACATTGTATCTCTGTTAGAATTACTACTTTGGTCACAACTTAGTGAATGGTTTTTCTAACTTATAATTTTCTTGTCGCGGAAATAATTCGCTCTGTGAAGGACTGAATTAAAATCTCAATGGAATATTTTACGCATTAACGCACAAACATTACATAATAACATGATCAAACAGCATGAAAGTGAAAACTTAACAATTGTGATTATACACAATGTCACTGCTTATATTATAATATAATTGTCTTATAAGAAACAGGTATATCTCTGTGTGAAAAAGAAGCTGCATAAAATTAGCATAAATCCATTTATTGCTTGATTACTGTTTCTAGAAAATCCACAATGACTTTAAGTATTGTGTTAAATTTCTTGGCGACTGTAATATGTATGTTAAAAGCTGTATGGTACAGTTATATGCATTTTTGCATGTTAACAGCCATATCCACAGGGCAAATAATTACCATTAACGAGTTTTACATTAATATTGTTTGCAAAACAAGTAGAATTTTGAGGCAATTAGTTTATCGTTCCCGTTAGCTAGATCAGTTTCACTAATTGTAAGTTTAATTACTGTTGGTAACTGTTACGGCGACAAATCTAAATAAAAATTATTTTACACAAATTTCTTCGTGTGTGTTAAATAACCATATACCTATGGAGCAACTTTTACCGCAAGAAATCCGATCAGGAA